>RCWM02000341.1:600000-1000000 GCA_003667255.2 Euschistus heros | reverse complement strand
ATTCATCATTCTTTGAATATACTCTTCCTGATGCTCAGTAAAATCATCAAATATTGAAGAATTTCCATTAAGAACTAGATCTACAAAAAGAAATAGTAGTTTTAATTTAATTATGATTTGTATTTTAATGAATTATTTCTCATTCAAAATTAAAATTTCATTATTTACCAGCTGCTTTGCCAGCTCCTTCATCTCCACAAACACCCAACAACCATGGGAATTTAATGTCTTTAATAGGCCAGCTGGTCAATAGTGATCCATTTCCTGGGGGTTCCAATACAGGGCCAAATACTACTAACGGTTCTCCTCTCCAAAACTGCAAAATTATACTTTATTATTTAGTTATTATTTTATTTCATTATTCATTAGAAAAAAGTGGCTTTTTATAAATGGAACAAAATTTTCATAAATAAATGAATAACTTGTAAATGATGTAACAGGTAATTAGATGATTTGCTTGTTTTTGCTTGGTTTTAGAGAAAATCGCAAAAAAAGAAACAAAACAAGTTTTAATTTTTATACTTATTTATTTACATTTATATTTATTTTATTTTATTTTTAATGTAAATATTGCTCGTTAATAGCAAATTCATGCTGAAACCTATTCTTTCTAATAGCTCTGGGATTTTCGAGAGCCCATACATGATAATTCCTTTGATTAACAATTCCTCCTCTTGTAAAGGTAGCTTTATCGGTCCATATAATTTTTAATGGAAAGAAATTATCATCGTGAATTTTGTCAAGAAACCAGTTACTAAAATTCAATCTCTTGACATAATCTTGAGGTAATAAATTCTGAACTTTTTGAAGATGGTATGGGTAGCGATTATCACCTTTCAAAGTTCGCCATATTGCTTGCCGCGATATTGCTAATGCAGCAGATGCTCTTCGGATGCTAGTCTCAGGATTGTTATCGAAATGGCATTGGACACAATTTCTTCTCTGATAATCTGCTCTTATTGCTGCCTGGAATTGGTCACCTTCATTACGTATTAAGAATGACCCAGTCTCTCGTAGTCTATTAAAAGTGAACGAAAAGACTCGTCGATTAGGCTCTTTTCTATTTGGAAATCGGCGCGCATACTCCCGCACCGCTTCTAAAGCATTACCGTTACAGAAACCATACACAAAAATCATATCAGCGTATTCAACTTTAGAATATGTAGGCGACATTGTGGCTGATACTATTCACACAAAAATATCTGAGTAACTGACTGAGGACTGATTTAGGAGTTATAATCCTAGAAGGAAGCCAAAATTTAAACAAATAAAAGAATGTAGAGGATAACATTAAGTGTTTACATATCTCACTGCCTAGTCTGACGAACTTTGAAAGGTGATAATCGCTACCTGTAACATGTTTGTTTTGTTTCTTTTTTTGTGATTTTCTCTAAAACTTAGCAAAAATGAGCAAATCTCTAAAGGACTTTTTGTCTTAGTTTTTCGGTCCCCTATAAGTTCCTGAAGTTTTGCCTTTTAAATTCGGGACACCCTGTATATTGTTGTAATATTTTAAAATGAAAGTTGTATAGTATAAGGAATGAAAGTGTAAGTGTCTAAACCAGGTAGGAACCCTTAGATTAAGAACATCTTGAAGAGGTCCAACTCTTGAGGCAGGTAGAGGGAAGTCAGTTAGTTTTGGGCCTTGGAGCAGCTTGGAGTCTCCAGGCAGAGAAGTGTTGGTTTGAAGAATGGACTAGGCAGTGATAGTGAAATTGTAATGGTACTCTGAGTAAAGAACAGTAAAATTTAAATTAAAATTAAGTATTGTTTTCACATTTGATTTATAATAAATAGAAGTATGAACAAAAGCTGTTTAGATATTTCCAGTCATAATTCAAAAGAATACTGACAGAACCCCAAAATGAGTCAAAAGATAATTATTGATTATTGATTTATAATATGAAAAATTTATAATTATAACAAATCATAACAATATAATTTTCTAAACAGCCACATTTTTAATTATTCAATGAAAATACATAGGTAAAACATCATGTATTTTTTATCTCGATACTCTGATTCAATTGTATATCTGATATCTGGATGTTGGGGTACCCAGATCAATTTCGGTCCCAATTAATCCGGATAATCGGAGTTTCACCATATATTTTTTTCTATGCAATATTATTATTTTCATAATTATAAGGTTTGAGAATATGGCATGAGCCAAGGTATATTGCCCAGATTTCAATTAAACAATTTTTAAGGCGATAAAGTTGCCCTTTTAATCATCTAACTCAAAATTAAAGATCACAAACCTTAAAAAATTACAGAACTCAATTAAAAATGTTATACATAAAAATAATACCATGAACATACAATGACGACAGATCCCTTGTCAGAAATATAATCAAGAAGAATTTTTTTCATGTAACATTTGTCGCTAGGACCTACCGTTTAGGAACTGTATTGATTCTAATGAGAATCACGTTGTAACGTTTTTTTCACCCGCAAAAATGTAATATGACATGCTTTAGTTCTGTAGGTGTTGCTTGGATCGAAAATTTAATATGAAATATTCCATTAAAATTTGATGGCAAATATTTTTTGTTATATAACATTGGTCTCTAGGACCTACCGTTTGGGAGCTATTGGTTTCATGAAAAAAGTTAAGTTTAAGTTTACCGTTTAGGAGCTATTGGTTTCATGAAAAAAGTTAAGTTTTGCCTACATTTTTTAAGTTTTAAGGGATTTTTTTGTCATGCTCTAGTTCTTTTGGTGTTTCTAGAATCAAAAATTTGACAGCAGTTTCCTTGTCAGAAATTAAATGGAGAGTATTTTTTGTTGCATAACACTTGTCGCTAGGTCCTACCGACTAATAACTATGTTGGTGAATGAAACAAGTCATATTTGAAACCACTGTTTTCTCTCGACATTGTTTATTTCAAATAACCATTTATGGTTAATTTAATTTAAGTAGTTTGATCCTTTTACTTCTAAAATTTAAATTGGGAAAAGCAGTAGATTATAACATATCCATGATCTATTGTTTTTCTCAGTGAGGGAGAAATTGATTTTTGTATTCATGATCTTACTTTAAGTTCGATTAGTGGTTCCACGTAAAGTTTAGAAATCAACTGAGATTTCCCTAATAATTTAGTAAATATTCTCTGTCTATCTGGATTACCAACTTATTAATTAAAATCAAAAGATGGATTTCCAATTATGCTTTAACCTACTATTCAACCACTTAATCAGTGCAAAAATTAAATGCCAGGTTGAAAATTACAGCTACAGGTGAAAATATCACTGAGACAATAATTCTCACTGGAACAGTGACTAAAGAACTCACATTTACTCCTAAAATCGCAATAATTCCTACTAATCTACCATTTCAATTCCAATGATCAAAATTTTCAATTAAAGTTTATTCTGCTATTAGAATTAGCAAATCGCAAGGCCAGACTTACATAAATGTTGTAGTGGATCTTCAGACTCACGGTTAATTAAGAGTATGTAGGGCTTTCTACTAGAGGGGCTACTTTGAATAAGATAAAAATGACTCCTCCCTCCCCCTTCCAGTGAACCAGATGGACACAATAGTTGTAAAAAAAAAATAAAATAAGGAAGTTTGAATTGTTATGTCTGAGGATGGAAGGATATGATGAACAGGTAGCAGAAATCAGTGATGAGAGAGGGATTGATGGGTCACAACAGTGTTGCTGGTCCCTCAGTTGTATTTACAGATAAATATGAATAATTAAATATTTTAATTTACTTACTCTGAGGCGACTTTCAGCTGCAGTTATTTTTTCTGCTGATGCAGACTGAAGACATTTTACAAGCGTTTCAGTTGACATTTTACAGCCAACAGCACCAGCAATGACTTCAGTGGCTTTCTTTGCAACACCTGGCTTTCTTAGAGAAAAATGAGAACCACCAGCACCACTTTGTGATATACAACCTTTCAGCATGTCTATAATAAAAGGTGGCTTACTAGGAATTCAAAAATTGAGAGTTAAAATAGGAATAAAATAAATAATTAAATTAAATTTAGAAAAAAGAAGTATGAAACCCCTAAGAACTTTAATATTATTTTTTAAATAAGTTAGTTTGCGCATATTGAAATTTAAAATTTATAAATTATTTATATATTATTTATTATTTATAAATTGTTTAATGTTCAAAATAAATGATACTGTACATATCTGATATTAATGTTCACCAACCCCTGAATGGATTTATTTATAATTAAATACAAAGCAAATTGTAACATGATGAATCAATGATTCTTTGTTTTTGTGTTTGTGTATGTGTGTGTGAGATAGAGAGAGAGAGATAGAGAGAAATTTGTACCTCTGGTTTTTGGCATAGAACACAAATAATGGACAGAAGCAGCTCCCGTACTGAATCCAAAAGCTGTAATGAGTTCTGGGTTACCACCAAAATTTTTTATTTCATTCTTTGTCCATTTCAAAGCTAAGGCCATATCCTTAAGTCCCATGTTACCTGGCAGTAAGTCATCTTCTGTGCTAAGAAACCCTATCAAAATAATTCTCAGATTACAATGAAATATTAATTATTTGTCATATTTTCAAAGCCTGGATAAGCTGGAAGCTCATTAAGCAGCTTAGAAATTAATTATTAATTACATAAGAATAACTTAATATGTTATTTTAATTGAACAAATAAATTTGTATGTTGAAGTACCTAAAGGTCCTAGACGATAGTTTATCATGACAACAACAATATCCTCATCCATAAAATACCTTGGTAAATGAGCAGGCCCTGAACTGCCAAAAGACCAACCTCCCCCATGTACATATAACAAGACTGGTAATGTAGCATTTACCTACAACAAACACAAGTTAACCTTCAATTATTTTAAATAAAATTTGGAGGTTATAGACCACTTATTAATGCAGTTAATGTTGATATAATAGATATAGCCGTACAAGATTAGTTGCAAATAACTACTTGGTTCTTAGAAGATATAATATAATATATAAATATAATATAATATACCTGAATGATTCATTACAAATAAATTATTTCTTGAATTATATTTTTTTCTGCTACATGATTGATAATAGCAGAATTAAAAAAAAAGAAAAAAAGTAGAGTTAAAAAACCAATTAAGGTCTTCTGTAAATAGTTGAACTTGAATTTCTGAAGGAGCTTAGTCACTTCCAAAACATTAACTTTTTTTTTTTATAATTTCTGATAAAAATATACACACTAAACTACCTTTGGTGTGTATACATTGAGATATAAGCAATCTTCTTGTCCAGTAAAGTTACCAAAGGCTGAGTTCTGTAAGCACACAGGGCCAGGTTTCGTAGCATCAAGTACTCCAGACCAAGAATATGCAGGTTTTGGTTCCTAAATATGTAAATTAATTAGTTGGTGTACAATTATATTTCTTTAGGTGAAATATGCCATTGAGCTCAAAATTTATAAAGTCCTGTAATTCATGAGGGAACAAGAATGAAATGGCATAATTTCTCCCAAAACAAATTTATTACTTGAAAAGCAATATAAGAGTGATAAATTATTATAAAAAAATGGAATTTACACTAAATTACTAATTTTTATGAATTTCTAATGAACGTTTAAACCTGGTTGTAAATCTTAAGAAGAGTTTAATATGATAATGTAGTTTCCTTTTTCCATCCAGTTTTCTAAATGTGTATTTTTCATTTCGAAAATAAATAATAGTTGCAATTTATAAATATAAGATTTAAATTTTTTTTTAAATTTATACAATAACATTGATCATTACCATAAATCGCAGGGTACCCAATGGTGGCTTTGCATAAGGAACCTTTGTGAAGGCATAGTAATTCCGGCCATCTCGGGAAGTGAGAGACGAGCCCTTCAGAATACCTCTAGAAGTGACCACTTCAGGTTCTGTTCCCAGCACCACATTAGTTATAAATGCCACCAACCAAAGTAGTAACATCTCGGAAACGGCTACAGACTGTTAGCTGCTGCAACTAAACTATTAGTTCTTATCTACCTGATATGAAATATTGAGGAAAACATGAAACAAAGACCGATAATAAAATAAAACTTTTGATTTGTTATCAACATCATTCTTACGCAACCACTACTAAAGATTAAATCTGATCTGGCTAATAAAAAATGGTTCAATATGTACCTACTTTATAACTGATTAAAAAATTTGGACCTTAATCTCCACTTAAAAGGAAATCATTTAGTCGTACGCTTAATGGCGACTTAAAGTATGTTGGCAGATGTTACACAAAGCCTAAAAAATGAATCAAAAAAAAAAGTATGTACCCGCTACAAGTTTAGACGCAGCCTGATGACGTGAAAAAATTTGGACCTTAATCTCCACTTAAAAGGAAATCATTTAGTCGTACGCTTAACAGGCGGTAAATAATGACATTAAAGTATGTTGGCAGATGTGGATACACAAAGCCTAAATAAATGAATAAAAAAAAAAAAAAAGTATATGTGCTAGGCCCGCTACAAGTTGAGACGCAGCCTGATGACGTGACGCATTGTGATTCCCAGTGAATTTCTGGGAAACTCAGTTATGCCATGAACCTCCCAAACCTGGGGCAGTATTCACTGCACCTGAGCCCAGCGGACTGCAGATTTCATACCCCATTTTTCTCCAGTTGTCACTCTGAGTTTTCTTTGTCAATTTTAAATATTTATTAATTTTCATTTTAGTATACATGTTTATATATACTCTACAATATATTTATATCCAATCCTTTTTTTTTTTTTTTACTTTTTATTTGAATAACTACAAGCTGCCTCACTCAAGGACAATGAGTGATATGGAGTACAAAGACTCATTCATTCAATATTGAGGTACAATGCTATAAAATAAATTAAAAGAAACAAAGTAATAAAATTAAAATAAAGTGCAAGAATAAAATATAATATAATAAATGTTAATTTAAGGTAATAATTGTTGAAACTAATAAATTAAAAATAAATATTAAGAAAGATAATAAAAGAATCACAAACTAATGCATACTCTATATACAAAATTTACAAACATTCTGAGGAACACCCCAATCCAAGCCTGCCTCCCAACTTGGAGGGCAAGCTGGGCTCAGAGAGTTCTCAGCGCTTTTTTATCAGCTGCTTCACTAGTTGTTTTTTTTTTCAATACTGAATAAGTATATTGAAGTATTAAATACAATTTAAATTTGATCTCTAAACAGGTGGAAAAATCAGGAAAAAAACATGTAACAAAAAATAAAAGTTTTTAGTTGATACATACTTTTTTATAAGGAGATGAATTTGTCAGGGGTGCAGTCAAGGTTGAATAAACACAGCCAGTTTTTCATTTAAAAACTGGCTGTGTTTATTCAACCTTGACTGCACCCCTGACAAATTCATCTCCTTAGTAAAAACTCACAGTCAACAATACAACCATCATACTTTTTTATAGTTTAAATTACTTAAACTAAAAATATTTTTTTATCTTTTTAAAACGATTGACGAACGAAGGCTCAGGATTTTGTTGAATTTTTTTGATAGGTGCTTAGAGGCATTGAGATTTTGGAGTTGGTAGAGATGGAAATGCTTGGTCAGATGACTTGAAAGTATTTCTAGGTTTACTTTTAGAACAGGTTTTCTCTTACTTAATTGTAATTGCTCTAAATATAAATGTTTCTACGGTTTTATCTTCATCAGAAAAGCTGAAACTATCCCTACGTCCTCACACTTATGTTCAGATTCAGATTGAACTAAAATCGATCAATACTAGTAATCTTTCATCTAAAGACAAAGTAGACTCTTTCCAAAAAAGCGATGTATATGGACTATAATGTAATTACTGTGAAGCTAAATACACGGGAAAAATTGGACGATCAGTGAATCAAAGATGAAAAAAACATAAGAGTTCACAATAATAAGATGCAGAGTTATAATTTCGCTATCCATTTGAATGAAAATAACCATAAATCCAACAAACACTCGGGAGTGCAACTAACTCCCTTATTAGGATCTAGTAGAAAATATTCTAAAATTAAATACATATGATTCTCCTAGAAATATTAATAAAACCGTTCAAAACCAATCCTGATTTTTGTTTAAATGACCAGATAAATATTGTCAATAGTCCTATTTTATCTTCGTCTCCAATGGGAACTGAAAAATACAACCTGTCATAGGAAAAACAGAAAGGTTTTACCGACCTACCTGCCCCTTACATTCAGACCTGTCACCTATCTTGATATTCAGTCTCCTCTAGGTCCTGATATCTTTCAGAAGTCCTTTTCATTTTGGCCTAGTTTTACATTACATTACTTAGAAACCTTTCCCGGCTTGCGTCTAACCATTCCCCAAAGATTGATCGCAATTGGATGAACGGTTTCGGAAGATATCAGAGACATATAGATAAACATTCATTTATATATATATTGGGTTGTTTCACATGAAATGTCCGATTTTATAATATTTGAAATATATAGAGGATTTTGCGAGTCTCTGTTGTTTACTTTCTAAGTTCACATATCACAATCAAGCAGTTACTAATCCTCTACTTTTCTTTTATAAACTTATAGCTTCCCAATCAATTACACACTGTTTAGTTTACCTTCAAATATGAACATGGAAACACGCGATTTTCGTGTAATATTTTTTTATGAGTTTAAACTAGGTCGTTTGGCAGCTGAGGCTGCTAGAAACATCTGTAAGGCGTTTGGGGAAGGGAGTGTAAAAGAACGAACCATTCGCCGTTGGTTGCTAAGTTTTCGACTGGGGATACCAACTTGGAAAACCAGCCCCGAGGAAGACCTCCAACTGTAATTGAAAACGATGTCCTCAAACATACTGTAGAAGGAAACCCCTACCAAACAGTTAGAGAACTTTCAGCACAACTTAGTGCAAGTGCACCTACCGTTTCCAGACACTTAAAGTGCTTAGGGAAAGTAAAAAAGCTCGATACATGGGTACCTCACGATCTCACTGAGCGACAGCAATTGAAACGTCTTGAGACCTGCGTTTCGTTGCTTGCTAGGCAAAAAAACCGACCCTTTCCTTGAAAGAATAATAACTTGCGACGAAAAATGGATTGCTTATGACAATCATCGTCGGTCAGGGCAGTGGTTAGACATCGACGAAAGCCCAGGACAAATGCCAAAACCAAACTTGCACCCGAAAAAATTGATGGTTACAGTATGGTGGTCCATGGCTGGAATCACACGTTATTCCTTTTTGCCTAGAGGTGAGACCATTACCTCTACAACCTACTGCAATGAAATTGGCCAAATGCACGAAAAATTATTGAAAAAACAACCTGGATTGGTAAATCGGAAGGGCCCTATACTCCTACACGACAACGCTAGACCCCACGTTTCAAAACTTACCATGCATAAATTGAAAGAGCTGGGGTACGAAGTTCTTCCGCACCCACCCTATTCTCCCGACTTGTCTCCAACAGATTATCATCTTTTCAGGAATTTAGACAACTTCTGCAGAGGAAAAATTTTTGCAAATGATGCTGAAATCAAAAGTGCGTTTTCAGATTTTGTTTCACTTCAAAGCTCAGAGTTTTTCAAATCCGGGATAAAAAAAGTTGTTGTCACGTTGGGAAAAATGTGTAGAAAAAGAAGGTAAATACTTCGAATAAAATTATATTGTTTTCATATTGTATTTTTACTAAAATCCCTTTACCTTGAAAACGAACATTTCATGTGAAACAACCCAATATATACGGATAAATTTCTTGACTGTTACTATTAAATGTTTAGTAAGCCTCTTGAGGTTCAGTCAATAAATAAAAACAACTATTTTGGCGACGTTTCGAGACTATATTGTTCTCGTAATGCCCTACAGTGAAAAAACAGGTTACAATAAAATTAACTTTATTAAAATAACTTTATGTTTTGAAATAACTTGTATAACTTATATAATTTTATTGTAACCTGTTTTTTCACTGTAGGGCATGATTATGAGAACAATATAATCTCTAAACGTCGCCAAAATTGTTGTTTTTATTCATTGACTGAACCTCAAGAACCTAATTAAAAAAACACACACGCGCGTGTGCGTGCGTGCGTGTGCGTATGCGTGTGCGTGTGCGTGTGCGTGCGTGCGTGTGCGTGTGCGTGTGCGTGTGTGTGTGTGTGTGTGTGTGTGTGTGTGTGTGTGTGTGTGTGTGTGTGTGTGTGTGTGTGTGTGTGTGTGTGTGTGTGTGTGTGTGTGTGTGTGTGTCGCTATCTGCTTCGGCCTTTGACCATGAGGGGATTAGTCTCTGGACTCTTTAATACCGTATTGGTATTAAGTGCCCAAAGTTAAAGTTTATGAAGGATGGTCATAAACTGGCAGGGGAAGTCAAGGTCCGAAGCAGGCTAGTATTAGCCTTAATCCTATCTCTAGTCACAACAAACAATGTACTTGTATAAATAGAGCTGCATCAGAGCAATAAACCAGTTATATTCTAACAGTCATATTGTGTTGTTCTTCTCCCTTTTATTTCTTTTTTTTAAGTTCTTGAGTTTCAGTCTATTTAACTTATATATATATATATATATATATATATATATATATATATATATATATATATATATATATATATATATATATATATATATATATATATATAATAAGTTAAATAGACTGAAACTCAAGAACTTAAAAAAAAAAATAAAAGGGAGAAGAACAACACAATATGACTGTTAGAATATAACTGGTTTATTGCTCTGATGCAGCTCTATTTATACAAGTACATGTTTGTTGTGACTACAGATAGGATTAAGGCTAATACTAGCCTGCTTCGGACCTTGACTTCCCCTCAAGACCACCTTCATAAACTTAAAACTTAATACAATATTAAGTGTTTTTTCACTGTACATGATTATGAGAACAATATAATCTCTAAACGTCGCCAAAATGTGTTTTTATTCATTGACTGAACCTCAAGAACCTGCGCGTGTGCGTGCGTGCGTGTGCGTATGCGTGTGCGTGTGCGTGTGCGTGCGTGCGTGTGCGTGTGCGTGTGTGTGTGTGTGTGTGTGTGTGTGTGTGTGTGTGTGTGTGTGTGTGTGTGTGTGTGTGTGTGTGTGTGTGTGTGTGTGTGTGTGTGTGTGTGTGTGTGTGTGTGTGTGTGTGTCGCTATCTGCTTCGGCCTTTGACCATGAGGGGATTAGTCTCTGGACTCTTTAATACCGTATTGGTATTAAGTGCCCAAAGTTAAAGTTTATGAAGGATGGTCATAAACTGGCAGGGGAAGTCAAGGTCCGAAGCAGGCTAGTATTAGCCTTAATCCTATCTGTAGTCACAACAAACAATGTACTTGTATAAATAGAGCTGCATCAGAGCAATAAACCAGTTATATTCTAACAGTCATATTGTGTTGTTCTTCTCCCTTTTATTTCTTTTTTTTAAGTTCTTGAGTTTCAGTCTATTTAACTTATATATATATATATATATATATATATATATATATATATATATATATATATATATATATATATAGAGAGAGAGAGAGAGAGAGAGAGAGAGAGAGAGAGATAGATTATAATTAACTTATTTGTTTTTGTTGAGTTTTTTTTGTTTTACTATGTCCTTGTCATATAACATTTTTTCAGTCTTATCCAAATCTAGGCAATTTGGTAAAACAAAAATATGTATCAATGGAACGAAAGTGAAAAAAATTGAATTTTCAATGAAAACTTACCATTGGATTTTTTTTTTTTTTTTTTTTTTTTTTTTTTATTTAATAGAAATTTACAACTGTATATAAAATATATTATACATTAAATAAATACGATGATAATGATAAAAATGACTTGTCACTTGTTTTTAAAGCAACTACCCATTGGTAGCACTTATAAAGGTTTTATATAATGAAGCATTATATTAGAAGGTCTCGAGGCCATCTTCTTTTCAGACGCCTCGGAGGGTTATCTGGAATGGAGTGAGAAGCAAGCTGTGATACTAATGGGTTTGAATGATTGTGGAGTTTGCTATGAAAGGATAGATATCTGGTTTGAGCTAAGTCAGAAACGTAAGGTATATTAAGATCTTTGTGGATAAGTTTGTTTGTGACGAAGTAAGGAGCATTTAGGATTTTTCTAAGGATTTTGGATTGTAAGGATTGGATACGAGATGAGTTGGATGGTTTAGTGGAGCCCCAAAGCTCAACTCCGTACGTCCAGATAAGTCTAATCACAGTTATGTATATTAGTCTTTTGTAATTAATTGGGAGCTTTGAACGTTTGTCTAGTAAAAATGCTGAAGTAGTCGAAAACGACGGGCAGTTTCTTGTCGTTTTAGTCTTGTGTGTGGATTCCAAGTAAGACGTTTGTCCAGATGGAGTCCTAGGTAGCGAATCTGTTCAACGGGGATTAATGGGACATCATTAAAGGATACTGTAGGACAGGAAGTCATAGGTTTACGACGAAGGGTAAAGGTTATTTGATGGGATTTATTTTAATTCTCCATTTTCGACACCATTCTTGAAGGTTTATGATATGGGATTGGAGTGTCTGGGAGGCAATAAATGGATCATTGTTTACTGATAACACACAAGTGTCATCAGCATACGTGGTGAGGATGGTGCTAGGATGCGTAGGGATGTCAGCTGTATACACCGTGTAGAGGATTGGACCTAGGATACTTCCTTGAGGAACACCTGCTGCTTGGTTAAAGAGAGAGGAATAAGAAAAGTTAAGATTAACTTTAAAAGTTCTATCACTGAGATAGGAGCGGATAATAAGGAAATATGTAGAAGGTAGGAATTTACGGAGTTTGTAAAGCAGTCCTGGGTGCCAGACTCGGTCAAATGCTTGTTCTACATCGAGGAAGGCTCCCGTGCAGTTACCATTGGATAAATAAGATATTGCCATAATCATGACTCTATTTATACTCACATTATCTTCTTTTCTGAGTGAATCACAGAAGACTGAACCACACACAAAATCCGGAGATATATACTGTGTTTTCCCCACTACTAACTGGTAGCCGATCCCAGTTTTGGTAAAGGAAAAATTCTGGTTAATCCGAAATGAAACAAGTAAAACTCACAACTTTACCAAAGGTAGGTAGAGGTAATATTAGAAATTGCGTAAAATAGTCAGAGTCAAAAGTATTCTTACACTAATATTACTTTTATTTTCTTTCATTTAATTTTCTTTATTACACTTTAATTTATTTAAACACATATAATATTGCATTTATGACTATTCAATTGAGTTAATATTTTTTCATTAGAAAATTGACTGAATTTAGCCTTATATCTCATACATTATAGCAAGATGCCTCATTGTTATGAATCAAAAGAATTCGTACACTAGACTTTAACTTTTGTTTATACCACCTGTCTTAATAGTTTAAGGATAAGCCCCATTCCAATCTTTACTTATACGTCATTTTTGAAGGTATAGCAATTATTAGTGATTATTATTGCTGTTCTTAAATTGAAAATAGGACGGAAAACCAGTGGGACGATTGAAGAGGAAAGACAAATTATTGTGGGCTACATAATGATCTTCGGTCGCTCAGAGAAGTGAACCGACTTCACCCGGCAGTCCAAGATGCTATTACAGGTCTTATTAATGACTTCTATAGTTTTAGTTTAGTGTTTTTAGACAACAGTTTAGACTTAAATGACTTATAATTCGCAAAGTAGGTTTGGTTTCCTGCGATAATTCTCATATCAATTTCACTGCTGATCTTATTTTCATTATTGACTGAAGAGCCAAGGTAGACGAAGCTAGGAACATTTTCCAACTTGAATTCGAGGATTTCAATGTAGCGCACGAGTTATATGAATGAATCTACCGACCTGCAAAGCTCAGCATAAAATACCAATATAATCTCCGGCTCATCTCATCACAGGATCATTAGAAGATCATACGTGGTAGTTGCTATAGTTATAAATTAGTTAGCAGTTTTATTATTGTAATTTTTATTTGTTTTATAATAAATTCCTTTTTAAAAAAGTAATTTTTGTGTCGAGTCACGTAACTGGCGCCCGAACTAAACAGGAACTCGATTTGACGATCATTTATCCTCAAGCGAAGATCTGTTTTCTTCATTACTATTTGCCAACACAGCACATAGCAGAGATACCAGCCGCTGCAGCTGCAAGATAGATATAGATATCTGTAAGTTAGTTCTATAATTATAATACTAAGTAATCATTTATTTCGCTTTTACTTTTATATAACATTTTATTGTATTTTATTTTGTAACTCTTTTACATTCATCATTCCTTTAATTAAACCAGCCAAATTAAAAATGACTAGCACACAATCTCCTAATATTAGTCATGAACTTCGAAGAGAGGATTACGATCACATTCCTACTTTCGACTGAAACGCTAACGACTTACTTTACTTTGTATCCACTGTAGAAGGTGTCTATAATATTGTCTGTAATATCCATATTCAACAGAGAGAGCTAAATCATTTACAATTATTAAACAAAGTTAAGAGTAGATTAATAGGATCAGCTCAATCCCTCATTTTAACTCAATCAATTGCGACTATACCTGCATTACTGGAAATATTAAAAAGAAATTTTTCAGATAGCCGGTCATATGAATCTCTAAAAGCGGAAATTTACGCTTCAAGACCCCATAATAAGGAAAATCCTACAGAATTTTTAAATCGACTCGAAAACCTGAGACACATAATTTTAGTTAAACTCGAAATTGACGGACTTAATGACCAACTGCTAGAATCAGCTGTTTCTTACGTAGAAAAAGAAATAATTCATCACATGTATTCCTGCCTACCTTGGCAGCTTTCTAACCACATTATGACTTTCGATCCCAACAATCTAGAAGATTTCAGAAGAATTATCAATATGCGCTGTTCATTTATAATCGATCAATTGTACAAAAACAAAAACGAACAAAGGAATCATCAAAATTATCAACAACCGAGATCATTCCCGAATTCCTTTAATCAAACAAAATCTTTTCATCAAAACAATTTTCCTAATCAACAATACGCGAATAACCAACAAATAAGACCTCCTTTTAAACAACAATTCCAACCTTTTCAATTTTTTTAATATAATAGAT
This sequence comes from Euschistus heros, assembly GCA_003667255.2. Taxonomy (NCBI): domain Eukaryota; kingdom Metazoa; phylum Arthropoda; class Insecta; order Hemiptera; family Pentatomidae; genus Euschistus; species Euschistus heros. The sequence goes on along the minus strand of RCWM02000341.1, from coordinate 985,035 downwards.
AACCACACAGAAAAGGTAATCGCAGTATCGATTACCAATATATATTACTATAAGTCTAACGGTAATACACAACAGTTTCTCCCCCACTTATATGACAGGGACTAAGATTATGGATTTTAAAACTGGTTTGGTTTGGATTAAACTTGTGGGTTTGTCCAACCAGTAGCCACAAGTGATTGGGGCTCTCCCTTGGTCGTTATTCCAAAACCCGACTCAGGAGTTCGTTTATGTGTCGACTACAAGTGCGGAGTAAACGAGAGACTCGTGTCTGACAACTTTCCAATACGGAGAATTGACGATGTTCTCAGCAGCTTACGGAATTCTAAATTTTTCTGCAAAATTGATCTGTATAAGGCCTATTTACATGTCCAAGTAGATGAAAACAGCAGTGCCATCCAAACTACCTCCACACATCGAGGAACATATCGTATGCATAGACTCAGTTTTGGAATTCGCACTGCTCCAGGTGCTTTCAATAGAATAATGTCTCAAATTCTTCAGGGTTTACCAAAATGTGAGCAATATTTTGACGACATCATTTGTCATGGCACAACATGGGAGGAATGCGCACAAAATCTACGTCTCTGCCTGCAAAGATTGTCAAAGTATGATCTTCATGTCAACAAAAAGAAGTGCGCATTTTTTCAAACTAGCATCGAATATCTTGTCCATATTGTTGAACATAATAAAATTCGGAAATCGCCAGAGAAAATCCAAGCTGTAAGGGAGATGCCACGTCCACAAAATGTGGATGAGGTTCGTCGTTTTGTGGGCATGTTGTCTTATTATGCGCGCTTCATTCCTGATTATTCGACATTATCATATCCTCTTCGTAGGCTCCTTTGCAAGAACCAGATTTTCCAGTGGACTTCCGAGTGTGAGTCTGCTTTTCTCAAACTGAAGTCAGAAATGTGTAGTGATCGTGTACTGGTGCCCTATGACCCAACCCTGCCAATTGTTTTGACTTCAGATGCTAGTCCAGTTGGCATAGCAGCTGTTTTAAGCCACATCGTTGAAGGAATTGAGCGACCCATTGCTTACATCTCCAGATCTCTATCCTCATCAGAAAAAAATTACAGCCAACTTGATCGCGAGGCCCTTGCCATTGTTTTTGCTGTAACAAAGTTTTATAATTACATTTACGGAAGACGTTTTATCCTAGTCACTGACAATGAACCACTGACCAGAATCTTTGGTCACAACCGATCACTCCCTCAAATGACATCTGCACGCCTACTGAGATATGCCTCATTTCTTGCAGGATTTGATTATTCAGTCAAATTCAAGAAAGGAATTGAAAATGAAAATGTTGACTGTTTGTCTCGAGCACCCATTTCATCCAATCTACAATCTTTTGATGTTAAGATTAATGAAGAGGTTCATTTAATACAATTTGAAGCACTACTTCAGATATCAAATGTGGAAATCACAGCTGAAACCATAGCCCAAGAAACCAGAAAAGACCCAGAACTTCAAGCTATAATTCAACATCTATTGTCTCGTTGTGAAGATTCGCCCTTCACTATTTCAAATGGCTTATTGTTTCGACAAGACCGGGTAGTCATCCCAAAAAGCCTCAGACCCGCTATACTGAGCCAGCTGCATGCCACCCACATTGGGATCATGCGAATGAAACAACTGGCAAGGCGTTACATCTATTGGGAAGGCGTAGATAGAGAAATAGAACATCTAGTCAAAGCCTGTCAGGATTGTGCACTACTGCAGAAAAACCCTCCAAAAGTCGTCACTCATCCATGGAATGAACCTGCGAACAATTGGGAACGCATCCACATTGACTACGCAGGACCTTTTGAGAATCACCACTTCCTCATATGTATTGACGCTAAATCAAAATGGCCGGAGATTCGGATTTCCAGAGAAGCACCAACATCCTCTTCTACTATCTCACTGCTTGAAGATATATTCTCATGCCATGGGTATCCATCAATCATTGTATCAGATTATGCTACAATCTTTACATCGCAAGAGTTTCAGAAATTCTGTTCCAGCCGAGGGATAAGTCAGAAGCTCATAGCACCGGGTCACCCAGCCACAAATGGCCAGGCTGAGCGTTTTGTGCAAACCTTTAAACACCGAATGAAGGCATGTGTACATGAAAAAGGAACGCTGGCAGAACGTGTGCGAAGAATTTTGTTGAAGGACTTTTGTTTCTCGAATGCCTACTGGGTTGATGATAATGACGAGGGTTTTGTAATTGTGACACTTTGTTAGTGGAGGCAGTCTGATAAATCATGGCTTTGAATACGAGATGCTTCTAAAGCTACAGCCTTAGCTGCAATGTCATCAAATTTCGTATTATCAGATTGTAAAAGTTTTTCCCTAATCCAATTGTCTTTTATACCCCTGATAAATTGTGCACTTAAAAATATATCTGCAACAGAAACCTTCTTTTTGCATGAGCAACTCACAAAGAAGTCACAATCAGTGAGGTTACGTTGTAAAGTTGCAACATATTCTGGGATTGTTTGTGAATCCTCCTGATATGATGAAAAAAAATAATACTGAGAGACAACTACATTTTTTGATGGGGAAAGCATTTGTGTGAAAGCCTTCCTGAGATCGTCATTAGATAGGTCTTTTAGTGGCTTTTGGGGACCCAAAAAGGCGGATAAATTGTTGTAATGAGCAGACCCTACTGAAGCACACAATAACTGTGCTTTCTTTGCAGTATTATTAAAACTGGTTTGGATTTTGACAAACCGCAAAATTTCAATCAACAGGTTCCCAAAAATAATCCAAATAATCCAAATGACCCATGTCATCCTTTTAATAATCGCCCTATCCCTAATCCTAAACCAGACTCCCAAAACACTGTCTCTATGAGAACATGGATTTAATTTAAAAAATTTTGTTTCCCCCTACGAACTGACACATATTCAAGAAAAACTTAATTTGATGACAAATAATGATCAAAACAAAGATGAAACCATACGACTTTTAACAGAACGCTTAGGGCAACTGGAAATGCAGTTGCAACAACGAAATCAAAATACCGACTCAAACGAAGAAAGAGCTAGACAAGACGCTTTTTTAGCCACAGGCAGCGATCAGATGAATTGCGTAAGGCCGGAATCGTCTTATCATTCGAATTAAATGTAATTAATAGAACGTTGCCTTACTGTAAAGATTACACCGAAAGAATTTGGCTCCTTGACACAGGTTCTTCAGAAAATTACGTTAACCCTAAAATTATAGCCACTCATATCCCGCATATAAAAGATTTTGTAGTACCACTCCAACCGGACAAAAAGCTGGAGATGAGTATATATTAATAAATTTAAAACCCTACTTTGGAATAGATGAATACATTAAACTATACATACTCCCTTTTTCAGACAGATATGATTTACTGTTAGGAAGCGACAAAATACTTCAACTTGGAATGCATATAGATTTCGAAAATTTAATTTTAATTTATAAGGATAAAAAAACTACCTATTTTTAAGCAAATAAAAAATAAGACAATACAATTAAGAAAGGGTTTAAATATAGTAGAATTAGATATAAAAAATAAAAATAATCTTAAAGAAGGATTAATCAAAGAATTAAATAAAGATGAATATACCGTACATGAAGGTTTATATAGGATAAAAAATAATAAAGTTAAATATCTAATAGATGCCTAGGAACTCATGACCATTCGTCCCGAGCCTATGAATATAGACGAAGTTAGTATACCCAATAATGATTTAAATAATAATTCATTAGAAATAGATAAAATCAAGAATATACCTAACATTATCAGAACAAACCACATGAATTTGGAAGAAAAAGAAAAAAATAATAGCACTATTGCAAATTTACCCGGCAATTATTAAAGAAGAGACAGATGAATTAAGCTCCACCCCTATAATAAAACATACTCAAAACAAGAGATGAAAATCCTGTATATACCAGAAACTACCACTTTCTCCAAATTTTTAATAAGCATATAAAAACAGAAATAGAAAAATTATTAAAAAATAAAATCATTCGAGCATCTACTTCCCTACAATTCACCTATTTGGATTGTCCCAAAAAAAAATAGATGCCTCCGGAAAAAGGAAAGTTCGATTAGTCATAGATTACAGAAAACTTAATGAAAAAACTATAGATGATAAATTCCCTTTACCGAATATTGAAGACCTATTGGGCAAAATTGGTAGAGCTACTTATTTTAGTGCTCTCGACCTAGCTTCAGGATTTCATCAGATAGAATTAGACCCTAGCTCGATACCAAAAACGGCCTTCAGCACTGAAAATGGGCACTATGAGTTCTTACGTATGCCCTTCGGTTTAAAAAACGCTCCACCCACATTTCAAAGAGCTATGAATATTCTCCAATATAACAAACGTCCTTGTATACATGGACGACATAATAGTCTTTTCGGATAGTTTAACTGAACATTTAAAACATCTAAAAACAGTTTTCAATCTATTAAAAAAATATAATCTAAAAATTCAATTGGACAAAACCGAATTCTTTAAGAAAGAACTTCTCTTTTTAGGACACATTATCTCTAAAGACGGCATTCAACCTAATCCCCAAAAACTAGAAGCAATTAAGAATTTCCCAATACCAAGCACACAAAAACAGATCAAACAATTTTTAGGACTAACAGGTTAGTACCGTAAAATGATTCAAAATTACGCTAAAATAGCTAAACCAATAACTAGTAAATTAAAAAAGGATTCAAAAATAAATATAAATGACCCGCAATATATGAAAGCCATTGCTACTTTAAAAACAATACTTCAAAACAACCCTGTTCTTCAAATGCCAGATTTCGAAAAAGATTGTATAGTAACGACGGACGCTTCAAACTACGCAATAGGCGCAGTTCTATCACAAATAACAAACGGAAAAGACTTGCCCATTGCTTATGCCTCTCGAACCTTGGCGGCTATCGAACGGCTTGGCCCTATAATAATGATTTGGAAGAAATATGTATTGAACACATTGAACCTAACAAGACTTACGGAGTATACTGTTCCAACCCCAATTCAGAAGTAGAAAACAAAATTTTAGAAGAAATTTTTAGGCAGTTCCAAAAAATAATAGAGGAAAAATTCCCTTCTGTAAAGATCAAAAGATACCTTAAATATGTTCAAGACGAAGAAAACAAAGACGAACAAACCTTGCACATATCAAACTATCATTGCGGAAAAACCTGTCACAGAGGAATTAATGAAGTTCATAGAGCATTACGAAAAAACTATTATTGGCCCGGAATGTTCACAGACTTAACTAAATATGTTAATCATTGTGAAATATGTAAACAAATAAAATACGATAGAAACCCCCCTAAACCGGAATACCAAATTACCACCACACCTAACAAACCCTTTGAACAACTACAGATGGACACCTTATATTATGGCAACACCACAATCCTAACAATCATTGATTGCTTTTCAAAGAAACTTTACGGATATATCATACACAGCAATAATAGTACAGAAATAATAAACAAATTAAAAGATTATCTCAGTTTATTTCCTTCGCCCCAAAAGATACAGATGGACAATTGACCTGAATTTGCAAATAAAGGTGTTGAAAACTTCCTACAATATAACAATATTCATTGTTACCATTTTACCACCCCCAATTATCACAATTCCAACGGACTGATTAACAGAGCTCATTCCACAATAATCGAGTTAATGAACATCATTAAAACCCAAGAACCTTCTCTATACTTACTGACGGTACTCAAACTAGCATTATAATAATAATATCGCCTTTAATAACACCCCTAATTCTCAATTAAAATTGACGCCTAACAAAATCACATTCGGAATAATCAACCCATCATCAAGTGGCGAACAGTTAATTTTTGAACAACAAACTAACCAATATCATGCCGAAAAACTATTGATACAAAAATCTATTAAAGAAATGATTGATAAAGAAAAACAAACCAGGACAGAAAACCTCAATAAAAATAGAGAAACTGTCGGAATTCCCCACGGACAGATATACATCAAAACAAATCTCCGGAATAAAGCAAAACCAAAATTTAAAAAGTCTATATACAATCATAATACCAAATTAGCTCAAATAAATAAGAAAAAACACATTAAATTACATCCCAGCTTATTGAAACGACCAACAAAATTCGAAAATCATAATACTGTTATTCCTCCTTTCAGGAACGACAATGACAGCAGGATCATTGATTCTTCTCCTATGCCTGGACCTAGTGGCCTCTTACAAAATCACTGACCTATCTCAGGGACCAGGAATTATTCCTTTAAAAATCCAAAATTCATATATAATTAATCGCTACATTACTTATATACATTCCGTCAACCTTACATCCTTTCAAGCAGAAATTGATAACCTTTTTCGGACCATACAAATTCTAAACAATCCTTTTCCCATCCCCAAAACCTATCTTGACACCTTTAAGGCGCAATTAAGCTCAGAGTGACATATTAATGGCACATCTATCGTATGCCCAAACCAAACTTGATCATATCTTCATCCATCACCCCAACTCCTCCAATAACCGACAAAAACGAGGCTTAATTAATGGATTAGGAATCGCAATATCATGGATAACTGGAAACATGGATGCAAATGACCGCGAACGTTATGAAAAAATAATTAACAATATAGAAAGGAATGATTATCATTTGGAACACAACGTCGAAAATCAACTAGCCATAAATAAAAAACTTATTGATGAATTTAATATAGACATGCATGCAATAAAATATAATACCAATAAAATCAGAAAAATCTTAATAGAAAATGTTACTAATGTAATGGAAACTAATTATCATAATCTTTTATTGTATTCAACACTAGAATTAATCATCAACAATCTTAATGATCTAGATGTATCTCTAGAATTCTGTAAATTAAATTTAATTCATAATAGTATTATATCCTATAAAGAACTCACGATCTTACATTCCCACAATAATGTCCAACTTATCTCCAACACTACTGAAATTCTTTGGCAAACAGGTAAATTACAATTACAATACAAAAAGGTAATCTTATTTTATCTAATTAATATTGTACTAATATTACACGTATTACCAATCCTTGTATCACTAACCTTATTGTGAATAATAATAATCACCAATGTATATCATCTAATCTTGATGTAATCAAACCTTTTGTAAAATATGTTAGTATTATTAATCAATATTTAGTTTATAAGCACATATTGTTAACTATTCTAAGAAACAATGTTACTTTTAGTATTAGCCTAAAACCTACAACTCTGATTCAACTATCACCCAACGAAATACTATTGGACTATCCACCTTCTTTTACTTTTGAGGAATCAACCCCAGTATGCATTACGCACGTTCCGGCTCTCACCACCGCCGAACTTAATATTTCTTTTGAAAAACTACATTTACTAAATATCCAGATGAAACCGCTGGAATTACTTGAGGATATCGCTACTACCGATCACCTACCCATCATATATATACTTATTGCTATTTTATTCCTGCTATTACTATTTCAACAGTTCAAAACCTCGATCGCCACCTACTTCAAGAAGAAATCCTGCGTTTCCCATTCTACTTCAAACAATGACGACACTTCTGAACCAATGGAAATTTCTGACGAACATCCTTCCGTTCAACCTACTTTTCCAACATTCTGGTGAGGACACTCGAACTTAAGGAGGGACGAGTTATATGAATAGATCTACCGACCTGCAAAGCTCAGCATAAAATACCTATATAATCCCCGGCTCATCTCATCACAGGATCATTAGAAGATCATACGTGGTAGTTGGTAGTTTCAAAGGCTTCTTTAAGTGCTGCTTCACTTCTCACTACTATGATAATGTCATCAGCATAGGCACATATTTGCCACATTTTCTTTGCAATGGTACCACCTTTAACCGCGTCTTTTACTGCATCATGTAAAGCCATATTAAACAGAATCGCGGATAACGCATCACCTTGACGCACTCCAGTCTTCACTTCAAAGGCTTCTCCAACTTTATTTCCGATAATCACTCTAGAGGTGGCATTGTCATTCTAATTAGTTTTATTGGAATACCGCTTTTCTCTAGGCTAATAAACTACTTTTCTCTATCAACACTATCAAACGCCTGCTTATAATCTATGAATAAGAGGTTTAAATCAACATCGTATTCATAACATTTTTCCATAGATCGGCGCAGTAAAAATATTCGATTTGTGATACCTCTCCCACATCTAAAACCGCATTGATAGTCTCCTACGATTTCCTAAGCCTTCTTACAATTATATTCGATAATAATTTATGTACAATTCCAAGTAGCGTTATCTCTCTATAATTAGTGCCTTTTTTAAAAATTGGGCACAGTAGTCCTGTTCACCAGTCATTCAGCATTATTTCATTCTTCCATATCTCCTTTCAGTTCAATCAGTTCAAATATCAGACTCCTCATTTTTTCACTGCTACTCTTAATCAATTCTGCAACTATTCTGTCGTCTCCAGGAGCTTTATTACTTTTCAGTTCCTCAATAGTAAATTCAACATCATCCCGATCTGGTTCATCCACCAATGGTTGTAGATAAGAAAAGAAGCTTTCTTCCTCCGTATTGTCCTCCCTCCTGTCCAGATTCACATTTAGTAGCTCTGATAAGTGTTCAGTTCATTTGTTCATCACCGCCTTTTCACCCTCAAGAATCTCACCTGCTTTACTTCTACATTCAGTCAATTTCTGTTGGTAGCCCTTTCTAAACCAGTTTACCTCCCTATAAAAGTCTCTATTATTATTTCTTTCATTCAAGGTCTCCATGTCCTCCAACCGCTTATCAATCATCTTCTTTTCCACTCTACACACTCTCTTTGCTTCTCTTCTTTTAGTCCGATAGTGATCACAATTCTGTCATGTATTCTGTATGTAACCAATGAAGCTGAATTTTTGCATATACCTTTATTTTGGTCTTCTAAACAAACGGTAAAAAGTCACCGATCTCAGCACGTTAGCATAATTAGATATTCAAGGTCGAAGGTCACAAAAATAAGTTTTTTTCAAATATCTCGATTTCTATTCATCGGCCGTAATTCAAGACGGTTACAAAACTGGTAGATAATAATATGGGACCTCCTCCCCTTTCCCCCACCATTCCAGCGTTATAACCAAAAGAGTATCGAAAAACGTGTTTTCGCGGAAAAGCGCGACCCCAGTGAAAGTGCTGAAATGAGGGGTGTAGAGTGCATGAATTATCCGACTATTTTTGACTTCACAGCTTCGTTAGGAGTAGTTAGAAGATAAATATACTAATAAATATATAAGTCCCGGTCCCTCAGGGTACTGGAATCCCCAGTTTATGGTGGGGGGAAGGGGAGGAGGTCCCATGTTTAGGTTTTTCGATTATATCTCGAAAACCGAGGACTCTAGAAAAATAATCTAAAGATAGAAATTAAAGATAATTAAATTTCCTATAAAATTGTTTCTAGACATATTTGTGTAACTCTCAAGGGTGTTCGAGATATACGTTATTAAAAATCGATATTTATAGAGAAAAAATATTTTTACCTTACTTTTTGTCAAACATTTGATTTAAGTGGCAAAGACATATATATATGAAATTAAAGTAAATTCAATGTTCTACAACTTTGTTTCTTACAATATTTCTGAGAAACAATTTTCGAAGACACTAGAAGCAAATGTATGTCCGAATCTGTGCCCGCTTCTCCTTCTCCACACTATATCTCGAAAACGGTTAATGCTAAAAAAAAAAAAAAAAAAAAAAAAAAAAAAAAAAAAAAAAAAAAAAAAAAAATGAATAGAACCAAAACTATAGAGAATATTAGTATCTACCAGTTTTGTAACCATCTTGAATTACGGCCGATGAATAGAAATCGAGATATTTGAAAAAACTTATTTTGTGACCTTTGACCTTGAATATCTAATTATGCTAACGTGCTGAGATCGGTGACTTTTTACCGTTTATTTAGAAGACCAAAATAAAGGTATATGCAAAAATTCAGCTTCATTGGTTCATTTCCGAAATCCTTATTTGAATGGGCTATAAGACAATGCGTGAACCTGCACACAAATCAGAGGCGGCAATTTTTTTTACCCACAAATTCTTAACTTTTAGTAATTTGCCAATTATTGGGAGGCCTTATGCTTTTTTTAATGCTAGATATATTAAAAATTGTACAGGTTTCTCGGAGGAGCTCTTCTTCTCATTGGAACTCGCAACACTGCCTGGTTATTGAAAATCTTTCTGGCTTAGAGTCCAATATCAATCGGCAAGTTTTAATTTTAATTTACAAACTTAAATTGGAAGGTAAGGGCTCGAACATCGTGAAAGTATACAGCTGTGATAAGACATAAAACTGTAATGAGTAAAATCCATTACAATACATATCCACTAAACACAGCAGGATGTCATTTTTAATAAGATCTTTAAGCTAAATTTAAATGATGTAAAAACGTGGACCGTTGGTAGCAGCGCAAAAGGATAACTGAATAAGTATTTTGGTTAGGTGCTGGAACTAAGTCTCCACTTGGATTTCGGTATTCAAAATATACTTTGTTTTGAATATATATAGGTGCATTGAAAGAAAATACGGTTTTAACATATCCATTTTATATTTATTTATATATATATATATATATATATATATTTTTTTTTTATTATTTTTTTTTTTTTTTTTTTTTTTTTTTAAAGATACAAAGACATCAAAATATTTCAGCCTTATAATACACATATAATAATAAAATATATCCTTATGAGATCTTCACAGCTGAGGATGGTTGAGCAACCCAGTAAACTTCAAATACCTTTACAATTGTAACACTGAAACAAGAAAATTAATTATTATAAAATCATAAGAAAAAATATATATCTCTACCAAACGCTACACAATTGATAATGTTCCTAAGTTTACAATTCCTTTGGAATAAATTGTGCCTCTTTTATTATAAATGAATAAAACAAAATATTTGTACGATTTACACCATATGTTAATTTAAAAAAATGTTTTTAACTTACTAGAAGACGACTTTTCCCTTGAAATCCTTTGGTGCAGTCCAAGTTACTGTTATTTCCTTCTTGTCTCTTGGATTTGATTGAGTGACAGTATTCTAGTAGAATTCATTTTATATAATTAATTAAACAAATTTATATTAATAAAAAATACTTACATTAAAAATTAACTATTAAGTCTTCAGTTTTTAGTTTTGATTTAAAATCAACGTATATAATGTAAAACATTGTTTCAGACTTCTTGAAAAAACTAGTTGGTTGTAGCTTAGCAATGATAAATAAATTTTATACTTAATAAGGAATACTAACTAAAATTTATTGCTTGTTAATAAATAATTATAAAAACATTTTTCATGCTTTTACTTTCGCTTACAGTAATCGTAAATGTACAGTCAAATAAGTTAATTTTTGAATGTAATATATTACGTACAGCTTTCCCTGTTCCACAGTCGATGGTATGGCTTTCGCTGTCAGGAACTGTGAATTGACCAATCGGTTTCTTTCCGTCTCTGGCCTGCATCATGTATCCTCTGAATTGGTGCCCATCTTTTCCTGTTTAAGGAAACAAATTTTTTTGACAACTCTAAAAATGCAAAAAATTGATACCATCGGGCTTAAAACCCTTATTTATAGGAAAGGTCTGGGACTAGTGACAACTTTTATATTTTTTGTTATAACAGCCATACCTATTATGGTGACTTTAGTCGATTCACCGGCTTTCAAGTCTTGTTTTTCAATTACAATATCATAGGGAAATGGTGTATTTTGAGGTTTTGGACCATGACCTGGTATCATGGTCTCACACACTGCATCCGGAGCTCCAGTTGGATACGCGGAGACAGTGACGATAACAGCCACGAATGTTAAAAGAGGTTTTGTGAAGTACCTAAACAGACAATATTCATTATAATGATAACACTGAGCATAATTTTTTTTTTAAAAAATGGCTACTTCAGCCTGAGTTATGTTATGGAGTATCATTTTAATATTTTCTAGTGTTTCTTTTACCTTTGTATGATTTCTTACATCATATTTTTAGTGCTATAAGTGAAAGGTGAAAAACACAAATTTACTTGAAAATAATTTTTTTTTGTTACCATCTTTTAAGGGACCCCACAGCCCACGACTCTCTTGCTATGTGTTCAAAGTACTTGAATATAGTTCAATATTTGAAAAGGATTTAATTTTGAAACGTATTCCTGGGAAGTTTGACTTGACAATTTATTAAACTAAGACATAGAAATTAAGTCAAACATTAGTTAAGACACAGCTCTGTTTCTCTTTGCAAAGTTTAAAAGCTGATGCAATGCATTTTTTATGATTGAAGTTTATAGACAATGACAAAAAAAAAAATCACTGATTTAAAGATATCTGAAAATGCCCCCATCAACTTCCCATTTGAAATTTGGTCAGTTTAATGTGTTTATCAACTATGATTATTAATAACAAGTATTGTGGATTGTTTAACTTGCACAACGTTGGTACACTTAACCTTCTTTCATTGCTGTCATTACTCAGAAATAGAATGACTGGCTAATAAAGCTTTACTAGATTACCCAATAGCTTAGCATTTTTCTGGGGACAAAAGCACTGCAATAACTTTATGTGATCATATTGCCAAACTAACCGATTTCGGATTGTATGTAAAGTTTACTCATCTAAATGATATTAATTTCAAGCAGCCTAGAATCTATAGGTACTGATTTACGGCCCAGCTCTAATAACGCAATGTTGTTACTACTTGAGGGGAGAACATGAATGATCAGGATAAAATGATAATGAATTTCCCTTATGACTGATCGGGTTTTTCCGTTCCTATGGGAAACAAATTTAAAATGGGGCTATTGGATATGTTAATCTGATCATTTAAACAAAAATCTGGATCGGTTTTAAACGATTTTATTATTTCTAGTGATTCAAAAGTATTTAATTTTAGGCTATGTAGGTTATTTTCATTTAGATGGATAGCGAAATTGGAATTTTGGGTCTTATTAGTGTATGCTCTAATATGTTCATTTACTCTTTGATTTACTGATCGTCCGGTTTTTCCCGTGTATTTTGCTTCACAGTCATTACATTTTAATTCGTATACGCCGCTTTTTTGGAAAGGGTCTATTTAGTCTTTCGGTGAAGGGAAGTATAATGACAATGGTTTATCTATTTTAAATCCAGGGTTTAAACCTATTTTTTTTTTTTATTCTTTCCCGACTTTAGCGGATATTGGGCCGTAGTATGGTATCAAAATATATTTTTTAGGGGTAGCTTTATCCTCTGGGAGTGTTTTGTATATATTATTCATAGTTTTTTTATGTATTTGTTTTCTTAAAATATTATCAATGTGGTTTTACTGTATCCGTTGTTGTTAGCTATAGTGTGAATTGTTTGTATTTCTTTGTTATAATTTCGTTCATTTAGCGGTATATTTAAAAGGCGGTATATCATGCTATGAAATGCTGCGAGTTTGTGTGTTAGTGGTCTCCTGGCATTGTTGTCCAAACTACATCTGTGTGTGTGGGTTTCCTGTATATATTTAATTCGTGTTGTTTATTGTTTATGGAGATTTCTATGTCTAAAAATTTTAAAGTTTTATTGTTCTCTAACTCTAGGGTGAATTTAATTGAAGGGTGGATTTCGTTTAAGAAACTATTGATTTGTCTGGTCGTCCCAGACCATAGACAAATTATGTCATCAACATACCGATACCAGTATATGATGTGTTGAGCTAATTTTGAATGAAGGATTTTCCGTTCTAATTTATGCATAAAAAGATCTGTCAGAAGGGGTGAAAGAGGGGACCCCATTGGTAATCCTTCTTCCTGTTTATAGAATGTATTTTTAAATTGAAAATTTAAACAGTTTTATGCAAACTGACATTAAATTGTAAAAGTCTAATTTTTCTAGTGGTTGAAGATTAGACCGGAAGATTAGTTCTTCTAAAATTTCTATTGTTTCTGAAGGTGGGATACTGGTAAACAGATTTGTGACATCGAATGATATTAACTTTGCATTGTCTGGAACATTTACGTTTTTAATTTTGTTGACTAATTCTATTGAGTTTTTTATTGTATTTCGTGGAGAAAAAGAACTTAACCTACCTGCCCCCTTTTACTTCTCACAAATTCAGTGTTTTAGTTACCTCGAAGTTGAGTGCCTACGCTTGATTTCTTGTCTTATCGTTTTAAAAAAACTTTAGTATATATAATCTATGTAACATAGTACTGATGTGTTGAAAAAATGTTTGTATGTTTTAGAACTAAAGATGAATGTTTAGCATTCGAAACTAGTTTTCAAATAAAATAATCTCAATAGAAGTGGCATTTAATTCCTCAATCCTAATTGTATTGATCCTTCTATATCATCATGCGTACATCAAGTGATTCTGAAGCCAGCCAGGCTACTACGTATAATCGATCAAAACTCAGCACATCAAGATTCAACACATTATCAGAAAAAGTTGTTGCAGAAGTGAAGACTGCAAGCCGTAAGGATTCAGCTTATTGGTTTTCCAAACTTAGACTTAAATACGCCATCGCTAACAAAAATATTTGGTTTAACCAGACGTGGTCAAGAGAAGGCCTCATTCCCAGATACGTGCAACTAAGAAGCGGAGCACAAACAAGAGCAGCGTCGAAAGCCACTCACCATGCTAGTAGACATCAATGGGTAAGATTTGAAATTAACCATTGGTACTCAGTGAGAGATAATTTAAAATTATATATTTATATCCTCCACAATAAACTCACTTCTTTACTCCACCCACTTGAGTTTGACTAATCAATCAAATCCGGACGCGAGTTGAATATCTCGTAACCAAAAAACAAAAAACATTAGAAAAGAAAATTAATAACTTGCGGTCTAGCAAGAATAACCCCGTTAATCGCCCATCTAACAGTGCAAAAAAACCCATATTCGATAACCAATTTTCCCCACGTATCCTCAACCTCAGCAACATAACATTAACGAAAAATGAAAATAATCTGCTCAACAAAGGTTTAAAACATTTTATAAATTCACCGGTGACCAAACATTCGAAAACGTTGCTGTCCACATTGAATCCGGTTTAGAAAAATACGACAAAAACCCACTTTCGAAATCAATATGCGCAAACATACTAAAAACTGAAATAGAAAAAGCCCAGAACATTAAGATAAAGACATGATCCGAATACAAGATAGCACGCGCATTATCAACTAAAATATTAAAAAACGACCTTACAATCATAAAAGCGGACAAAGGGAACACCGCAGTAATTATAGAAAAAGAGTTATACAAAAATAAAATCTATGACTTCATCGAAAAAAACAGCTTTCCCACTATAAAAAACCCCGCTAAAAAATTTAACAGTCAAGTTCGGGAGTTAATAAATAATAGTATTTTAATACCTGATAATATAAAATACAACCTGATTGAAATGAATCCTTCGCCGCCCCGTCTCTACGGCCTACCCAAAATACATAAAGCAGACATTCCAATGGAGTAGAGAGAAACTTAGGATAGAAGAAAACAGACAACGCTTTGAGGAACGAGTTCAAGAAGGAATAAACAACATTCCAGCCGTTCTTGTGGGGAAGTCAGTAGAGCAAGAATGGGAAGATTTAAAGAAAACCATCGTAAAAGCAGCGGAAGAATGTTGCAAAGCAGACAAGAAGCAATCAGTGCCCACATGGTTTGACTCTGAATGCGAGATGGCGATCAAATACCGCAACGAGAAGAGGAATATATTTCTGAATAGGGTAACACGGCAAAGTTGCAAAGAATATCAGGATGCAAGGAAATTTGCCAAGAGAATGATAAAAGGAAAGAAAAGGCAAGCCCTGAACAGGAAGATAGAAGGCATAGAGATGTCTCGGAGAGACAACGAAGCACGGAAATTTTTCAAAGATGTGAAAGAAATCCGAATCGGATTCCAAGGCAGTAATGCGGTCAAAGACGAAAATGGTCAGCTTTTAGTGAGAGAAGAAGAAATAGTAAGCAGATGGAAGAGGTACTTTCAAGGATTGCTTAACCCGGCCATTGGAGATTTGTCAGAACAGATAGAAATAATTTTACAAAAACTGAAAAACCACAAAGCTCCCGGTCCAGATGGAATAGCGGCTGAGTTTTTGAAAGCGGGCGGAGATGCGTTGAAAAATGAAATTCGCTCTTTGATATCTAGCATTTGGGAAGTAGAGGAGTTTCCTGCTGAGTGGGATGAGTCAAACATAGTCCCAATATATAAGAGGAAAGGAGATAAGACAGAGTGCACAAATCATCGGGGGATAAGTCTACAGAACACAGTATATAAAGTTTTCTCAATAGCCCTATATAACAGGATCATCGCACATGTTGAACCTAATTTGGGTGAATACCAGGGAGGTTTCAGACCCAAACGATCGACTGTCGATCAAATTTTCTCACTGAAGCAGATGTGCGAAAAAATGAAAGAGTATAACCAAACTATGTGGCTGATGTTTGTGGACTTTAAGACAGCATACGATTCCGTCAACCGTGATGAGCTGTATAAAGCAATGAAAGACATGAAAATACCAAACAAGCTCATTAGGCTCACTATGTGCACCATGAAGAGCACATTTGCCAGGATTAAAGTGAACCAGGCAAGAAGCGAGCCTTTTCCCGTAGATGTCGGACTCAGACAAGGAGACTCGTTAGCACCTCTCCTTTTCAATATAGTTTTACATGCAACTGTAAAAAGAGCGGGGTTTGACACCAGAGGCACAAATTTTAACAGCCCCATTCAGATATTGGCGTATGCGGATGACGTAGTTATTGCAGCTCACTCTATGCGATACTTAAGGGAAGCTTTGCACAAAATGAACAGAGAAGCTAAAAGAATGGGATTGCATATGAACGAGGATAAATCCAAAATAATGGTATTTAGAAGAAAAAAAACTTGCTCGTCCACAGCATTTTTATTATATGGAAGGCTACACCCTCAAAACCGTCACAAGTTTCCAATATTTAGGCGCCTGGATTAACGAACACCTCGATGAAAATGAGGAAATTAAAAGTAGGATAATATCAGCCAACAGAGCCTTCTTCTCCATACAAAGCATTATCAAGAGTAGACTCACCAGCCTCGCAACTAAGATAAGACTGTACAAGACCCTAGTGCGACCGGTAGCCTCGTATGCCTGCGAAACATGGACTATTAATAAATCAGTAGCGACAAAACTGGACTGTTTCGAAAGGAAAGTACTGAGGCGTAGATTTGGTCCGATAAAGGACAACGGCATGTGGTGGCGAAGGAAGAACCGGGAGCTATACGATTTGTATGGTGACTTGCCATTGACGATATACATAAGAGTTCAACGTCTAAAATGGATGGGGCATGTATACCGGATGGGTGAGAACAGAACATGCCGAAAATTGTTATGGGATAGACCGGATGGAGTGAGACCTCGTGGAAGACCGAAGAGAAGATGGTTCGGCGTCTCCGAGGACTTAAAAGTTTCTAAAATATATTTAAGGCGAGCAGCTGATCGGGACGACTAGAGGAGGGCTGTGGAGCAGGCCAAGGACAGCTTCATGCGTCTGTCGCGCCAATAAAGAAGAAGACATTCCAATAAGACCAGTAGTTACCTATATTAATAGCTCCATATACAAACTTGCTCATTATTTAAACAACATGTTCAAAACGAAAATTTCTTTTTCCCCACGAAATACAATAAAAAACTCAATAGAATTAGTCAACAAAATTAAAAACGTAAATGTTCCAGACAATGCAAAGTTAATATCATTCGATGTCACAAATCTGTTTACCAGTATCCCACCTTCAGAAACAATAGAAATTTTAGAAGAACTAATCTTCCGGTCTAATCTTCAACCACTAGAAAAATTAGACTTTTACAATTTAATGTCAGTTTGCATAAAACTGTTTAAATTTTCAATTTAAAAATACATTCTATAAACAGGAAGAAGGATTACCAATGGGGTCCCCTCTTTCACCCCTTCTGACAGATCTTTTTATGCATAAATTAGAACGGAAAATCCTTCATTCAAAATTAGCTCAACACATCATATACTGGTATCGGTATGTTGATGACATAATTTGTCTATGGTCTGGGACGACCAGACAAATCAATAGTTTCTTAAACGAAATCCACCCTTCAATTAAATTCACCCTAGAGTTAGAGAACAATAAAACTTTAAATTTTTTAGACATAGAAATCTACATAAACAATAAACAACACGAATTTAATATATACAGGAAACCCACACACACAGATGTAGTTATAGACAACAATGCCAGGAGACCACTAACATACAAACTCGCAGCATTTCATAGCATGATATACCGCCTTTTAAATATACCGCTAAATGAACGAAATTATAACAAAGAAATACAAACAATTCACACTATAGCTAACAACAACGGATACAGTAAAACCACAATAGATAATATTTTAAGAAAACAAATACATCAAAAAACTATGAATAATATATACAAAACACCCCCAGAGGATAAAGTTACCCCTAAAAAATATATTTTGATACCATACTACGGCCCAATATCCGCTAAAGTTGGGAAAGAATTTTTAAAAAATAGGTTTAAACCCTGCATTTAAAATAGACAAACCATTGTCATCATACTTCCCTTCACCGAAAGACAAAATAGACCCTTTCCAAAAAAGCGGCGTATACGAATTAAAATGTAATGACTGTGAAGCAAAATACACGGGAAAAACCGGACGATCAGTAAATCAAAGAGTGAATGAACATATTAGAGCATACACTAATAGGACCCAAAATTCCAATTTCGCTATCCATCTAAATGAAAATAACCACAAATTTAATAAAGACTCGGGAGTAAAAATATTACATCAAGTAGAACATAGCCTAAAATTAAATACTTTTGAATCACTAGAAATAATAAAATCGTTTAAAACCGATCCAGATTTTTGTTTAAATGATCAGATTAACATATCCAATAGCCCCATTTTAGATAATGAATTGGTATTAAGAAGATTCCCGGAATATTAAGAACCATTACATTTTTCCGCTTTTAAATAGATTTTATTGTGGTGGAATCGAACAAATTTATTCGAAAGGATTATTCCGTTTCCAGAATAATTCAATTTGTGTCTGTTCCATTTTAGAAGTAGGTATTCAAAACTTTCATCTTTTGGAGACATTTTTGTAAGAAGCAAAAGTGGAGTTATGGGGTAATAAGAAGCACGTTCGGCTAATCAGAGCTGAAATTGAATAAACTGTAACATAATTATATAAAAACACTTAAAAGCACAGAACAAGTACAATGTCCTGTGCAGGCAAGATAATACTTGGCACTCAAGACAAAAGTGGTAGAATACTAAAATTATCCACAATCTAGACTATTAAAAAAATAAATAAAAAGCTGGATGGTGAAAATCGAAAGGTAAACAAAATCATGCAGATTTTGAGGAATGAAATTAAAGAATTAACATTGAGCCCAATCCCTAGAATATTTATTCCTCACTATTTATATCCACTTTATTATCGTTGCATTAAGAAAATCTACTTATTATCCATATTTACTAGTTAACCTTCTACGACCATTGAGTATTATTCAAAAAATTATTTATGATATATAACTGTGTAGTTTATCACATGTTATTATTAATTTATTAATTTTTATTTTAAATTTTACAATGTCCTTGCCAAATAAAAGTTCTTTTAATCTTATGTAAAGTATGCAAAACATGCCACGTAGGCAAAAAATATATCTAACAATGATAACAATTTGTTAATGAAAACGTACAATGCGGTTTACCCCTTGTTTACAAGACATTTAAATCATAATTGCTCTGTTTTATACTTACATCTTGTTTTCTGGGTTGATCACAGAAGATTGAACTAACGCATCAAGTCCGGAGCTAAATACTGTGTTTTCCCCACCACTACCTACTGGGGTCAACCAGGAAAAGATTCTTCTAAGATTTCTTGGAATATGACTTCTGAGCATTCTTTATCATTTCCAGATAGAACTTTGCATTGAATTCAAGAAAAATGTAGATAGTGTCTTAATACAAGACTAGACTACAAAGGAAAGGTGTACAGACAGAAGTCCACATGCACTTTTCATATAGCACTTTTTCACTCAGTCCTGTGGGATTTAACATTCATTACTGTCTATTTTCGTATTTATTAGAGACAAATAGAAATAGTATCCATTTATTATTATTTGTTTTCTTGTTTAATGTTATTTAAATATACACGGTGTTTCAGGGTTAGGTAGCCAAAATGAAAATTTAAGCTAATGCCCTGAAAACAAAAACAAATATGTTGTATGGAGCTATATCCGAAAAAGGTTTGTTTAGGAAATATTCATTGTAGATACACACAATTCATTTCAGATGAACACCAAAATATTTTATTGTTATCAATTATTTACGCATAGTTAATAAATAAAACTTATATTATTTTTTCCAACTACTTTATTCTTTAAATGTAATCATTCATATTAAATGTTGTTCAAAGCGATTTCCTTGAGCATTAAGATAGGCTCGCCAACTTTCTATTGACATAGCTGACAAATTTTTAGTTTTGGTACCTATCCCTGAAACACCCTGTATAAACTCGAATGCAAAAAAAGTTTATAAGGTCTGTTTGTATGGAACTAATGGACGGGTAGTAAAACATACAATTTAATACTAGAACGATAGTCTATAAAAAAAATAATCATGATTTATTATGATTGTTATAATGATTAAAAATAGAAATAAAGCTTTTCTAAACTTTCTTTAAATGCAAGAAAGGAATAACTAATAGTCTCTAACATCGAGTGTTTCTTCCTCTTGCTTCAACAATAGCCTGCATTCTTGCTGACATGCTCTTACAAAACTGGGCACTCGGTTTTGAGGAATCTGGTTCCATCGTTCTTCGATAGTAGTTCTCAACTCATGGAGGTCTTGTGGAGGGTTGAGTTGTTGTCGGATAGACTTTTTAAGAGGGTCCCAAAGATGTTCTATAGGATTGAGATCCGGGCTGCGAGCTGGCTACTCCAAGTTTGGGATACCGACATCAAAAGTCCCTGACAATATTTGTGACGTTTTGCCGGGTGTTGTTATGAGCTGTGTATGAACAGAAACTTAGGGCTTATAAACTGGCGTAAAAGGGACTACATACTCTTCGAGGATGTGTATTATGTACGTCTATGCATTGAGAGATGGTTTAAGGATCAAATGGAGGTCTGTCTTCGCTCTTTCTCTTCTCATCAGGCTATCACCGACCTCCCTCTGAACTGTACTGTACGCACAACATTACACTGAGCGTAACGTTTTCCTCTTCTTCGCCAGAATATAGATAGATCATTGAAACACATAGAAATTAGGGCAAATCTAAACTCGTCTGGAAAGACAACAGAGTCCCAATCAGCGTCCCTCCAGACAGAATGTTTTCGAGCGAAACGAGGTCTCGCTGCTTTGTGTGCTGCAGTGAGGAGAGGGTATGATAGCAAGAACATCAGATTGCAGATTAATTTTAGCTAGTGGTCTACTTAGTGTATATACACGCTGTCATCCGCACCTGGATCAACATTAAGCATGCCATTACAGATGTCTGGAAGTAGTACCTTAGAGTCTCCATTGAAATAATTTGATGCAATAAATCGTCAGCTTGGTTTGTTGCTCTAGGCAGCACTCATCCCATCCTCCCCGATTAGCTTCTCGTTTCCCTGTACCTCTAGAGTATCTTGTTACCAAAAACATGAAACCTTGGAAAAGAAGCACAGAAAGTTGCGATCTAGCACAATAATCTCACTAACCATCCATATGATTATTTAAAAGTCTCTAAATTAATAATGAATTTTCCCAAAATATCTTCAAATATTATTATCACTATATTACCTTATCGGAAAGTGAAAACAATCTTCTTAATAAAGGACTATAGCATTCTATAAATTCATCCCTGAGCATACAAATGTTTGAAATTTTTATTTATTTTTTGTGGGGCTTCAAGACTCGTTGACGCAGGTCCTATATTGCCAGTGTAGCATTATATAATTAATTAATAACGAGGATTCATTAGTAAGGGAAAACAAAATATGAAATAGGTCGGCTGCCATTATGGATATCATTTGTGCCTTCATTATTTGTGCTATATACCTTGTTGTATGTCCCTTCACTTGCTCTATTATTTGAGGATTTTAATTTCTGATGAAAATTTATTTAAATCGTGGGCCTTTTCTTTGGTCAGAGATCTTAAAAATTTAGAACCGTCGTAAACATTCCGGCTACCTAGCGCTCTTACCCTCTCATTCACAAATCTTTAGCAATTGAAAAAGATGTGTCTTGATTCTTCAAGGCCTTGGCATTTAGGACACACACCACTTTGTGCTAGTACCATTAAATTGAGATTTTTATTTCTTTTGCCGTGGTTAATGTTGGACTGATTAAGTTTTATTAACCTTGGGTGATCGAGATTAAGCCTTCAAGTCACAAACCTTGGAGTCAATGCTACCTTTTGCTGCACTGAGCTGTACCGTTTGAAATTCTCGCGGTCTTCATTGATACTGATTTAGAAAAATATAATAACAATTCCTTTTCAATATTTATATTCGCACATAAAACTAAAATTCGAAATAGAGATAATACAGTATTAAAGTTATGGCTCACCGGTCCATAAGGCAGCCCCTTTATTGTCAGAAATAAACAAAAATTATCTTATAATCATAAAAGCAGATAAAGGAAACACGGAAGATATTCTAGGTAAATATGTGCAGAAAAATAAACTTTACGATTTCACAGAAAAAAAAATCGGCTAATCGCTGTGAAATATATGAGGAAAGCGGGACGAATACTAAATCAAAAAAGAAAGGAACAGGTGAGGACATGTAATAATATGATACAGATTTTTTCTTTGCATTTCATCCGAATGAAAATAATCATAAAAACAACAATCATTTCGGAGTGAAAATAATAAATCTCGCAGGAAATAGTCTTAAATTAAATATTTACGTATTACTAGAAATATTAAAATCGTTTAAAAACCAATCCAAATGTTTTTAAATGGTTAGATAAATATTTTAAATATTCTTATTTTACTTAATTTGCATAATATTTCAAATCAATACTATTATATAAAAGGACATGCTATTTTTCATTTGTGATCACTAGAGCCCGGATTCTCGTGCAATTGCATCTTTTTGTTGCAAGTTCCTAATCAGCCAGAGACAAATTATTTATACGAATTAGGACGTTTAGGCCAAATTTACCTTAGTTTAATAATGCACAAAATTGCACGTTTTGGGGGTTACTGCATAAAATTGCACATTTTGCAGTTTGAATGCATAAAATTGCACATTCTACAGTTTGAAAGCATGAAATTGCACATTCTGCAGTTTCAATACACAAAATTCCTGCATTCAAATCCTGAATGCACATCACTTTCGTGTTTTTGGAAAAGTAACAATTTTAAGAACAACTTTAGATTGACTTTAGCTAGGGAACTCGGGTTCCCAACTTCCAAGAAATTTTGCCTCTCCCTCATGTTTTTAATAAGTACAACATAGTTATTAAATGAAGCCCTCTTTACTGTTTGTAAAAATTTTCACTTTAATCAAAGCAAATTTATTCTTCTGCCTACTTAATGGGAAATCAAATAAAGTAGGAAATCATTCCTAACATACATATTTATACTCCTAAGTAATATGTACACATACTTATGTATACCACGTACAATAAAGATATGCAATTTGTTCTTATTGTATTTTAGACAATCATTATTTAACTACTCCCTTACTAAGGACTGGATCAATAAATTTTAACATAAACACAACTTTTTGGAAAGAATTGTATCTAGCGAATTATTTGTACAACCTTTTTTATCATTTGCATTTTATTTTGCATGATTTCAAGTTTTTATTGCACATTTCAGAATTTTTGTTGCACGAAAATCCGGGCTTTAGTGATCACTAACCACGAAAACTTACAGAACCAATCTGTACCAAATTTTAACCACACCATCTTTATAGTTCAAGGAATGTTTAGCACTAATAAAATCTACTGACTTTCAAATAATTTGTTATTAAATAAGCGATAATATATGGATAACAATGAAGTTTGAAAATTTACCGATAGGTGGCAAGAGCCATTCTACATGAGAGGTTACAATGATCATAGAGCTTGGTGTTATATAGAGCTTGAAATTGATAATACAATTTACTTACATTCAATTAAATTATTAAAAAAGATTTAAATGTGTAGGGTGACATATGGATCTCAGTAAAGTTTTAAAATCGACAGATATGTGGTTCCGCAATAGAGTTTACTATGGTAAAACTAATAAACTCATCTGCACCATATTTTACCTAAATCATCTTCAACAAGATAAGATCAATTATTATTGATTAAAAAATATTATTTAAATATTGATAACTTAATTAAAATCTCATAATAAGCTTTTGTCATAAAGATACATATTGTAACAATATGTCAAAGATATTCAAAGATTGTTTCAGATATAGAGAAACTTTTAGTTTATTTGTCATTATGTTTTTTAAATTTTCATTTTCAAATCAGTCAAGTTTTTTAAGTAGGAAAGCTCCCGTATTAATACATTTTAATCTATATTATAATTCTGTTATTTCCATTTTGTAGACAAAGTAGCGCAATATGAGTGATAAAGAACCAAGAAACGCAATTGTTTTAATCATAAACTTGGAAATAACAACGGGATTTCCGAAACCTCATGTATCATATCTGTAACACGTACTATGCAATATCTAGAATTCAGACCAGCGTAATTTTATGATTACATTTTACAAATCTCTTTTAAGTATAGAACTTTGATAATTTTAACCAATGATTGAAGTTTTATTTGTTTATCGATAAAAATCTTGTTTTGAAATATGCATGCAATATAAATATTTCTTTAATTATTGCAGTCATTTTTAACTTGGTTAAAATTGCTTTGATTAGGTGGTTGAAGATAAGGTATAAAAGCATTATTGGACATCAAATTTCTAATTATGATGTAAATGAGTTGGTAATGCAGATGAACAGGGACCATTAGGAAACTCTTGAGGATAATGGACTGCAGTAGTTGTGCTTAGAGCTAATAGAACAGGAGTCATATTTTAACACATAAAATCAAAAAGCAAAGATCGATATTTTGATGAGGTAATAATTTTTGTTCGACAGAAATAATTTTATTGCTTTCATCTGGTTGGATTTTAATTTATAATAATAAAAGTATATGGCAGTGTAGGAAACTAGTTTCAGCCACTCAACATTCTACATTTAAATTTTTATTATTGTACATCTTATGATGGCTAAATTTCCCTATTTAAATTTCAACAAGGATTCTGTGTTTTATATGTTTATAATTTGTAATTTACATTTCCCTAACATCAAAAAGTCTATCAGAAGTTAACATTAATGATGATTTAGTATTATATTAATTCTGATTTAATATAATATTAATTTAATACTGATTTAGTTTCTTATATTTTGATATTTTCTTATTTCTAGTTAGCGAGCAGCGAGGAGATTTACATACAAATAGAGCTGCTATTGAGATAGGGCGGGGCTACTGGTAGGTGGGACTAGTATTCCCCCACCACTACGCTACCCAGGGTTAGCACAGTTCCAAACTCACCAACATTATTTTAGAATGCTGCTGATGCAGGTATAGGTAATAAAATTCCTTCAAACACAGTGTATAATTTTTTACTTCAACTTTGTTAATAAAAAGGATTTTTATTGAATATAAAAGTTATAATTACTAATAAAAATTCAAATATTTCAAAGTATTGTGATACTTATGACATGGAGTTTATTATAAAAAAGTAATTGCATTTAACACCATCGCGAACTATTTGACTAGTTACTATGCAATGAAAGAATTTTGCGTTGGTTACTTACCTATGAAAGCTAAGCTGCTTATCATTTTTAGTTCCAGTCTTGTTGTTCTTACATCCTACTGCAGCACAAAAAGGCATACTTAATGTGGAATGAATTTATAAACAAAATAAAAACTCAACGAGAATAGCTTTACGTAAAAAATAAGAAATTAAAAGCAGACACTTGTAACTTTTGAGGTTAGGGTAGTATAGTGGAGGGGGAACGAATCCCACATCCACTCCACTCGTGACTGCTCTATTGTATATCTCCTCGCTGGTAGCGACTAAAACACCGAAATAAATCGGAATAAACTTATGCTTAACTTGGATTGTTGTCTAAATGTGGGTACTCAAAATCAATAGATTCTTTGATGAGGCCTTGGAAATACAGAGTGAAGTCAAAGAACTCAAACTAATTTAAAAGTAATTATGGGGAATTTTTCTTTTCTTTTTCAAAATTATTTTAAAAAGCGACTTTGGCAATAAGAAGCAGCTAATTATTAGCTAATAAATATAAGGCTTACTTCAGTAGTTTATATAATAATTCTTAAACATCAACTACGACTAGACTACATGTCAAAAATGGGACGCAGATTATCAGTAAATAAACTTAAACATGTTTACAACGATAACCTTGACTACAACCGTCACAAATAGACAGAGATAGGATTGGTCAGTTAGTCCGACGTTCGATGGTTAAAAATGATCGACTTAACTACAGAAAAGCGAAAAATAGTACAATCGACTGGAGATAAATTTCTTACACTAAGTTAAAGCCTTTATACAAATAATTATTTTATAATTTGAACCATTATATAATATTTTGAAAAATGCCGTAAACTAAGTTTACATTGAAATCCACCTGATGTTTTAGTCGCTACTTTTCCAGGAGAAAGGTTCTCCTTAATTTATGGAGAAACTCTAAATTCCTGTGCAAAGTAATATTAACTTCTGTTTACCTTCTAATATTAAAATGAGAAATAAGAAAATATCAAAATATAAGACACTCAATCAATTTTGAATTAATATTATGTTAAATCAGAATTAATATAATGCCACGAGTAATGTTAATTCCTGATAAACTTTCTGATGTCAGGGAAGTGTAAATAACAAATTATAAATATATAAAAGATATAATCCTTAAGTATTTATTTAACATAACTCCTATTTATTTAACATTTGTAGCTACATGTTTCGAAGAAAATGCTCCATCATCAGGCTTCTAATATTACAACATTAACATAACATTACACTAATAGTTTTACAATTATATAATATGCCATTTACCTCTTAATCTGTGATTATTTTCACATTGTCTATTCTCCATGTTATAATTCCCCCAACGCCAGGAACTGCTTCAGTAAACCAGTTTAAAATTAAGAAAAAAAAAACTACCATTAAGTATAGCAAGCGTCATTTCTCAGAAGGGATAAGGAAATGAGACGGGTGTTATTTTACTAAAGTTATCAAGTTATCAAGAATGTGCCTGATATATAAATATTAACTTTAATGGTATTATTTTTACGATGAATTACGAGTTATTTACTGGTACCTAATTGTTATTCAGAAATAGAAAAAAGTTCGTTTCATATACCTAGCTGTAAAATTATATCGTTTCATATACCTAGTTGTAAAATTATAACTCTTGATAATGTTCAAACGATTAATTTAATATTTTGTAAAAACACCGAAGTTTGAATCTAATACTTGAACTGATGTACCCACATTTAGACAACAATCCAAGTTAAGCATAAGTTTATTACTTTCACAAGCAATTTTGGCATTTCATTTCACCTAGTCACATTTGGGCCTAAGCTTCTCATATTTTCGGCAGTCTTATAAAGAACCACAAACAAAGACTGCAGATTTTTCGGTATTAACAAGGAGACAATTTAGTGATAGAAAAAATTCTAGATGCCTGAGAACGCAAAATTGAAAAGAGGCTAAATGAGAGGCCGCTTCAGTTATCTGTAGAACGCCTAGCAAGTCACCGCTAAGTATTTTCTTCCGCGAGTCATTTTGTATTTATTTCACTTTTGCCATACATTGTACTATGTATTATGTATGTATGTATATTATGTATATGTATTATGTATGTATATTACCTGTTTGGAGAAAAAACAAAATCAAATAAAAAAGACAAAGGTAATCTTCAATTAAATACAGAAAGTATATTGAATTTATTTATTATTTGCGAATCAGTAACAAAATAAATATTTACGAAGTTAATAATAAAGAATAAATTTATTTTGGTAATATTTACAAAAACTTGCGAAATTACGGTGAAATTATTTACTGAGAACTGTTTCTATTGATTCAATTATGTAGCTACTTTTGTTTAAGCTATTTGACAATAAATTAGTTAGTAAATTAAGAATGATTTCCGAAAGTATACGTGATAGCAAGATAATTCCATTAATTTATCCATCAATAAAACCGGAATTCGGGCATTCACCTTCGGGCAAAAAATAATATAAACAAACAGTTATTTTATCGCCATCTATTGATTTTCTTAGTAACTATTCAGATTGGAAGATTAGTTTAGGGAATAAAGG
The DNA here is from genome assembly GCA_003667255.2 of Euschistus heros. Classification (NCBI taxonomy): domain Eukaryota; kingdom Metazoa; phylum Arthropoda; class Insecta; order Hemiptera; family Pentatomidae; genus Euschistus; species Euschistus heros. The sequence continues at coordinate 956,694 of RCWM02000341.1, read as the reverse complement.
ATATTTTAATCCGAATATAATGTATAATTGCCAGCTATGTTTTTTTTTTTTTTAATACTTTGTTTTAACTTAGTGTAAGAAATTTATCTCCAGTCGATTGTACTATTTTTCGCTTTTCTGTAGTTAAGTCGATCATTTTTAACCATCGAACGTCGGACTAACTGACCAATCCTATCACTGTCTATCTGTGACGGTTGTAGTCAAGGTTATCGTTGTAAACATGTTTAGGTTTATTTACTGATAATCTGCGTCCCATTTTGACATGTAGTCTAGTCGTAGTTGATGTTTTAGAATTATTATATAAACTACTGAAGTAAGCCTTATATTTATTAGCTAGTAATTAGCTGCTTCTAATTGCCAAAGTCGCGTTTTAAAATAATTTTGAAAAAGAAAAGAAAAATTCCCCATAATTACATTTAAATTAGTTTGAGTTCTTTGACTTTACTCTGTATTTCCAAGGCCTCATCACAGAATAGCTACAAAATTATCCAGAAATGTTTGTACTAATGCCATTTATGTTTTTGAAATTTCATTAATGGCTTTTATGTTCCCGATTTTTCTTTTAGATGGATATCAAACATGCTAAAACTGAAGGGTGGCAGCTTTCAAAGAATTGTGTACAACAAAGATTCAAAGAACTACTATGTTTATCTCAGTGGACTGATTGCGCATTTCAAGTTGGTACTGAAAAAATTGAGGTTTGTTAATTTTTTAATATATAGGATATTAAACAGAATAGTTTAATGATCATTGTTCTTCTAAATTCTAAATTGCATTCTGCAATAACATCATTTATCTCATTAGAAGTAAAGTTAAATAATCAATTTACTACTGTTCTAAATATTATAAACCATCATTCCTATGATTATGGAAAATGAGCATTAGACTGCTGTCTGAGAAGGGAAGGTTTTGTAATATTTCATATGAAGAGAACTGCCTAATCAGACCCATCGACTTATTCTAAAGTAATGAGTGTTAAAATACTTATTAGCATGTAATCTATTTAGAATGCTATAAATAATGATATTTTATATATTATTTAAACCAGTGAATTAATGAAATAAAACAATGTGAATTGTCTTAAATAAACTTGTTCATTATTGGATTAATTTTTTTATTTTAAAAATTTACTCATACTGAATTTTTTATAATTAATTTTTTTCTTATTACTTATGTGTTAGCTTTGTTTGTTGCTGTAGTTAAAATGGTCTGTTGGTATGGTATCATTTTTTAACTTGGTATTGGTTTTAAATATTAGTATTCTAAGAAATAAAAAAATGTAATAAAATACTATTTCATTTAGATATTAGTGAATACCATAAGTTACCCTGTAATAAATTTGTGCTGTAATATTGGAAATTATGAACCATTTATTCTTCAGCGTATGGCTAATTTATTAACAGTCATTGTTGTTTGTTCCACAGCCAGAAATCATTATATTTATTTTTTCTCATCTTGTGTTTTGTATTGTCCACATAGTTACCTGCATGTTGAAGATGATGACATTCTTCATAAAATCTGCCTAAGTCAAATAAGATTTGAAATTAAACTCAGATTATCTGAGTTAAACAGGAGATCTTGGTCGACAATTCAATGTATTACTGCTAACACTCTGAAAATATTTACCTTTTATAGTATACAGGGTGTCCCGAATTTAAATGGCAAAACTTCAGGAACTTATAGGGGACCGAAAAACCAAGACAAAAAGTCCATTAAAGATTTGCTCATTTTTGCTTAGTTTTAGAGAAAATCGCAAAAAAAGAAACAAAACAAGTTTTCATTTTTATACTTATTTATTTACATTTATTTTTATGTTATGTTCTTTTTGATGTAAATATTGCAAAACGTTGTCCTCTTGCACCAATGCAAGCATTACATCTTGCACTCACTTGATAAATTGCAGCTAAACCTTGTTCTGATGATATTTGTTGCACTGCATCTATGATTCGGTCTCTTAATTGCTCTCTTGGGTTGATTGACACCGAATAAACTTTCTGCTTCAAGGTTCCCCATACGAAGAAATCCATGGGTGTCATATCTGGTGATCTGGATGGCTAAGGTACTACTCCTCCTCGTACAATCCATCATTGTGGATAATTTATATCCAGCCAAGTTCGAGCAACTCTGCTATAATGAGCTGGACATCCATCGAGTTGGAACTACATTTCAATCCGCTGCTGTAAGGGAATGTCATCTAAATAATTAGAAAAGTCGTTCTCCAAAAAATGTGTAAATGTGATACCATTCAATCTTCCAGGTAAAAAATATGATCCCACCAGTAATCCGTTCCAAATTTCAAGCCAAACGTTAATAGCAAGTTCATGCTGAAACCTATTCTCTCCAATAGCTCTGGGATTTTCAAGATCTCATACATGATAATTTCTTTGATTAACAATTCATCCTCTTGTAAAGGTAGCTTCAAATACACTATAATTAGCGTAAGGGAGATCAGCCCCCATCAGTGACTAATCTTGACTTGCACTTACTGGTTTATCTTAGGATATCAATTAGCCAGCTCCTTTTTCAGTATTGTTTATGTTGTCTCAGGCATATCTAAAGTTGTCGTATTCTGTATAACTTTGTTTTAATATCCGTGGAGATTTCATAACAATCTCCACGGATATTAAAACAAAGTGCAAGTCTATATTCAATGCTCTCCTACCGAGGCACCAGAAGGAATCTTTTTTGCTGTCAGGAAAATGTGTGATGTGTAGGTCTATAAGTTTTAGTTAGTCAGTATAAGTATTTAATTGTCTGGTTTATAGAGGTGATTGTTTATGAAGTATAGAATATAGAAGCCTTAGTCTGTTGTTCTGGTTGAAGCATTTCTTTATCATGCATAGGTCCCAGGATATCCTTCTGTAGAAAAAAAAGACCTAAGTAATGATCTGCATTTATTTGTTGAATAGGTTCATTGTTTATTTAGACTGGAGTACAATTGTTGTGTAGTAAATGTAGGAGTAAATTTAATGTACTGAAAATTGTCATTATTGAGTTTAAGTTCCCATTAAAGTATTCTTGTAACTGTAGCAAGTAATGTTGTAGAGTCAGTGAACCGTGAGTAATGTCTGAATATCTAGTCAGATTTGCAGAATTATCTGCATATGTCAGTATTAATGTTAGAGTAAGTTAGTGTGTCGTGTATATATAATTTACATCAAAGGTGCAAGAATTGATCCCTGCGAAACTCCGGTTCTGATTGGATATATTATTTTCTTTACTTTATCTTCGCTCTCACTTTTTGAATCATAAAAATATGAGAATATTTCCATTGTAATGGACATTTAGTTGTCCTGAGCATTAATGATTGTTGTTAAGAAGACTAGCTTTTCTGGAGTAGCTGAGCATTGATCAATTCATGTCCAGGGAAAGCATTTGGGTAATTTTTATTTTATTTTTAGGAGAACTTAAGAAGGCGTAAGGTGTTGGCGGCAATTTCAATTCTAAATGTATAATTAGTGTGTTCTTTACGTATGTTCATATTTATAATCTGAGTAGTCTGAATAATGAAATAATCTGAAGGATAATATAAAGCAGTTTATAATAAAAGTAATATAAAAATACTTTGAAATGTAAATTCCTACAAACTTGGCAATATCCCTATTCATTTTTCAACAGTTTATTTGTATGTCTTCATAAACTTCTGAGATCAGTATTGAGGTTAAACAAAAATAGATTGTAGTTTATTTGTTGGAAGTTTTTGTTTTAATTATTTATTTATTCTGTTATATATATGTTTGATACTCTGCCATACCTTATGAGCTCTTCTCATTGCAGATCCCATGTATACTGCAGATAATTTGGCTGTAAAATTCTTTTTTATCTTTGGATTGATGATGACCATGTAGACTGCTCTGTTATTGACTTAAGGAATAATGACTTATACAAAATTATCATTATATTTTTTTAAACTTTGTATAAACAAAATATTTAATTTATTTATTTCTAATCAATTTTCTTGATGTATTTTTTTTTCATACAAGTAAAACATTAACTTATCTTTTTAAAATTCACTCCTTCTTTTTGTTATATTTTTTTTGTTTGTTTTTCTTCTAGCCCTGATGTAGGCCAAAACGTCGGGGCAGTAAATTAAAATTTATGTTTTAGTTGTGTATCCTTGACTGCATACTCAAGTAAGTCAGATCAATAGAAGGGTTTGGTGGACGAAAAGGGTTATGTAATGAAACACAATTTTGAGTAATTTAAGTTTATAAAGTTTTTTTTTTTTTTTTCTTTTACATTTTCCTTTAGTAGGAAAATGTGATTATATTTTATAAAAAAAAATGTAACAATCCCTTTTTCAACCAAACTCTTCAATTGTGAAGTAGGTCAGTGTCATTGAATTTGATTGTGTAGTATTTAATGAAAGCTTATCGAGAGCAGTTAGGAAATTTTTCTCTCTTGGACTGCATTATCTGGAGCCCCACAGCAGGTGCTATAATGCCTATTCCCCCCAAAAATTTTCTTCCTTTCTTAAAATGATGACTAGTTTTATGATTTCTTCAAGAGTCTCCATAATTTGAACGAATATAATTTTTAATTTACTTCCTTGCATGGCAACAGATAATAGAAGACTAAAAATAGCTCAGAAGAGTACAATGCCTGTAATCCTCCAGAGGATTATCAAGTTTTGATTTGGTATTTTTTGTCTATGAATATTGTACACAGACTTTTTTTGGCATACATTTCTTATTAAATTACGATTCTGAAATTATGCCAAAAAAAAAAAAAAAATTCTGATGTGTATGAGTTGGCACATTGATTTGAATTACATCCATAATTAAAATTTACAAATAAAACTGCTTAATTAAAAAAAAAATGAATTAATGAAGTATTTCAATAATGGGTGTTTACAAACTTTATTTACTAACTGTATATTTGTTTTGTAGATTTGAGAGTTTTGTCTAAAATATTTAAAGCAGACATTTCACCTAAATTACTTCAGAAAAAAATTGCATAAAATATAAATAGATATTGTATAAAGTGTGCCTCATTTGTATGCATTGTCCTTTCCTGTGGTTTTTTGGTTTATCACTATTTACGGAACCCTATACATTTAATTGTTTCACTGATCCATCTCCAGTGTTGCTCACTCATTACTATTAACAACCATGTTAAAATGAACTTTTTAAGTTCCCCATAACTGATAATGCTATTGTCATTCCAAGCCTCAATATCAGACCATCTGATCGACATATTCTTATTTAATTTCTTTCTGTGGCCATCATCTGTCATCATTTCTATTGGGGCTGCTTGCTCTATAAATTTTGTCATTTAAACATGTTGGTGTGGTCTCTGATCTATCAATAGGTATGCCCAGTGCTTTTAATATAAAAGGCAAAGATAGGTGGTACCTTCCTTTTAGCAGTTCAGTTCATGCATCAGTTCTTGAAATCCAGTTTCAAATATTTTATGTGAAAAGAGTGTTATTCTGCGTGACATCTTTACTAATACATTTTTCTTCAGTTTTGTCTGGTTTAATTAAACTTTAAAGATTTTGTCCTTTTACTTACTAATTTTCTTAGTATTTTCTCAATAAATATTAGTTTTATTTTTGTTATAGGTGATACATGGACACAAACTTATCTTGGCTGTAACTTCACCAGTTTTTGAAGCTTTATTCTATGGCCCTTTAGCTGATGAGAAAAATGAGGTGATTAGGGTACCTGACATAGAACCCCACACCTTTCGTCTATTCCTATCGTAAGTCTCATTGTTTTTAAATTAGATACTGATGAACTAACTTTATATAGTAAAATTTATTGTATTTATTATATATGAAAATTTTTTTAAACAATACAATTGAGACATAGAATTCCAAAACCAGCTGAGTCCATTTTTTAAAATTTTTCACAGATGGTCGATATAGGTATAGGTCAGGCTGGAATAGGTAGGGGAATTATTTTTTGTACAGGTGTTTTCAATATGATTTAACAACTTTTTTGAGAAAACCTTTCACCTTAAGATAGTCCAGTAGAAAAACTATTCAATAGAAAAAAAGAAAGAAATAATCTCTGGTTTTGGAATTCTACGCCTTAATTGTGTTGTTTAAAACTTTTTGCAGCTTGTATTTTGTATCTTTACATCAAAGACTATTATTTTTGGTGTAACATTGTACTGTACACAAAGAAAAGAATCAAAAAAAAAAATTACAGACTATATTAGCTAAGTCTTAAAGAGTAAAAAAAACTTAGATGATAACTAATTGAACTCTGCCTACATTCTAGTTTCAGAACATTCTCTCTCACAAGTTGATATATGTTAAAATATTTTAAAGCTCATCATTTTTTTATTCCTGATTCATGGCTTTTTGGCTATATAGTTCCTCTTTTAATTGATCAAAGCTGTTAACATGGTTTTATTTATTTTATAATTTAGAAATTTTAATGAAAATTGCTTTGATAGAAATCTATTTATTTATTTATCCAATGCCCGTCTGTGGCAGTTAAGCCATCTGACGACGAGCCTCCCAATATCGATTTATAATATCTTCTTCTGGGTAGGTGAGAGCATTGCAAACCCTCAGGTGATCTCCGTCCATGCATCCGAGGTTACATAACAGGCAAACAACACTGTCAGCAAGACCAATGCGGTGCAGGTGGGCTTGCAAGTAATCGTGTCCAGTGATTAGTCGAAATCGTGCAACGGCTTCAGCTCTCTTGATGTTTCTTGGGACCGGCCCTACTGTGACAAGTTCCTCCCATTTTTTGCCAATGCTTGATGTCATCAGGGTCATTTTTGTTACGCTACTAACCATGGCGTCTATCAGGTTTCTTGCCCTTTTTAAAGTGAGTGGCACGATAGGATGGTCTGACTCTGCTCCTTGCTTAGTCTTGGCGTCAGCATACTCATTACCATGTTGCCCCACGTGGCTGGGTACCCATTGTAGGAAGAAGACCCACCCAGTCAAAATGAGCTCTGCAATTTTTCCGCGACACTTAATTGTCTCAATGCAGTCCGTTGTGCTATAGCTGCTTAGAGCTATTATTGCTGCCTGGGAATGGACGAGGAAGACTACTCTTCCTGGGTTCACACTAGGAGTTGGCTAGGAGTTCGTTGGAGGCTTTGTGGATGGCCCTAACCTCTCCATCGTAGTTGCTTGCGTTTATTCCAACCGCGGCTGAGTTTTCGAAGAGCCGGCAGTACCATCCAGATCCGGCTGCTCTGGTCTCAGGGATGTATGAACCATCTGTATAGATGTGAAGCCATTCGTTCGGAGGGTATCGCTGGTGAATGGTGTCAAGGGCACAAGCTTTGAGTTCCAGTAGACTAGCTTCCATCTTATTTGATGTCAGGTTGATTAGATCTAGACATCTGTTTGCAAGGACGGATACCAAAGCAGTGTATTGCTGCAAGGGCGCCAGGCCATCTGTAAGTAGCTGAAGCTGGTATTTATTTATCAAAGATTTTTCGTGCATAAGTGGCGAGGTTTGAGTTTTTAGTCTTTGTGAAGCGTTCATGAATCCATTCCAGTAGTTATTGTCCACTATTTTAGCCCTTTCCCAGAACTTAAGCGTGTATTTATCCCTACGGGTATATAATGGTTCAATGCCTGTTTGCAGTTGCATGGCTACTATAGGGGTAGACTGGGCTCCCCCCGTGATTACTCTAAGAGCGTTGTTTTGGACGTGGTCATATTTAATTAGGCTACTTTTGCTTGCCAAAGAGGTGACTTCCCATCCGTATTCAAGTACAGGGTGCACGTAGGTCTTATAAGCCGTAGTTAGTACATTTTGTCTCGCTCCCCATTTAGTAGGTAGCAGTTAGCCTCTTCAGAAGGTTGATGCGTTTTTCCTTTTCAGCTGTTTCTGCGATGTGGGAGTTCCAGGAGAGCTTACTGTCTATGGTGATTCCTTGATACTTGGACAGAGCTGCTTGCCGAAGCGGTTTTCCTTTGTAATTTATATCTACTGGTGTGGGTCTAGTGGATAGTGTGAATAGCTGGCAGACGGTTTTTTCAGCGCTGACTTCCATCTTGTTTGGACCGGCCCATCTATCTAGGTTAGCCATTGCTTGGTTTAATAGCAATGCAAGAGCAGGTATTGTTCTTCCAATGACCCATATAATGACATCGTCAGCATAGAAGAGACATGTCACTCCAGGTATGCTTTCCAAGGCTTCACGGAGGTCATTAATCATTACATTAAAAAGTAAGCAGCTTAAAACAGCCCCCTGCGGCAGTCCCTGACGAAGCAGCTTGTAAGAGGAGGTAGAGTCGAAAAACTTGCACCAAATATTACGCTGTGAGAGGAAACTTTTCATCCAATTAAACATGTTCCCATTGATTCCCAGCTTCTTTAGCTTGTGGAGGAGCAAATTCCGCCAGACCTTATCATAAGCGGATTTGAAGTCGACCAGTACAGCAGCAGTGGATTGTTTTCTGTGGAAGCCATCTTTAACTGCTTGTGTGAATTTTACAACTTGGTCCATCCTGCCTGACGGTTGTTAATGGCATTGTTCGCTTCTAGATACTCTCTCAGTCTGCGCTCAACCATCATTTCGGCAACCTTGCAGCCTACACTGGTAAGTGAGATAGGATGGTAGCTATTGAGCTCATTAGCTGGCTTTCCCCTTTTTAACAGCAAAATCAATTTGGCATTTCTCCATTGGTGGGGGACTTGCTTATTCCATGTTAGGTTGATGAGCTTGAGGAAAGTTGTTTTAGCCTGCTGTCCAAGGTTCTTGACAAAATCAGGAAAGACTCTATCTGGTCTGGCGGATTTCCCTCTCTTTAGCACACTGATCGCAAGGGATAACTCATCAAGCGTAAAAATTTTTGTGAATGACGAGTAGTCGTGTTCGGTTTGACATGACAAGATTGGCATCTCAGTGATCGACTTTCTATCTCCAGCGCTTACGAGGAGTCTGCTCGTGGTTGCATAGTGTTTACAGAGTGCTGTTGCCACATCTCTCGGGTGTGTGAGTATTTTGTTGTGCACACATAGCGGTTTCCAGTGGCGGGAGGGCTTTTCATTGTTCAGACAGGATATGAATTTGTGTGCCTTTGGGTCGTCTTTATTAAAGTCCAGTTTAGAGACAAATGATCTGTAAGTGGATCTTTTGGCCACTATAACAGCTCGTTTTAATTTAGTTTGGGGTTTCCTTAAGGCAATGCAAGCTTCTATGTTTGGCATGTTCTCTGCTCGGTTTCTTGCTGCGTTCCTTTCCGTCTTGAGTACATTTAAAGAGTCATTCCAAAATGGAGAGTACTTTTTCACCTGGCCTTTCGGTATGCTCTCACTCGCTGCTCTTAGCAAACATTTTGTGAAGAGATCAACAGAGGCATCAGGGTTTTCGCATACAAGATCTTCAGTAATATATAGATCGGTTATATGGGAGTATTTATTCCATTTAGCTTTATTAAAATTCCATCGTGTAAGCTTTTTAGGTCTTGAAAGTCGGCCCTTGTTCTCAACCTTTAGGTACATCAGTCTGTGTCCCCATCCATCCAGCGGGTCTTCTAAAGACAGTGTTGATCTAGCGGCTAAATTTCCGTGGACCAGTACAAGGTCGGGAGTGGTTAGATGTCCTGCGAACGACAGAAATGTGGGGTTTGAGGGAATTCTTATCAAGGCGGAATGGTCCAGTAAGTCTTCAACTACCTTGCCTGTTGCACTTGTGGTTGGGTAGGCCCATCTAGTTGAGGGGGCGTTAAAATCCCCTATTATAATTGTATTTTTATATTGGCATAAATTGGTCATGTGGACAAGGTCTGGAACGTTGTTCGGAGGGTTGTAGAGACCTATAACTTTGAAGTGGACATCGTTCTTCCAGGTATCAATGCACATGGCTTCGAGTTTGTCGTGGTCGTCCATCAAATGAATCACAGAGAAATTGCAGGCAATCGAGGTTTTCACAAAAGCCATTATGCCAGATGCAACTTGTCTTGATCTTTTTATTACAAATAAGGTATATTCCGGTATTTCATAATAGCAGGGGGCGTCTGTTAAAGCGCCTGCTTCAACAATTATAACTATATCAGCGTCAGTTTTAAAGACGTTGGTCTTTAGCTCAGAATGCTTACTGTTGCTCAAACCTCCCGCATTCCAGTAGAGGACGTGGAGCTGATTGTCATGGCCCTTAGAAGGGCCATTTTGATGTCTTGAGATGATCGCTTGTGACATGGGAGCTCGGTGAATCTCGAAGAGAAACGGCAATCGCTGTAGCAGATTTGGCGTTACCCAGGGTGCACCATGAGGAGGCCTACTACTTTACACCCCTTTGATAGAAATCTATTTGAGAATAGATATTTTCATGGACTATTCTACTACAATGCATTTTTCTTTTCGAAATTTTACTTGTTAAATTCAGTTATACCAACCATGTTTATAATATTGAAATGAAAATAAAAACAAAGCTTGAAATTGTCCTCAAAATTGATAAGAATTTCAAAATTTATGGAAAACAATATTTAGCTATTACAGTATCATAGGCTTACAAGCTGTCAGTGTCTGTTACTGAGAGTGTTGGTTAGGCAGAAGAAAAATACTTTTAAAAACATTAGTTACCGGTTGGGAATGAAAATATTTAAATCATATATGTATATATTATCATATACACACTGAAATATGAAAGACAAAAAAATGAATCTAACAAAATCTATTTAATTAAAGACAAAATAATATGATAGTATGATTAAAGAATGATTAGGACATTCATTGCACCCAGAGATTGACTGATTAGAAAAACATTCAAATTTACCTCTAACTAGATAACAGAAATCTATAATTTTGATTCATCTATACTTTATTACCTTTATGTATACATTACTGAACCTTATAAATACATCCATACTCTCTTTCTTATTATCTATTAAATGAACTGCTTGCTATGGTAAAAAAAACTTTAGATGTAGAGAAAAACATTAGTGTGTTTCTTTTCTGTTAGTTATGTATATTCTGATGAGGTGAACCTTCAGAGTATCGAGGAGGCTGGTGAGCTGCTATATCTCGCAAAGAAGTACCTGGTCCAGCCACTTACTATGACATGCCTCTACTATCTCGTTCAACACACCTTAATCAGAACCCTATGGGACATCCTTTATATTGCTGAGGTTCTCAATGAAGAAGAGCTTTTCTCATCTTGTATCAAGGTAATTTTTAAATTAGGAATTATAAGAATCAGTTCATTATATCTATGGTTTTTAATTATTGGAATTTTATAGTATAAATAATTGAAAATTCTCTTTCAGATATTGAATATACTTATTGGCTAATTGTTTCGCGAATATTGAGAATTTAGTTGTTGTTTATAGTGTTTGAATAATTTGTTGAAAATGTTTATTAGTTTAATTTAATTTTCTAATAAAGGTATAGTTTAATATAAGTTAAGAGAAAAACTTAACTTCACTTCAGCCTGAACTCCCTGTAATGCCTAAAAGAAATGGAATAGAATAGGAGCATATACAGTAGAGCGTCGATTATCCGAACTAATGTTGTCAGGGGTGGTTTGGATAATCGAATTTCATTTTTTAAAAAATTATTATGTGTAAATAGCATCTTCCAATAGTTCGCTTTTTGCTGTTTTCAAAGTTTTATGACTCAAACTGCTTGTCCCACTGTAAAGATCATGGGGTACCTAATGATTGATATAGAATTATTTTTGATTCCCATAATTGTTGATTTTCCAACCTTGAAATCAATAGCTAATGTCTGACCCGATTCACTTTTTTTAGCCACGTAATGATTTCCAATTTGTCTTTAAATGAATAGAGCTTTTGTTCATTTTTCGTTAGCGTGGATGATGACATGTAGTTTTTAAAACAAAAAGTGATCACAATGGCAATTTATACCTCACAAAGAATGATTTAAGACAAGGTGAGATTTATTACCAACCAAAAGATAAGGAAGATATTTAGAGAAACATATGAAATAGTCTAATTAAGTATGCAGTTCTCAGTAAACTAAATTGTAGGTATGTATAGAAGTTCATTTTTTGTAGTTTCTGTGAAATAAATTGAGCTTCCCTTATAGACATTCATGAAAAAAATTATTTTGTTTTTAATTTAATTTTGCTTTTAAATAAAACTAATTTTAACAATACAAATACGTAATTAGATGATCAATTTAATTAAAATTACATTCCAAAAAAAAAAAAAAAAATGTTCCATTAATTAATGTCCGGATAAACGATGCTCCACTGTACTTTATTATTTTGTAGAAAAAAAAAAAAATCTTTTTATTAGAAAAAAGTGTGAAATCAATTGCTTTTTATGATTGATATGAGCAAATTTAGTGAATTTCAGATGCCTCGATGATGGTCCATTTATTAAGGCTGGTTACAAAAATAAGCGGAAAATCAATCTTGGATTATGAAAACAGATTATTTTTTTTTTTCACCATTCGATACTTGTAGGCAATATTTGGTTTTATTCATGAAAATTTGCCTATCTAATTTATGAAAGGCACTAAATCACATTATGAAAATATAGACTTTTCTATAGCAGCATTGCTGCATGAAAACTTTGCTATTTCTCTTTCTTCTGCGGGGAAACACAGATAAAAACTAGACATTTTAACCTCTTTTGGTCTATTTTACTTCAAAGTTTAATAAACCTTTGATTTCTGTACAATTTTTGGATCTGTTTGGTTTATTGGTTGCCTTTAGGAGGAGTCAAGTCCTTATAGACAGAAATTCGGTTTTATTAAGTGTTTTAATAAACTTAAGACTAGACCTACGATTACTCTTAAACCATATCAACAATTGCATCAGACAGAACAAACTCATTTTAGAAGAACAGTTTGGATTCAGTGCACACCATTCTACTGTTGACCAATTGGCTCATCTCACTGACTTCATTACTGTATGTCTGTGATCAAGCATTTAACAAAAAACATAAAGGGATGCTTCTGCTAAACCTAGAAAAAGCATTTGATCCTGTCATACTGGTCTCATTCATAAACTGGTAGAGTAAAAATTCCCCTCCTTAGCTCACATTAGCCACTCCTTCCTCTCCAACAGACATTTTTATGCCCAAATAAACACATCCTCCTCTAAAGTACTTACGCTTGTTGCCAGTCTTCCATAAGGTTCCTGTCAATCCCCAACTATTTTCAGTCTGTTTCTATATGACCTACAAAGGCATCCTAAAGTAATAATATCCCTGTAGGCTGGTACAGCATTATAGATAGCCTCTTATTGCATGGACACAATAGAAAACAGATTACAAAACACTCAAAAAAATGAATGAATATTGCCAAAAATGGAAACTGAAAGTGAATGTAAGCAAATCAGAAGCCATTATTTGTACTCTTAGGCAGGCATATTATTTTAAATGGAGAAAACATCTCTAGGTCAAAATCAGTAAAATACCTGGGTTTAATGCTTGACAGATCACTAACTTTCACAGAAAACAAGCAATAAAATAGACCAAGCATAACAAAAAAAAAAAAAAAAAAATATATATATATATATATATATATATATATATAATATATATATATATATATATATAAAAGAATAGACAAAGCAAAAAAAAAAAAAAATTATATTAAAAATTTTCCTTTATTCCAATAAAAACTCTATATTAAATCTCAAAAGCAGACTTATATTACACAAAACAGTTATTCAAGCCCAGATTATATATGCCTCACCTGTTTGGAGTTCAACTTGTGCCATCATATACAGTAAACTCAAAAGAATCCAAAACTTTTGTATGAGGACCATTACCCGATTTCTTGGTCTTTATTTTACACCTATCAAACTTTACATCTATGATAAAACTAAAGCGTACTTTGAAAAAACAACTAATTCTATAAATTGCCTTATCCAAGAAATTGGTAATTACAATAAACATCCCTAAAAAGATACACCCATAAAAGAACAAAACATGTACTCCTTATATAAATCAGTTCACACGTCTCTTGTTTGTTATTTTTATTTATATATTTTTTGTTTTTACTGTTTAAAGAACAAAATTTTAAATTTTAAACCTATTCATTAGTGTATAAAACTATCTTAATCATGTAGAGGATTTATGACTGGAACATATATTCTTAAATAAATTTTTAAATTGTAAATAGAGCAAAATAATTATTATAAAAAAAAAAAAAAAAGATAAGGCTTCACTTGAAAATACAAGAAAATTGTACCATATGAAATAATTTATTATTATTATTTTTTTTTACATTATTTTTGACAGCATATTCAGTTGAGATTTTCATGAGAAAGAATTTGAAAAAAACTTACTGATTGTTGTTGAGGAGTTGGGTCTTCTAAGCATATTAAAACGACACCAGTGTCCAATAAAGGATTCTTACCTTGTTTTCGTCGCTCTTCATCTAAATTAGCCATGCACATAATTTTACATCCCTAACCCCTTCAGTAAATTAATAATGGGAGTTACAATCCTTAATATAAATATATTTTTCCTCACTATCTATGTAAGATATCTTTATGAAATTTAAACTGTACATAACTATTCATAAACTAGATATAATATATTTTTTTTAGAATTTTTGTGATATGGGAAACTGTAAAAAACGAGAAGTTTATGTTATGGGTGTAGTTTTTTATTCTAATCCCTGAAATGACACCTACCAAAATAATCTATCTTATATTTATCACATCAAACATGGAGTTCAATATTTCAGCTGATTTTATAATTTTTGATTTATAACGAGTGTGTGGTTCCTTCTTATTCTTTTATGCTTTAGGTTGGTACCTACCAATCGTGTCTCACATTAATTTTAAATGTCTTTTACCTACTTTTTTAACTGTCATTTTACTAACTAAAGTTACATATTTTAATTAACTATATGTGTTATCCTCCAGTTTCCTCCGTTTTTTGAAATCTTATGTATTTTAGATTATTTTTAGACCATACACATTTACTAAGCAAAATGTTGACTTGACGTGTTACATTAAAATCACTTTTCCTCCTTTACAATTTTCCCTTTTTCCAATTTCTCAGAAAACCATTTGGTCTACAGGTACAGTATAGGTATCAAATTAAATATTACATTTCCTTTGAATTCTTTTCTCAAGATATTTTTGGGAAACCAGTTATTTTGTCAGAGTGTGCAGTCGAGAACTTGACTGTAACAGAAAAATTTCAATTTTTTTGAAAAATAATCATTGTTTGGAGAGTTTTTTCATATCCAATTGGCCTATGGAGTTGCAATTGGTCTTAAATTGTTAAATATTTAGTGCTCTTTAATATTATAAATATGCCGTCTCAACCAGCATCACATTATTATTATTATTATTATCACAGGTCTTGGCCGCATCAAGGTGCTGCTTCCACTCCTCTCTGTCTTGTGCCAGGATCTGCCAACCTCTTGATTCAACAATGACCCTTAAATCCCTCTCAACCTCATCTGCCCATCTTAGTCGGGTCTTCCATGTCTCCTTCTCTCATCCATATACCCAAAGAGAAGTTTCTTCTGTTGTCCATCCTAGCAAAATAAGTGTTATGCGTCCCTGTCTTCTGCTGCCACTATCCAGTTCCTAATGCCTAATGCCTACTTCACCAGCCATGCAGACCATCCATCGCAGACTGGGCTTTCCAATGTATTTTTATTTATTTTCATATATTTTGTCAGTTCACTCTGGGAAATGTCTTTTCCAGACATGCGCGCCACATGTCCATCCCACCAGAGTCCTCCAACCTTAAATGCTGAGACCACATCAAGGTCATCATAGAGTCTGTACACACATTCATTTCCAACACACACAGCTCTAAGTATTCCCCGATTACATATTTACATTTATTTTAATATTTTTTCTACTGTATGTTGAGAAAATTATTTTAATTTATTTACAGTAGAACCCCTCATATCTGACCTCGGGATATCCGTCACCCCTCCTCACGCCAGTCTCGAATGTTCGATTCTGTGAATTGAAAGGCTATGAAGTCTTTCAATATATAAGATGCAATTTATATTGCCGCTCAAGCATGGGAAGAAATAAAAGATACCACTCTACAAAAATCTTGGAAATCACTATGGCCAAGTGTCATGGAAGGTGAGGGCTCAACCCCTGATGAGACTCAGATCATCAATACAGATGTCATGGACATTCTCCAAGATTTACAAACCATTGTAAATTGTAAAAAGACAAAATCCAGCCGATGTAGAAGAGAGGCTATTGGAAGGAGACATAGCTGAGGTCACCAAAGAGGATCTTGACGACAATCAAATTGTAGCTGCGGTTCTCAATGCAGAAATGGAGGATGATGAAATGAAGGACGAGAAAGAAGAGCCTGAAAAGATTAGTCACACAGCAGCTAAAGAGAGAGGCTTTCGAAATTGCGATGAAATACATTGAGCAGCATCCGAACGCAACACCAATGGATGTCCTGTACATTAAGAAGTGGAAAGATTTGTTATCCGACCACGCTTCGGTCCCGTGGGCTACGGATATGAGGGGTTCTACTGTATTATCATTTTTATATTTATTAATTTTATTTTTTATTAATGTTTATGTAGTATTATTGTCTTTTGTTAATTTCTCAGTTTTAAATTTGTTTATCTTTCTTTTTATCTCTTATGTATTATTATACTATCTATTTTCTTTTTTATAAATTTATGTCTCTTGCATTATATCTATTAATGCCTTTGTCTCCAATTTATTTAGCCAGACAACAGTACCGTATCATTATGCTTTTGTATTATTCTTAGGGGACAAAGTTTCCTAAAGTAACAGTTTTTTTATTCATGTACAAATTCATACAATTTATTAGTTGTTATCTCAATTGGTCTAATTTAAATATTAGCTAACTGCTTAGACGCAAGAAAGTAAAGGGGAAGTCTTAAGAGAAGTTGAAATGGAAATATTTTTTAGCTAGCATAAGTTTTTAATTAATAGTCTTAACATTCTCTTATGAATGACAGTGAAGTAAAATATTCAAATAAGTTGTTGCAATAGGAGATTTATTTATTATTGTTATTAACATTTAATCAAAGAGCAATTGCTCATGGTTAGCCAACAACATTGCAGTTAGAGGTTCATTTGGTCTTCTTCCTTTAACAAATGTGGAGCCTTGTGTTTAATTTATTTTAGTTGATTGTTGATCCAGTATCTCTTATAGGTTCAAGCAAAATTTCCTAACATAAGTTAAATGATATTAGTTGTAATTCAATCACTTTTCTTGAAGTCATATTTTATTCCTATTATTCTGTAACATATGATTGTGGTTTTATTACTTATCTTATTACTTTTGTTTCATTCCAGATTATGAGTCGATATCATTATGACATATGGAACAGTGAATCGGACAACTTGAGTGCTGGTACCCTTTGTCGGTTACTGGAAGAGGATCAAATGAATATGACAGAAAATGAGGTTTTTTCAATGATTCTGGACTGGGCAAAGAAAGAACTGAACAGCAGGGGTCTACAGGACACACCTCAAGCCAAAAGAAGGTTGTTAGAAGACTCAGGCGTCCTTTACAGGGTACGATTTCTGGCACTACCTCTTGCTGAATTACTTGCCATGGAGAATATCTTAACAGAACAAGAATTATTGGCACTTAAAGACCATCAAGTACCTCATGGTTTCTGCAGCATTACAACACCAAGGGAACAAGTGGTGCCGATTGTTTGGCGATCAACTAGGGATCTTTTATCAAGCCGCAGTAAAGTGTGGGTTAATAGAGGTGAGGTTGTTACTGCCATCCAGTCCTCCTCTAGGGTTCTGGTGATTGGATTTGAAGTGTTTACACGCCTTGCCCAGATAAATGACTATGTCAGAACTCCTGCTCCCAACTCTTCCTATAGAGAACGTCTCGTAGTTCTTATCAAAGATCCAGATGGAAAAATATTACAGAAAACAGAATATGACAGAAATGTTAACTTTAATAGCACGCAAAGTGTCAACTTAGTCAGACCTTTCTGGTTTGAACCAAATGTTAAATATACTATTAGCATTAGTTTTATTGGGGGTCAATACCCAATTTGTAAATTTAATGATGCATCCAGCAAAGGTACAAAGTTCTTATTTGAAGAAGTTATGGTAGTTGATGGATCAACTCCAATTTACAGTAGTTTTATTATGTCTGTTTCTTATGCATTATAATCTAAGATACCTTAACTATTATGTGATATGAATTTATGTTCAGGATAATTCAATTAAATTGTGATGAAAAATAATAAGAGCTTGAATTTAGGCCCTAGCATGTTAAAGTGATATGCAGGATTAAGAATCAATAGATACTCTGTGATATAGTTTTCATTGTCTACGCTTTAGATAAATATTTATTTACAATATTAGGTTAAATCAATATAATAATTATAACATTTTTCTTGAAAATAGTTATAATATTTTTATCTAAAACTTGATTTGCATTTTAGTCAGTGTAAATTTTTGAAACTAAGTTAGGTATTTCAAGGATGATAGGTGCTAAAATTTCTGATATTGATGTGAATTAGGTCGTTTTAATGACAAAAAGTTTATAAAGCTTATTTTAGAATACTGCATCTAAGAATATTCTATTTTTCTTGTTGACGATTCTAATAAGTTTAATAGTAGTGTAATAAACTAATTTTAATGTTAAGTAATTGTTAATTGGACAAGACAGACTTTATTAAAATACTCATAATACCATGAGAAGAAAAAAATTTTTTTCTTTTTTTTAAATTGATGAATACCTGATTTACCTGAATACCTTATATTTTTACTAAAGTTTGTTTGTTCTTTATTTAGCAACAATGTAAAAAAAAAAAAATCCTTAAATTTCATTTTTAAAAAAAATATATATTATTTAGTAATTCCCGTTCTCTATCTAGTGATATTTTACTTGTTATTCATTTTGCACTTCAAGGATTGTACTATGTTTCAAATAAATATTTATTACATATATATTTGCTCATTCTTAAAAAACTTTTTACTAATATACCAAGGCGTTTTTTCATTAATTAGGATTTATTTGGTCTGTACTGTCTTTGTTATAATTCTATTTTTAATTTGACATTTTCCAATGTAAGCAATATTGTTTACTGTCTTTGAAATTGGGATTACCTTTTATTTCAATCACTGCTTAACCTTTAAAGAAATATATTAAAATGGTGTGTTAATTTTGTTGTATAAATTTAAACTTGGCTTGAAGGCAATCCAGGCAGCTCGAAAAATATGTTCTGTGTTTGGTGAGTAGTAGTCCAGGCAACGAAAGATTTTTAGAGGAGTTAATTCATGTAGAAGCTAATTTTGGTACAGTTGTAGGGGGAGGTGTCCTTAACAACATACTAAAAGTACTGGGGGGTGGTGGTGAAGCTAAGGGTTGGGGGGGCTCTATTGATCGGTTTTTTGTTAATAACTCGAAAACTCTTGCCTCTAGCGAAAATATGTTTATGTACTAAATGAATTTACATAAAATTGTGTACAAAAAAGGTAGTATACATTTTTGTTCTGCTTAAGAAGATATAGTGGGGGAATGTGGAAAATGTAAAAAAGAACACGTTTTTATTGTTAAACTTTATATATTTATTGTTAAAATTGCAATGTTTATTGTTACAAATGAATAGTTTATTATTATTAATTGAATTCTTATTGCTAAAAATAAAATTGCTGTCAATAAGCCTAATATGCTCATTATAGTACAGGGAAATTAGCATTCGAACCTTGAAATCGAACCAAAAATAAAAAGGTCCGACTACTGCATATTGTTCACCAACCTTAGCTGTAAATGTAGTTAAAAGATTTCTTTGAAATATCTTCAGGTTTGGGCAGGGGAGGGAGGAAAGTGTTGAAAATTATATATATTTAGCACTTTGATACATCAACTCGGAAACTGTCACTTTCAGCACATCATGTGTTATATAAATTATTAAAGCTAAACAAATTTGCAGTAGATTTAGTTCTATTCATTTTTTGGTCAGTTCAATAGTTTTAGAACTGTGAAGGAAGAAAAATAACCAGCTTTAAGATGAAAACACAAAATTCGAGATTAGACAAATAGTTTCGGAGTTATAGCCAAAAGAGTACCGACAAACGTGATTTTGAGGAAAAGTGCGACTTACCGCAAGTTAGCCAATTTTTCTTCCTTCACAGTTCTAAAACTATTGATCTGACCAAAAAATGAATATAACCAAATTTATTGAAAATTTGCTTAGCTTTCATAATTTTTATAACACAAAATGTGCTGAAAGTAACGGTTTCCGAGTTATTGTGTCAAAGTGCTAAATACATACAATTTTCAACACTTTCCCCCCTCCCCTGCCCAAACCTGAAGATATTTCAAAGAAATCTTTTAACTAAATTTACAGCTAAGGTTGGTGAACAATATGCAGTAGTCAGACCTTTTTATTTTTGGTTCTATTTCAAGGTTCGAATGCTAATGTCCCGGTACTATAATAAGCATATTAGGTTTAACGACAGCAATTTTATTTTTAACAATAAGCATTTAATTAATAATAATAAACTATTCATTTGTAACAATAAATATTGCAATTTTAACAATAAATATATAAATTTTAACAATAAAAACATGGTTTTTTTTTTTACATTTTCCACATTCCCCCCCACTATATCTTCTCAAGCATTGATTTCAGAAAAAAAATGTATAGAACCTTTTGTGTAAACATTTTTATGTAAATTAATTTAGTACATAAACATATTTTCGCTAGAGGCAAGAGTTTTCGAGTTATTAACGAAAAACTGAAAAAAGCGACCTTTAGAGCGCCCTTCCACCCTTAGCTCCACCCCTACCCCCCTCGGTACTTTTAGTATGTTTTTAAGGACACCTCCCCCTACAACTGTGCCAAAATTGGCTTCTACATGAATTATGTTCCCTATTCGGCCATTTTTGGTCTTCGTTGCCTGGACTATAGGTACGCTCTGAGTGTAAAACTCAATTTTGGATTTCCAAATTTTATCATGGTGATCAAATGCTTGAAGATGATGCTCGTTCTAGAAGACCTCAAGTTGCCTACGAACAGGAAAATCAAGAATTAATTGATTCAGATCCATGACAAAAAATGTGCAGAAGTAGGTAAGCAGTTAAATATTTCACAAGCAACAGCCTTGAGATTCCTACATCAAATGGTTTTTTTTTTTAAAAAAAAATGGATAAATGGGTCACTCACAAGTTATCAGAGGCAAATAAGATTATTTATTATCATTAACAGCTCCATCTTAAGCTTCTTGATTAAGAAATGATCTATTTTTTGACAGAATCATCACTTGTGATGAAAAGTGAGTATTGTACGACAATATTCAGCGATCACATCAATGGCTCTCAGCTGATGAAGATTTTAAACAATTTCCAAAACCTGATCTTTATCCAAAAAAGTTATTACAGATTGTTTTCTGGACAAACAAAGGAATTGTGCAATATGAGCTCCTAAGTTGGGGGCAAATTATTAATGCAGAGACTTATTGCCCGATATAAGACTGCTTTCAGTTTAGACTTCGAAAGTTCGATCGAAATTTGGTAAACAGAAAAGGACCCTTGCGCTTTCAAGACAGTGCTCAGCCACACACTGCAAAGTTGACTAGGGAAATAATGGAAATTGGATGGGAAACATTCTCCCACCCACCGTATTCCACCAACTTTTCACCCATTGATTATAACCTTTTCAGATCTCTGGACCATTTTCTTCGGCACGAATGTATTGATAACCAGCAAAGCCTAGAATTAGAATTAAATCAGATTTTTCCCAGCAAAGATCAATCATTTTTAGAAACGGTATTTGGGATCTTGCATCATGGTAGAATAAAGTTATTAGTATTAATGGAGATTATGTTAATGAACTAAGTTATTGGTTCATTAAATTTTTGAATTACCCAAAAAAATGACAGGACTTTTGAAACAACTAGGTATTATAATATATATATATTACTTCAATAACTCTAAAATTTTATTCAACCAGAAGAAAACATCAACTTCTGCCGTTTTCAATTATCTTACGGTTGCATCTATTATGGTCAGTCAAGACGATCCATTAACACTAAATGTCTGGAAATCTCTTCGGATGAATTAAATTCTTATCAGTATGGCAGAAATTGGTTTGTTTGTAACTACCCATTTTACTTAAAAAATACAAAATGAAGTCTGCTTAAGAATTTATTTCAGGGCTGTGCTCAATTCATTTTCTAATTTATGCATTAGGGTTGTGGGTGAAGCACTAAAGCATTTCAATCTTGTCTTAACTGTGGGGAAACTGTAAAGTGTGACAATCTGATGCTCCACAATCATATAACTTTACTTGAGTAGAGAAACTTGTACACTTATACGGGCTTAGTCCAGCTCCTTAAATGGAGGCCCATTAAGATTCATGTGCATGCCAATTAAGATTTATCGTTATCCTACCAGATATAATTAGATGATTACTTGATTATAGCAGTTAGGTTAAGCATAATTCCAGTCAGCTCAGGCATTATGAACATGCTGGATTCAAATCAAAATAATCTGGGGATAATTACAATTACTGAGAAGTCCACTCCTGCCAAATTTCACTTCTTCAACATCATTTCAGATGAGCTAGATTGACAAACAAAAATAACCCACAATGTGTTTCTATTTTCTGTGAAGTATACAATTAAACCAGGGAAATGACCAGCTCCCAAAGAAACTTAAATATTTCAATCACAGCTTTAGCCTAAAATATCAACATCTTCAAAATAAGTGCTACTAAAAATTGAAAGCAAGCACAAATGCTAACAAAAATAAAACATTTTCTGACCTATTGGATAAAAGGGGAATCGAGGGAAACGGTTCTTCCATTCCAGGCTTAAAGTTGAGAGCAGCCTTTACTCTTTTATCTTTTTCACACTAATCTTCCTTTTTGTGAGAAAGCTACCATCCATGCAACTCTCACCAATTTTAAAAAGTACTTCCCCCCTCTGAACTACTGCTTATGGAGAATCAAGTTGCCATTCTTTACCTCTATCATAGCTTACTCCTTCAAACTCTCATAGCTCTGAAACTAATAGCATTAGAATAGTAGAGAGAAAAAAAGGTTATGGTTATTATAACTAGGAGTGGTTGGTCAATAAAATTTTAGTGGATTTCTTGGCATGTAAGATCAGCAGATGGACCAGCGCCATATCAGAACTGTCTCTAAAGCCATGTTATGAACAAGAAAGTACTTGTAGTGAACGAACGATAATTATTTCATAAATAGGACTTTAGTAATAATCCAGTTGGCTTCTTGTAGATGTTAGTGGTTTAAATGTTAAAGTTCAGTACAGTACTTGAAATATATGTTAAGTGGTATCACTATTTAGAGCTGCTCAAAAATATTTCGATTATTTTATGTTGAATAGTAATCGCCTCAGAACTATTCTTTTTACCAGGAAGTCTTTATCTTTCTTTGTACTTCCTTCGAAAAGAGTCTTTTAATTCCAGAGCAGCATTTTTTTTCCATGAGCTCTATCGATAAAGGGACTATGTCGCTTACTTTGTTATTTGTAGCTATTTTATATAGAAATAGGAAACTGGTGATCATATATCATGAATTGGTAGAACTTAAGAACTTGAATAATGCAAATGTTGTTTCTATGAAAAAAAAAATCAATTGATTATATCTACTATTTATTATTTGTTTAACAAACTATTCATAACTATGAGCTGAATTTTTTTCTTTGTAGCTATCTCTGATCTGGAAATATTGGAAGAATTTTTCCAACATCATGTCATTTTAGTTTACATATTTCTAGGAATTCAGAGTTTTACAACCAAGCTTTAAAAAAATAATGATATTTTTGGGCCACTATTACTAATATAATTTTAATATTTAAAAAAATTGTATTAAGTTTTATAGCTGAGGTCTTTCAGAAGTTAAAATTGACACAACATTTAAATCATAGCACACATCAACAAAGATAATTCAATAATGATAAACCTTTAAACTACTTTCTACAAAGATCTTCCAATTCATATTCCAGTACTCCACAGCTGTATAAATGAATTGTATTCAATGATATACATTTCAAGATCTAGCACAAGATATTTGAATGGTACATAATTGTTTTTAAGAATGTACGCGATAAGTCTCTAAAAACAATCTAATGATCTCAGATTGACAATGAACAGTATTAGTTGGCACTGGCACTAAGAATTTATGCTAAGAAACCATTTTTTATTTATCGATTCTACATTTTAAGGTATGAGTAAGAAAGAGAATAATAAATGAAATATATGATATTTTTACGTACAGAAATAAAAATGATTGCCAAGAAAACTCATGACCAAAGCCATTCATGAGACCACAAAAATAAAAACAGAAAATTATTTGAAATTTTTATGAAATTAAATTACTTATTGAAAAGTACACAACCATCATACTCAAATAATAATAAACATAAAATTACCCACTTCTTATATTAAGTAGTTTTACGAGATGCCAAAACAATTCATAATAACGGAATGATCTTAACTCCTATGTTTCATGCAATAATAATTTCATTTAACACTTTTGTAGTGGCAAAAAGTAAAACTTAAATTTTCTAATTGACTGCATTAATTGGTACTGCTTCCACCAACATATTAGAATTATTTGTCAATCACCAAAAAAAACAAACGTAATCATAATTATAACTTATTGGTAAATTTAAAATCTATCCATAAAATGGTAAAATAAAACATTTCTGATCTATGTTAAAGCAAATAATATAATCATGAAGACGAGGATTACTATTTTTCCTCTTTATCAGCATTATGCACTTAATTAAAAAAAGGCTTTTTGGAACAGAATACATTATATTGCTATACGGAGGGCATTCCCCCAAATAAATCACTTAAAAAAATTTCAAAACCTGACTTAAGAAAATAAAATTTCATAACTACTTTCTGATAAAAATTTAAGATTCTGTAACCACCATACACACTATAATAAATTGTAGCAACGTCTCTTCTTATGATAAAGCTTTTACAGTTTTGATCATTAAATAATAAAGGTGAAAAAAAAAAAGGAAGGAGAATTACTGAAGGGTTTCAGTCCATTTTGGAGAGTGAACCTATATGTTATTTAAATGTGTAAAAAATTACAATAATTGAATTATGGTTCCATTAAATAAACAAATGCAATAACAATAACATGTTTATTGTAATGATAAATATTAAAACATAAATATGTATGTATTAAAAGTCTGGTGGCTAAAACATAATTTAACTAAAAACATCAAATTTATAAAAATCCTTATTACTATAAAGACAAAAATTAATATTACAATATCACAATTTCAGGTATGGGGTTCATTTAACATTTAATGATTTTTTACATTAAAACATGACAAAAAATAAATGAGCTAGTACCAAATCTAGTGAGTAAAACAAACTTTGTAATAATTGTTTATAAAAAACATAAAAAATTCTTAAAACAGAAAGAAACAATGAAAATGAAGCTAACAAAAAAAAAAGTAAACAGATAATAATTATCGGTAAAACTTATTTTAAAATGTATTACTAATAATCCAATTCAAATAAGAAATATAAAAAGCTAAATCAATGTTACAAAGGTTTAACATGATTAAAAACAACAGTTTCACATCATAGTATTAGTTCCAAATTTACCTTGAACAAATTACAAAAAATACAACAAATCATCAAGATCAGGATTTGGGGCTCTATGTAAACACTGGCTAACAAGAAAAGCCAACTTATGAGCATACTGGCACTGAGCTGGAACTCTTACAGTACCACTCCAATTGTAATACAGGTGAGTCATTTTGTAAGCAAGCCGTTGCATTTTATCTGCATCTAGACCAGTGGAATCATCTATAACATTATATGAGGTAGGGCTTACAGTACCTTGGCGTACAGATTGTGATACAAGGAAGAAGTCGTAGCGATCAGGAGAAGTGATGCAATCATCAGCAACCGTACCAGGGGTAGCATTACTGCCATTGAGGAATAACCTGGTATTAAGTCTCTTAGTAACAATTACAAACCCTAACTTAGGAGGTTTATCTGTGTAGATCTCAGAAAGTCGTTCTTTGACAATTCTTACTTCGTGATTATAAACAAATGGTATTTGACCCTCCCCAACACCGTCTCGATAGAGTATTATCATTGAAGGTATGTTTCCTTCATTATTTTCCTTGTACCGAATAATAGCTTTGAAAATATTCATGGCCAGGTCATTAGATAGCTCCTCCCCATGAGAGTGGGGAGTTACAGAGGAATAGTATCTTGAAAGAGATGGATTCAAAGAAGCCACCATTGCTCCATATGACATGTCTTTTCGAGAAGCATCATGACAGACATCATATCCTACCACCATTAAACCTTTCAGTGGATTTGCAATGGTCCAAGGGATACCACCAAGCTTGCAATTAATCTGAATTGCAATTTTTGTAGAAATAGCCATTAGATTTTTAGAATTGAAATGTTTTGCAACTACAACTTGGGTGGGGACTGCTCTATCTACACAACATTTCTTCTTAATGGCTGCATATCTATCAGCTCTACTGTTTGGAACAATACAAAGTATTAATTGAGGGTTGTGCATGGAAATCACAGAATCTAATGCTTCAACAAAGCTACCACACCTGTCATTTATGACTTCAATCATTCTTGGTGTAGGGACTCGAAAATTTAAACTCTCAGCTGCCTTAGAAAGAGTGTGAATGAAGCTATTAACTTCACTCTTTGTTCTTCCTAAGTAAACAATGGACCAAGATTTGAAATTTCCACTGGTCAACATGGAGTGATCTCTCATGCTTCTGGTCCAGTCCGCATCGTTCCCAGCAGTCACAGCTCTATTTTCCCCAAAGTAGATCTTCTCCATAGGAAGGACTCGTCCATCGAATGTTACTAAAGACTCAGCAAGCTTCATGTTCCATGAATCTAAATCTTTGGTGATTTCTTTACTTTCTTTTAATCTGTGATTGAATTTTAATAATTTATCAATTCTAAGCTTTGGTGTAACTCTAGTATGTTCAGCAAGAGCCCTCATTAGTTGAAAGTTTGTTCTCATATCATCAGTAAGACCTGTCAAGCGACACAGCTCTGGAACCAAATAAATTATTTCAGTCATTCCAGCTCGAACTTCCCTCGGTTTCGCTTTAGAAACTAACATGGGTTGATTCGGTTCCCTGATTTTAATACCATAACGAGTCTTATAGTATTCACAATAAGTGGATGATTCACCATTCTTAATTTTAAACTTAGACATAGGGGTACAATTGAAATTCACATCATCAATACGATATGTGCGATTATTGTAATCAGTTAAAACAATAGTACCTATGATTGCATTCTCAAAGGTTTTCTCCCAATCTTCGGAGTTTCTACATTTAACAATTAAATCAAGAACAGTCTCACAACGCATTACCTTATACGTTATTTCAGCATTCATTAGAATATGATCTTCACATTGTCTGATCGATGTTAGATAACCAGGCCAAAGCTCCATCCTGTACTCACGTATTTCAATTCTGGCTTTGGCATCAAAGAAATTACGGCCCACCATTTGTAATTTAAGATTATCAAGACACTTGCGCATAATTATATTAAAAACTTGAAGATATTGGTAATCTCCCATAACAACATCACCAACAAATTTTATAGTAATCCTTATCTTCTTCCGGTCAGTATCCCGGAGTGAGAAAAGTTCAATTGGGTCAGTTTTCAACCTATTACAAACATACAACACTGTACCATCAAACAAATATGCACAATTAAAAATATCTTTGTGAGGTTTAAGTAATGCTTTTTTCACAGCAGTTCTCTCTTCTTCAGGTGAAAAATCAACTCTATATTGATATAAGGCCCAATCAGGGTGAGTTTCTAATTTAAAATAATTGGCTTGAAGTTTGACCTTTTGGCCAGTGGACCCTTGTTTGGTGACAAGTTCTTTAGGCCTAGATCTTATTGAAACATAATCCAATTTATCAATCATTTTTCTTCCTCCAGGTCTTCTAGGAGTTACCGATAACTGCTTCATGTCTCCTGAGACAGAAGCAACTGTAGGAACGGCCTGCTGTGGTTTGGCCCTCGCTCCTCTAGCTTCAATCACACTTTGAGTCATCTCCACTCTCTTAGGATCCTGTCTTGCCCTACCCCTGGCTCTGCCTCGAGCTCTCCCTTCTTCCATATTTCCAAAATTAAAACAATATAAAACAGGAACAACTTACAATTTAAAAACCCGCAGAAGGTACCCGAACCTTAATGAAGCCCTTCCTCAAAATGGCTGTGGCTCCACAGCAGTATTCATCACAGGAAAATGACAACTTGATCTTATGGTTATTAATGGTCAAGAATATAAATTTATTTTTTTAAAACAATTTATTAAAATATATATAATTTATACTTTAATATCATTGCAAATCATAAACTATAAAGCTTTAGAACTTTTTTTTTTATATCTAACTTAAAAAGCATTTGCACGTATAACTTGGTGCATATAACTTTAAAAATATAAAATGATTGGCAATATAAATCAATTTTTAACAACATATCTGAGATATATCATATTTGTGGTTATTTATTTTACATATTTATAATTATAAAGAAAGATGGATCTGGAACTACTTTTCGTCAACTGCAATTTCCATAGTTATAATAAATAGGGGTTATACCCTTAAAATGAGACAAACCCCCCCCCCCCTTTTTTATTTACTTTCTCAAAAGGTAGGTTACATCAATAAGTTAATCATATTAGTAGGTTTTTCTATGGAACACCCACGATATTAAAGTACTTTTCAACTAATCTTTACGTTAAATTGCTTAACTATGCTCTTCTTATAAAATTTTTAGTATCATTCTGATAAATTTAAACAACAACAATTAATTTAAAGTTCTGGAAGTTAGGGAAAATACCTCTTTCTGCACACTGTCACCAAGAACATTTTTTTCTTTTATGCCTATAAACCCCAACAAACCAACAAACATTTTTTCTGATGCTGATTAATTATTACTGACAGATGTAATTTATGAGTGATTTCAATGAAACCTGATCTATTGATTTTCTTCAAAAATGAATATTTAATAAAATCATGAAGGTTGGTAAATTTTCGATATGGACATTTTTTATTAATTGAACATTAGTTATAATCATATCATAGTTATATATCATATCACTAGTTATAACCACTACACCACAGGTGACCCTGTAGTTACAATCATGCAAAACCAATTTAAAGGTTTTCTTCTTTGATTTTCTTGTTATTACTTGTTTTCTTATTTTGCAGTTGAAACTGCATTAAGGGTTTGTTTTTGTGGAATTGTATTGATTAAGTCCATAATAATATTAAAAATACAAAATCACTAGAAAAAAAAGTTCCTGAAAAATTTCTAAGTACTCTTGTTTAAAGAAGGTCAAACCTTTGAACCTAATTGTTTCATTTTATTGCAGTAATACCATGTACTTTGATCTGAGCATGGAGTTTGCTCAAAATAAGCTGGATTTAGAACTTTATATGCAATAAATTAAAAATTGGTATTGGCAGTTTTATGGACTTAATGATTACTGAAGTACAAGTTTTGTTTGATATATACAGTGTTTGGAAACTTTTTTTCCTGAAGTATTTAATTATAAAGGTCTTATATAATAATAATAATTACTGTTTTAAGTTATATAGCATGTTTAATGTTTGATGTATCTGAAATTCTTATTAATTCATAATGTTTCCTTGATTTACTAACTTTTTAGGTGTTCAGAGTTTTTTTTTTTTTTTTACTATTATATGTGCATATTGATTGATATTCTAATAATAGCATAAGTTATGTTCATTAATGATAAAAATGAGTGAATACAACTGATAAAGAAATTAAATGTATAGACTTCTTGTTGTAGATGCCATGCACTCCCTTGGATAATAGATGATTTCATCAAATGTCTCTCATCTTCATACTCACAGAACACATAAAGGACTAGAAGCGGCATCCAAGGCTAGTAGGCGAGGGAACTTTGTCACCCTAGCGCTCGGGTCATCCCCACCACAGCCACCTCCTCCTACCAAGTTGTTCTATTTACATCTTTGATTTATTACTTAGTTTTAGTTCTACACTTTCGCATAACTACTGTCGTTTCTTGATAGTTGGAAATAACCATATAAATAAACAATAGCCATGAAAATCAAATTATACAATATATTTAAAATTATTTTATTCATTGCCAAACTGACATTACAACAACAACATGACTGTTTTACAACAAAAAAATGACTGGCAAGTTGGCAAGTTAAAATAACACGAACAGTTATTACTGGCCACTGAAAAGAATATGCTTATTATTAGTACTTCTAATTTTTTTTCATGTGAAGATCTTCATTAATTTTTTTACATGATGGAAAATTCTAGTTTGAAAGTACAAAACTTCTATCGATCTAATTAGTAGTGAGTAGTGAGATTCGTCGACCAAAAAATGATCGCATCAAGAAAAATATTGTTTCCCGATAGATTTTTTTAGCAAATGAGAGATCCAGGATTCTATTGAAGCTAACACATTTTTCTCTTTTTCTTTAGCGCGAAAAATTTGTTCACAAAATAGGCAAATTTCGACCACGTCGTTTCCTGGCAAAACTAATCCACCACGATTCTTCGGAGCAATCAATCCATATATTTTAGTAATTGAAAACGCTTTCAATCTCTTATCGTAAATCTTCAAAAGTTTGGTGTTATTTGATTTCGAGACGTCGTTTTATGAGAGTTGAGGTAGTTTGTGATATGTTTCCGAGCATATCCGCATATTAATCGGCAACTAGGTCTTTTTTCTTCAGCTCAGCAATAATAGTTTTCAGTTGACAATTGCTCTTTTTCAACCTATTTGCCTGTTGTCTCAAATTTATCAATTTCTTTTTCTTTTCGCTTACAATACTTTGAGTGGAGTGGAGGGTATTTTGAGCAGAGTTCAATTCAGCTGAAGTACTTTCAAGCTGTGTTTGTAATTTTGTCTAGCATTTGCCAACATTGTTTTTTTCTTGTCAGGAGATTTGGTGATTGTTGTAGGACAACTATGTCTTTTTATCGCTCTTCTCTCCTATTTAAAAAAAAAATGTATAAAAGAAACCTCTAATATGCATCTGATAAATATTAGAGCACATACATTTACACAAATGTAAAAATTTATATACAATGTGTATAGGTTTTATTTTTTAAAGAAATTTTATTTATTATTTTATTTTTTTTATTTTTTTACCACAATAGAGCCACTATTCCCATAACTATTTTAATTTATTGCATTGCCGCTTCTACTCCTTTACGTATTCTGTGTTCATACTAGTAATAGTTATTTAAAATGTTAATGAAAGTTTATGGAGTTTGTACGTCACACTTACAAGCATCCGAGTTTTGTTGGTGAAATTGCTTCAAGTAATGGTTAGTCGGCTTGTGTTCTGTAAGTAATTGATTAGTTTGTAATGAGTACTCCTAGGAATTTTATAGTTTTATGGAGTTGTAATTGTTGAACTAAGATTGGATTTAACTAAGAACCAGGCACAATATTTTTCTGATACGTCAGGTATAATATATTTCAAAGTATATTAGTAGAACAATACAACTAGCATTTAAATATATCACATGGCAGAAATAATTTTGCAATGGATCTGCAAATTAAAATGTCCAACACCCTCCTTATTAGTGGAGTCATGGCACTTGATGCACTATTGACATCAAGCATCTTAGTCAAGGAGTCAGCGACCATCTTCTTGGTTGGTGTGTATATGAATGCCAGGAGCTTTGCATGCACCTTTTCCCTCATAAAATGGTGCCGCACATCGATGTGCTTGGTCCTTGGTTGATAACCACCATTTAATGCCAGATTCTTTGCTCCCTGGTTGTTGCAAAAGATCTGTCTAGGATTCCCCGATGGCTGCTCAATCTCTTCAGAGAGACCCCTTAGCCATAAAGCTTCCTGTGCTGCTGAAGACATTGACATATTTTCAGCCTCTGTTGTTGAGAGAGCTGGAGTAGGCCGCCGTTTAGTGCACCAGGATATCGGGGCAACGCATTTAATAAAATCTACAGAAAAATTAATTTGTAGATCCATGGCAAAATTATTTCTGCCATGTGATATATTTAAACATTAGTTCTATTGTTGTACTAATATAATTTGAAATATATTATACCTAACGTATCAGAAAAATATTGTGTCTGGTTCTTAGTTAAATCCAATCTTAGTCCAACAGTCACTGGGGTATATTGATATAATGGTTGCACTTTAAGAGATTGTTGCTTATCTCTGTTCCTGTCCTCAATCAACTATATTGCATGTTGTGACGTTGAAAAAGGAACTGAATTGTATTCATAGGA
Source organism: Euschistus heros (assembly GCA_003667255.2). Taxonomy (NCBI): domain Eukaryota; kingdom Metazoa; phylum Arthropoda; class Insecta; order Hemiptera; family Pentatomidae; genus Euschistus; species Euschistus heros. Next base: position 924,563 of record RCWM02000341.1, on the reverse strand, counting down.
TATATGGTATTATTAATGTCCTTTTACCCGAACAAATTTGTTCTGATGTGTCTGTCCATTAATTTATTTAGATTGTTTCTAATTTGTTTATTAAGTGTTTTCCATTTAATTTTATTAGTTTTTTATTGAGTCTATCACTAATTTGTTAATGCTATGTATTATGTGTATATTTTGGATACTCTGTTATTCTTCAAAATTAGTTCATATTATTACTGCCAAATTTTCTGCTTGAATCTTCTAGCAGTGCTGTTTCTTAATTGAACAATTCTTCATAATAAATGTTGTTTTGTCCAGTCATTAATTTCACAGCCCACATTGTCTTCTTATTTGCTTCAGTGTATAATATTTATGTCTATAGTATTAGTTTCTATATAAAGATTTACTAGTTCATCCATATACTCTAAAAATTTATGGTTGGGTGTAAACATTGTTCTATAGTTTGTTCACATAAGATATTGTCATGGTTAGGGATCGGATTCGTATGTATTTACATATTTTTTTCTAGGCAATTTTCAGACGTTTTTTTTCCACTAGAAGAGTTCATACTGACACTTTTCAAGCCGTTTGATCCTACTTTTATTTCACATATTTCCACATATTTGGATGTTATTGCATATTTATACATATTTGTTCGAAATAAATACATATTTGATCAAAATAAGTACATATTTCCACATATTTTTCATTTTGGGCATATTTTCATAATTTGGAGGTGGTTGACAGGGACTATGAACCACAGACTAGGGCTGTGAATCACAGTGGGTACAATAGATCAGTAAAATAAGGCTCCAAAAGGACGTTTTAAAGAAAAAAACTGCCAATCATTTATTCTTAACGAATCTTCATGTTTTTTGTGTTGCTGAATCCGAATCTGAACTTAGCTACCAAGGCAGCGATCGGCTGATTATTCAAAATCGCAAAAACGCCCAAAAAGTACCTGTTAATTTCGTTTTTACCTATAACACGAAAACGAAGCTTTTTTCGAAAAAAAGTCTGCAAATATTAAATATTGCTGTAACCAGAACCTACGAAATGAATAAACAACTCCAAAATAGGACCATTTTTCGCGAAGTTATGGTCTTCGGAAAAATTGTAGAAATTGGCCAACTTGCGGCTTAATTCCAACACTATTTGTCAGATCCCAAATTACTTTTTTTTTTATCTCAAAGCTGGTTAAATTTACTATTAGATCCTATATTCAATCTCTTGAAACTCCCACGCTAGCAGGTTAAATGTGTGTTTTTTGACAATTATGACAAGTTCAGTGGGTTGGCTTGGGTATTTCATGGGATTTAATATAAATTACATATATATATGACATCGGACAAATAGTTTTGGAGTTATAGTGAAAAAAATCCTTAAAAAACATGATTCACAAAAGAAAGGGAACTGTAGCGTTCTGGTATGTGTATTTTATAAGACCTAATTTAAACTTGATATATGATGCCTAATAGTATATTTAACTAGCTTTTAGAAGAAAAAAGTAATTTTAGATCTGACAAATAGTTTTGGAGATATAGCCTAAAGAGTACGACAAATCATCATCGCTTTACGTTCCAACATTTGAAATCCCATGTGGTTGCAAACAATGTCGCAGAGAGAAGTTTTCAAAATTGAAAATTTAACACATCTTTTATTATTATATACTGTAAAAATGTTCTTTTGTTGTATAAATCATTATAACTAGTAAAAAGAATTATTTTGTTCCTAAAAATTATTATAAGTTGTAAAAAAATGATTTTGTTTCTAATAATTATTATAAATTGTAAAAGTGTTCTTTTGTTGTATATATCATTATAACTTCCAAAAAAAAAAAAATTCCATTTTCATAAAAAAATGTCTTTTTACTTAAATATTTCAGAAAATATTTTAAGAAAATCACATATTTACCGCATATTTAACGAAAATAAATGCATATTTTAATTAAATATTTGGCATTTTTAAATACATAAAAATCCGATTCCTAGTCATGGTCTATGTCGGTATCTAATTGTATGTCTTTTTATTTTGTATATTATTGTGTTCTGTTACTTTGTAACTTATTGGCATTAACTTGTGAGAATATAAGCACCATCGTAATAGACGGTGTTGAAGACTTGGCAAATTCATATAATCTTTAACCTATCTGTATTTGTAATTTTAGTTTAGCCTGATTTTCGGCTCCTAATTCTCACAAAATTATAGTGTATAGACATTTTGGGATTATAGTGCCTTCATAAATTAGTTTTAATATCTGAATTCCTAGTCTCCAAATACGTTTTGAAGTGTTTACGGTTTTTAGAGTTGTGATTACAACATCTGTCTCCTGTAAAATGATAGGCTTAGATAAGTCATTGTTTCTGTTTGTTTTATTGTTCTAGAGTAGTGTCCAATATTTAAATTTAGTAGATAATGTTTCTTTGTAAATATCATTTATAGTATTTCCAAGTCTATTTGAACCTTTTTCAAGTCAACTGCAACCTTTCACAAATCAAATGCAACCTATTCCAAGTCGGTAACAACCCTTTCCAATTCAAATGTGACCCATTCTAAATGAGTTAAAACCCTATCTAAAGCAAATGTAACTATTTGCAACTCAATTGTCACCCGTTTTATTTCAATTGTAACTGTTTCCACTTAAGTTGTCACCCTTAAAAAGAATTTCAAAATTTAAGATCCTGTAAAATTGGTGAAGTTAGGGTCCCTGAACTCATTTGGATAAATCATTACAACTTTTTTTTTCACAACTTTTGTTAGCAGAGATATGATGAAAAAAAATGGAAAAACAAAAGAAATGTTTATTAAAAAAAATTAATCTGAAAATAATTTAGTATCTTGTTAGTCTTGGCAATAAAACAATGAACATAGTTATATAAACAAGAGTATATTCTTTTTTACAAACAATTTTAAACAAAAAGTTGATTTTTTTTTCTTAAGAAGGAATGTGAGGGGGAATAAGAGGAAATTAAGTGTTCAAATATAAAGGAAATTAAGCATTTAAATAGAAAAAGAAATTAAGAAATGTAAAAGCACTCTACATTATCATATTGAAAAAAAAATATTTTTTAGAATTTTTGTTCCTAAGGAGAAAGTAAAACAATAATGTTCATTTAACTTGCAAAATTTGATTAAAAACTTCAGCCCCTTCATTGTATTGGATTTCCAGCTGCTGCTGCTGGAAGCTGGAGTATCATGCCTGCGACACAGTTGTTGCAATATGTGAAGCTTATTACAGTCTCAGCTAGGGCAATGAATTTGGCCAAATGGTGTTCACCTTCCTCTATTAGAATATTTCTTGCTGCTAATTTTATTATTGAAAATGCTTTTTCCACTGGATTCAACAGAGGTGAATTTGGTGGGAGGTATTTCACTGTTAAGCCAAACTCTTTTTATGTTTGTGTGAATGCATGAGCATGATGAATCCTTGCATTATCTATAACAAAATAATAATTTTGTGGATCCTTCAACTTATCTTTTAGTCTGTTAAAAACTCTATGAACCTTCTTATGTTGCAGTTTCTAGCTGAATATGTCATGTATTGAACGATTCCCTCACTCTTTAATGCTAATACTAAAGATATACCCTCTCTAGTGATTGAAATATTTACAATCGCTCATAAATTTCTTTGGGACCTTGCCTTACTTCTAAGAAGTAAATTAAAACCTGGCTCATCAATAAATATAAGTTTTTCTCTTTGGGTAGATGTCTAATTGTTAGAAGTAATTGCATATTGTTTCCTTTTTTGAATAGTTCAGCTGAATTCATTTGATGTATTTCCTTATCTATAGTAGATTTACTCTCATTAATATTTGAAAATTCTAATAGTCGTAGAATTTCTTTTAAAGACCGACTAGGATTCTTTTCAACTAGCTGCTCGATAGATTCAAGAAGTTAAGTGGTTAATTTTTGATTGGGAGGTCCTCCCCTAGTGTGATCTATTTTTTCATAGTTTCTGTCTCTATATCTTTTTAAAATTACTTTTGCAGAACCATACTTCAAGTTTGATTTTGAGGCTACCCTTCTTTTCCTGTAAAGCCCTTGTCATACAATTTATTTTTTTAATGTAAGTCTTTTTAGCTGTCTCATAAATTTTTGAGGCATAGATCCATTCCATTTTTAGCAAGTAGGTGTGAATAAGTATTTATTCTTTGTCTTAGTTTCAATGTTGATTGTTTATATTAAAGTGATTATAAAAGTCTGTCTTTTGTTGAGGCTGAGACATGTATGTCCAATGTGTAGGCCTCAGGTCATCCTTCTGTTAAAGATGAATTGTAAGTATTGAACGGTATTATTCTGTTTAATGGAAGCATTGTTAATATGAATGGTGAAACTGTTACTTATAACATAAAAGGGATCTGCTGTGATTTATCATTGTTTAGTTTAACTTTTCATTTTTTAAACTAGACTTTCATCCAGTGCTACTGAAATGTAGTCTATAACTCAGTGTATAATTGAGTGTAGTGAACAAAATACAAATTGGTGCTCAGGTAATATTTGTTTTTAGTTAGTATGTTGAGTATATGTATGCAAAGTGATTTTTCAAAACCTTTTGAGGAAAAGGAAGTAGGTTGATGAGTCTGTACAAAAACGACTATTGGTGTTTTGGTTAGGTTGTAGTGTATCATTAGTACTAGTATTTCCTTTGTAATGAGAATGTATTTGTCCTGAGTATAGCATTAAGAGTGTTGGAAAGAGCATCACTTTTCTGGACATATGTTGAAGTAGCTCTGCAGTAATCAGATCATGTCTAGAGGCTTTCTTTTTGGTTAATTTTTGAATTTCTAGTATTGAATTTACTGTATCTTGCTGACTGTATGATTTTATTTATTGTTACAGGAGAGGGACGAAGGGAAGAGCACTCCAGGGCTGCCTGCGTTCTCGCTCCCGGTGCCGTTCCCGTTCCTCCTGCCTGTACCAGCCTACCCGGCCTCAACCGACGCACAGCTCTGCCTCATTACACAGTTCCAAATCTTCATCAGGATCTCAGCAAACTTGGAGCTTCGAAGAGTAGTTCAAACAGGTGCGTCAGGTTAGCCTCTTTTGCATTACTTATCTTCTTTTATTTGAAGATTTTTTACAGATTTTCTTTATTATAAAGGATATCAGTAAATGTAATGCATAGACATATTTTCAATTTCTTATTTATTTAAAGTATCTCTATTAAAAAGAATAAAATTCTGCCACAATTCAAAATTCGAAGACCTGGTTTTGATATTCATTCTATCATTTTGTGGAGAAGGCACAGTTTCAGAAGGCCAGGCGGTGAGCTCTTACCATTTTATACCTCAGCAAATTTTTAAATTTTGCTGATTTTTTTCTTTCTCCTAATACAGAGCTAGTGCGAAATTAGATCTTGTACACTCTCTCTCTTTTGAAGACACGTCTACCCTACCATATTGCTTTTAGATAAAAAAAAAAATATAATAATAAAATGAATAAATAGTGTAATAAAAAAATGTGTATATCGTTAACACCTTACATTAACCTGTGATCCTGAAACCCATGAAGTGTCTTGGTCTAGGAACTGTTGTTTTAATACCGATGTTTATACAGGGTATTGTGCTCTGCAATCAGGCTCAACCTCCAGGTTTTTCCCCTATTTAAGGTTAACCACTTAGAGAGGGAGCAAGTAGTATATTGGCTTACCCACTGAGCTACCCTTATATCATCATAAATAATTTCATAATCATTAATTATTAATGAGTCAAACACCTTCTTAAAATTGAATTTTGTTCTATACAACAGCTGTTATAAATTTACAAAAGTTTTTTTGAAAATTTTATCCCCTTTAAAAGAGTTTAAAAGCATCTCTAAAATTAAAATAAAATACCAAACAACTACATAGTAAAAAACATCTTATTATTTATAATTTATTAAAACTAAAATTACCAAAAAATATACATATTACAGACTTATTAATTAATGTGACAAGTAAAGCACGTGATTTTTGTATAAATACACGTTTGTCAATGATTTGTTAAGTTTCCAAGGTGTTCCAAGGCAAAAATAAATCTAATCTTCAAAATTTTTTTCTTTGTACTTCAACTTTTAAAAGTATAAAAGAAATCTTGTTCTTAAGCTGTATTATTCAACTATATAATCCATAAAAACTGAATCCTTTTACAGAAAAAATCAATATAAGGCTTGATAAAAAAATAAAATTAGTAAAGGTAAGTGCTTGTAATGGATTATAATCTCATGAATAGCAATTATTAAAATTTTAATTTCTTCTATGTAGTAATTATTAAGAGAATAGTAATTATAAAAATTTCAATTTCTTAATTTTTTATGAATCAGTATGAGAACAGTTGGACGGTGATTAGCAAAGAGTTCAAACTTATCGCTTTCCTACAGGACCCAAGAACCATCTTTTCGGAGTGGTATAGGCACCTCATGATGCTTTAGAAGAATTTTAGCTTGCCTCCTTAAACTTTCATCATTGGTGCGTTTGAATTTCAGAATTAGACATTATAGTGTAGTTCTTTGGTTACTTTTCTGTATATCTGATGATAACTATATCTTACATCTTGACTCTGATCAAATTCCTTATATACTGGGGATAACTTAGTTGATTGTTTTTTTTTTAGAAGTGATGAGGATCACGCAGATTCTTGAATGCTTTTTTGTCAAAACTCCTAAAATTTCTTTTTCAGTTTTATTGAAATCAGAAATGAGATTTTTGAAATCAATGAATGCAGGGATAGGTTTGGAATGGTTTTAATTAGACTAAAAATAAGTTGTAAGAACCAAGTTAATGATGTGAAATTTCATCTTCAAATCTATTTTGATTTGTAATGTTAAGAAAGTTTTCTTCTTACTATTTAGCAATTTGGTAAGATTGTTATTTACTCCAGATCCCTCATTTGTGCTTATTTTATATTTATAAATAAACAATCACTTCGATAAAAAAAAAACAAAAAAACTTTTTTCTTTATTGAAAATTTTATTTTTATAAATTAACAAAAAATAGAAATATAATTAAAATTAAAATAAAATTTTCTCAAGTTTCTAAAAATTAGTTTTTTTCTCTACCTAGTGTTACCTTCTCTGGCCTTGTTACTGCTTCCTGATGACTCCTGATGCTTTTGGTGAGATTCGCATTCTGGCTTGAGGAATATTCTTCCACTCTTCCAATACAGCTTGCTCCAACTGTGTCAGGTAGGAGTTGGTACAAGCTGATCCCAAACATGCTCAACAGGGTTTAGGTCAGGGCTTCGAGCGGGCCTGGTTTGGCCTTGTGTTAATAAAAATCCTTCTCCACAATTGACCTTGCTCCATTCAAAGATTGTCCTTGAATTACCACTAACACTGTGTGAGCCTCCATTGTAATACCAGCCCAGAACATGATTGAACCTCCTAATAAAGAATGACAAGAAATAATGTTGCGTTGAGCAAATCTTTCTCCATGTCGTCTCCAGGTCTGAACTCAACCATCAGAAGATTTTAGAGCGATTCTGAACTCATCAGAAAATAGAATCCTCCTCCAGCCACCAAAATTCCAATTAAGGTGTTTCCTTGCAAATCTCAGTTTCACAACTTATTGCTCATTGGTTAGAAGAGGTCTAGAGGCAATCCTTCTACTGCTTAAATCACACTTTCTTAACCTTCTCCTCACAGTAGGAGCCAAAATGTCTACGCATTTAATACTTTGAATGAGGTTACTGAGTTCAGAACTCGTAACTTTTGTTCTTCTTAGAGTGTGTGTAAGAATCAATCATCTCTCTCGGTGGTGGCTCTTTTCCATGCTTTCGTGTATGTATCTTGGAACTGCTCTCCCAATAGCTTTGGAGTGAAATCCTAGTCTCCTGGCAACTTCACGTTGACTGTATCTTTTACTGAGAAGAGTCCAAGTCTTGACAGTTTCATACTCTGTTAAATTATGGGAGCCATAAATCAAAATTTTAACAGATTAATATCCAAAATTTTATAAAAGAAGCATTTACTTGGAATTAACTGCAGTAAAACTGACGATTTGAGGAATTAAACAATAGAGAAAAATCATTTATTTATTAAATTCAAATGGGAAGGCAGTAATTACTGTTTTTAAAAAATCCTTGGATATTTCTGTATCTTAATAAATGAATAAACTTCAAGAGGTGGAAGTGATTTACTTTAAATGGGATTTCTAGTTAAATGGTATGGAGGTGGTTAATTTTGATCCGGAGTGTATGTGTAACGCACATCACGGAGTGTACACACACACACATACTTACATACATACATACATACATACATACATACATACATACATACATACACGCACACGCACACACGCACACACACACACACACACACACACACACACACACACACACACACACACACACACCACACACACACACACGCACACGCACACGCACACGCACACACACACACACACACACACACACACACACACACACACACACACACACACACACACACACACACACACACACACACACACACACACACACACACACACACACACACACACACACACACACACACACACATACATACATACATACATACATACATGAACGGTGTTAGGCTAAAAGGTGGAATGTCCAGTAACCATGCTTTCGAGTAAATCGCAAATCCTTGCATTGTATTATGGTTATGCGAATGTATACTTGTATTAATAATTGTTCGCGCCAATCGGCGCTTTTGTGAGGGGGGGAAAGGAGAAAAACTTTAATATACTGTTCATTGACGCACTCTGTGGATCCTCTGGGCAACTAGCCCTTATCTGTGTTAATCCCTACTAGAATATTCCTCTTTCTTCTAGCATCTGTGCTCCAGTACGCACCTATTATAATTGCCCAAGACCTCATGGTCTTCCATCGCTTTTTTGACCAAGGTGAAATAGCCTTCCAGGACCCTATTCCTCTTTTTAAAGTGATCTTATTTCCTGTGCTAGTCATTAAAGATTTAGTTCTTCCCTTAATGAGTGGTGATTCTAAAAGGAGGAGAGCCTGAACAAATATTGCAGCCTAGGAGAAGCATTTGCCAGACCGTAAGGATTCCGGAGGCCTCTGGACAGACCGTCGGCGGCAGTAACAAGGTGAGAAGTTTCTTATGTATTATTTGTTTATGCTACCTTCTCAATATCTCCCCAAAGGTGCGAAACCTCGTTTTGATATTTTCCCATACAGTCCATTTTCTCGAGGCCGAGGCGAGTTTTTCGCATCGGACATTATCATTCTTTTCCTATACAATAATTAATAATAAGAAAGTGAGATGAAAGAAGGGTCCGCACTCTTTTGAAGTTTGGAGTATGAGAGTTTAGCCCTAAATCCTCAAGAGGGATCTGGGCAAGGCAGAACTAGGCCATGCCTTCAGAATGACCATCACCCATACTTGAGGAAATTAGTTTATTAGCAACCATTAAAATTAATGTGGATAAAGTACTTTTTTAATATTTATTTTCAAGGTTATTCTGCAGCAATATTAATACTAATGATTAGGGTTTGTTGATTATGGATTCCAAGAGGATTCATTGATGATTCTCATTTCACAGATGATCATTGTTTTGTCAAACTAAAGATATTGATTTATTGAACAAAATGTAACTGTTAATAAATACTGGTTTTCCTTAATGGTATGTCATTTTCAAACCCAATGCTTCAAGATTGCTTTATATTTTTTTAATTATTAAATCCTTGAAAAATTGTTTGTGAAATAGGTTTATAAATTAAAATCAAATACAGTTAATTGTTTTAAGATTTTATTTTCACTTGAAAAGGACTCTACTACTCACTCTCAAAGACAAATTTACAATAAAGTATTATGTACATATAAAAATGAAAAAATATTTAAACAAGGAAATACATAAGTCTATAAATAACCAGTAAGTATAAATAATATTAAATATTGTCTTGTCCCTGATAAATTACAATTAATGATACAGATAATGGTAATTATATACATTACTATAATACATAGTTACACATAATGATTTATCAAAATACTTTGCCTAATTAGGAAGTTTTTAAAATGAAGACTGTTCTCCTTGAATTTTACAAATGACATGCCTTACCCAGCCTTTTGACAAACTGGTGTTTTCTATGACAGTAGAAGCAACTGAACAGGTATCATAATCATCATCCAATTTTGACTCTACATCACTTTCCCTTGAACTAATCAAGGGAAGGGACTTGGTACAGCTCATTTGAAAGTATGAGGCCCTTAGATTTGGTGGTTTGTCAGGTACAGGTGGTGGAATTTTTTTATTGTTAAGGTTCTTTGGAAGATATTGCTCTAGAACTTCTTCAGGTTCACTGAAAATGGCTGAATCCCTACAGACATCACCAAGCATTGTTGACTCAATGGCTTCAAAGGATCTTTCATAATAACTATCAGCTGAGCCATCACTCTCAACTGTCTCATCTGGCTTTAATCTAGAACAGCTTTCTACCCCATCCTGCTTGCTACTGGGAAATTTTGGAGAATCCAGTTCTGAAGCAATAGAAAATACAGAGTATGGCCTTATGCCTAGGAGAGAAGCTGCCTTCTTGGAACTGGTGATGTTGGGGAAGAGAGTTCTAGGGTCAGCATAGTCTGATGTTTCAGAGCCGTGTGCTATCCTAGCTCCGAGGGCTGAGCTACCCTGCTTATACACTGGCAGACCTCTTTCTTCTTGCTTCTTTTGCCTAAATGTTTTAGTAAATGCCTGTCTAATCTTACTGGCACGATGCTCTGTCTCTATTTGATCTAAAGTCTCTGAGCTAAGACGTAAGCTTGCTAACTTGTTGCTAACAGTTGATATGACTTGTTTTATGGTAGCTTTTGTAAGGCTATTCTTATAGATCTTATGCTCAGGGTGCAACAGATCATGGGTACTGGTGTCAGGGGTACTGTCATCCTCTGTATCATCAGGAAGTGGAAACCTATGCCGGGCTATGGAGTGCTGGCTTTCTACATAACGTTCCATATCTTCAAGATTTAGCTCTTGAGCTTTGTCAGAAGCTATTGTGAATGGCCTATCTGGTGATACCCTGGCTTTATGCCAATCAGGAGTGCCTAACTGAAAACCTCGGGGTAGAGACCCAGCCTTTGTAGAGGTAGGGGTAGATGCAAGATGTTGACGCTGCTGCTTTAGCCAGACTGCTGGTGAAGTTGGTCCATCCACAGATATCTGGCTTCCAGAAAGTGATAATTCAGGTGAACTCTGAGGTTGGTTTACAAATGAACGTGTTCGCTTCAACTGCCATAGATTGTCGTAGTCCCCTTCCACTCTCTGAAGGCTCCCTGAAGACCTAGACAATCCCTCATCTTCTTCGTCACTGGTCTCCACCCTTGCCCGCCTGCTAGTAATATGGCGCTGTTTCTGTAATACTCTTTGAAACTCTTTATTCTGCATTAGAAGTTGACTGACTATCTCCTCTAAACTCTTTTTCCTCTCTTCTTTAGGCTGATCATTTTCTATTTGGGCTTCAGTACAGCCTCCAGGGTCAGGCTCAGTATGTTCTACCTGGCATTGATTTTCAGCTGGATAGCAAACCTCTTCAGCTTCGGATCCACCCGTTTCCTATAGTAACAATTAAAAATTTGGGTATTTAATAATTTAGTATTAACTTTATAATAGTTAAAATTTTATAATCACTTAAAATTCAGTTAAATCAATTTTAATCTTTAATCTAATTAAGTATAATGATTTAATTTTGAATACATACCACTTTGTTTTCGGTGGATGCTAATTGGCTACCTTCTGATTGTGTTTTATTTTCTCTCCTCTGCCTAGCATGGCCCTGAAAATTTGGAATAAGCTAATTTAATAAACATTCTTTTGTACTTATTTACATTAATATGTTTTAAATAAAAGAAAAAGTGAGCAGTAACATAATAAATAAACTTGAAGTTCTAAAAAAGAATTAGCAAGTATCAAAACACTGCAAGACCCTTTTTTCACTTATCCTTGTAACAAAAGTTTTACAATTGTGTGTGTGTGCGCTTAGTAAGGTCCATAAGTTTCCCTAATCTCCAACCTTCAAAGGATTATACCAGCTTTTTCTTCATCAGCTTGGAAACTTATGGACCTCACTCTGTACACACAGACACACATGTCCGCCCACACTTATTATTATCATTGATTATTATCATCATATTCTATGCGTGCTCTCCTCATATTCATTGCCTGCGCTTCATCAGCCTTCATGTAAAGTTGAAAAGAACTTAGTAATATCATAATGGAGAAGTACATTAACTTTTTCAGGATCATACTGCTTATTAATTTTATGGAGAGGAACACTACAGTAAATGTTGAGTATTATGCAACCATACGTCACAGCTTGTGAGACATGTGACACCATTGAGGAGATAAGGCAGGAAAATTTAAGGAGAGGTGTTTGGGCTTCTTCATAATGCATTAGTCCACACAGCATTGATTCCCAAGGCCACTGTGAAGGAATACACAGCAATGAGAGATTTCTTGGAATTATTTCTATTCGAAGAAATCTCTCATCCATTGTATAACTGACACTTGGACAGAGAGGTCCAAGCAGCTGTGGAGGAACATTTTTCAAGCAAAGGGGACTGAAAAACTAAGACAAAAAGTCCTTTAGACATTTGCTCGTTTTTTTCTTAGTTTTAGAGAAAATCGCAAAAAAAGAAACAAAACAAGTTTTCATTTTTATACTTATTTATTTATATTTATATTTATGTTATGTTCTTTTTAATGTAAATATTGCTCAAAATGTTGTCCTCTTGCACCAATGCAAGCATTACATCTAGCACTCACTTGATAAAATGCAGCTAAACATTGTTTTCATGATATTTGGTGCACTGCATCTATGATTCGGTCTCTTAATTGCTCTCTTGAGTTGATTGACACCAAATAAACTTTCTGCTTTAAGGTTCTTCACACGCAGAAATCCATGGGTGTCATATCAGGTGATCTGGGTGGCCAAGGTACTCCTCCACGTCCAATCCATCGTTGTGGATAATTTTAATCCAGCCAAGCTCGAGCAACTCTGCTATAATGAGCTGGACATCCATCGAGTTGGAACCACATTTCAACTTTTTGAAGATGGTATGGGTAGCGATTATCACCTTTCAAAGTTCTCCATATTGCATGCTGTGATATTGCTAATGCAGCAGATGCTCTTTGGATGCTAGTCTCAGGATTGTTATCGAAGTTGCGTTGGACACAATTTCTTCTCCGATAATCTGCTCTTATTGCTGCCTGGAATTGGTCGCCTTCATTACGTATTAAGAATGACCCAGTCTCTCGTAGTCTATTAAAAGTTAACAAAAGACTCGTCGATTAGGCACTCTTCTATTTGGAAATCGGCATGCATACTCCCGCACCGCTTCTAAAGCATTACCATTACAGAAACCATACACAAAAATCATATCAGCATATTCAACATTAGAATATGTATACGGCATTGTGGCTGATGCTATTCACACAAAAATATCTGAGTAAGTGACTGAAGACTGATTTAGGGATTATAATCCTAGAAGGAAGCCAAAATGTAAACAAATAAAAGAATGTAAAGTATAACATTAAGTGTTTACATATCTCACTGCCTAGCCTGACGAACTTTGAAAGGTGATAATCGCTACCTGTAACATTTTTTTTTGTTTCTTTTTTTGCGATTTTCTCTAAAACTAAGCAAAAACGAGCAAATCTCTAAAGGACTCTTTGTCTTAGTTTCTGGGTCCCCTATAAGTTCCTGAAGTTTTGCCATTTAAATTCGGGACACCCTGTATACGAGGTGTGATCAAAAAGTTCCAGGACTTTTTATATACTATGGGAATGCAATGTCTCACAGCGATGCGGTTGGCAGCATTGTATTGCCTGACTCAACAGGAACACAGCTGTGTTTGCAGATCAATCATAACATCACTGAAAGTAACATTAGCACAGTTTGTTTGAGGTTAGTTTTATAGAGTTTGGCTTATGAATATGAATGTGAAAGAAGAGCAACGTGTTTGAACTTCTTCAAAAGGCAAATGATGACGAAAGCTTCTTGAAACATGTCATTACGGGATACGAGACATGGGTTTTTGGTTACGATGTGGAAACAAAAGCCCAATCATCACAATGGACATCAAAAGGTTCTCCAAGACCCAAGAAAGCACGCCAAGTCAAATCAAATGTGAAGGTCTTGCATACAGTTTTCTTTGACTGTAGAGGTGTTGTCTACTATGAATTCCTTCAACAAGGTCAAAAAATTAATCGTTTTGTTTATCTTGAAACCCTCAGAAAATTGCGTAATGCTGTGAGAAGAAAGAGACCTGAGCTGTGGCCAAGTGGTGATTGGGTCCTTCACCATGACAATGCTCCTGTTCACTCTGCATTAGTTATCCGTAACTTTTGTTTAAAAAACGCAATGACTGTCATTCCTCAGCCCCCCTACTCACCTGACCTGGCTCCAGCCAACTTTTTTCTTTTCCCGAAGCTCAAGAGACACCTGAAAGGACGAAGATTTCAAACAGTTGACGAAATTAAAGAGAAAACAACGGAGCTGCTAAACACCTTTACAAAAGAAGAGTTTTCTGGGGCCTTTGATCAGTGGAAACACCGGTGGGAAAAGTGTGTAGCTTCCCAAGGGGAGTACTTCGAAGGAGACAAATTTGAATAACCTGTATGTTGTATGAATAAATGTATAAAAATTCAGTCCTGGAACTTTTTGATCACACCTCGTATTACCACCATGCATAAACAATTTAGTCCGATCTCAGGATTTATAAAATTATAAATAGTACAAAAATATAACACAAAAAACAAACCTTCATGATTGCAGATTTACTTCTTAGCCTGACCCTCATAAAGCTTCCCTCACTCTTCCTTCGTTCCTGTTTCCGTCTTTCTAAATACTCTGGGATGGAATGAATCCTCTTAGGTGTTGTCTTTTCTAGAGATGGCACATCTGTAAAGAAGGTTGTATTTTAAAGTAACATTTATGCTAGATACAGTAGTTTTCATGAGTCATACTAATACTTAATAAGAGTAATACTTAATCATATATCGAAAACTGCCACTACAAAAAAGAAAAAGTAACTTCAACAAATTATAGATTTTTATCATTACGTTTTGGAAAGAAAAGTTTAAAACAAAAGTTATAGATAATATGATTGGCTTTAAAACGATCTGTCTCATAATGCATAACATTAAAACGATGGCTTCATAGAGAGCGTTGAAAGAGTAGTGCACACCAGTGCGCCGGTCCTAGTAGGGCCGTGCTGAGGTGCATATATACATATACTGCTGTTCATGATCATGAATAGTCATTCAGTTGAAATGCAGCAACAATGTAATAACATTTATTTTTAGGTTATTACTTCCAAAGTTCATTTTTTTTGCTATAATAGTTTATGGTTTACTTGTATTACTAATATGGTACAAAATTTAGCATTAACTCCAAAAATCAAAATATCTGACAGCTGGATATTGTTCAACACCCATGGCACAATATTGAGAAACCCGTACTGTTGTGAAAAACTCTGTTTTTTTTGGCACATTTATCAATAAACAATAACTCCGGAACTATTTCTTCGATTCAAAGTCTATTTTTTCCATCTGAAAGGTGGTTAAATTTTCTATGAGATCCTATTTATGAAATTTTGATTACATTCCGGAAAATAGCTATGGCAGCCCATTAAATTTGTCCAAATCGTCACATTTTGCACTGGTTTCCACTACTCTTTGAACGCTCTATATGAAGCCATCGTTTTAATCTTATGCATTATGAGACACATCATTTTAAAGCCAATCATATTATCTATAACTTTTATTTTAAACTTTTCTTTCCAAAACGTAATGATAAAAATCTATAATTTGTTAAAGTTCCTTTTTGTTTTTTGTAGTGGCAGTTGTCTGTATATGATTAAGTATTACAGCAAAACTAAGCTATCTACATAAAAAGTTTAAATAACTTAATTTGTTTGTAATATTGTTAGGAGTGAAATGAAAAAAAGAACACTCTGATAGTATAATTAGGTTTCGAGCTGTCGGCATATAACCAGAGTTCCGTACTTGTAATGTTGCTGAAGGGGAAGGGGGAAAGCAAGAGGGGTGGGGGTCGGGACTTTATGTTGTTTTAGTGTATACTTTATGTACTAACACCCTTCAAAAATTCAGCTTTCCCCTAATTAGTTGTGACAAAGCCTAATTTCTTACCTTCATTGACTGGGCTATGATAGTTTAAAGAATATTAAACTTTCCTGAATGACTTATAATTGAGGAGCTCAATAAAAATTGTCTTTATAAAACTTTAAAGCTCAAAATTATATATAGTAATATAAATACACTAGATGTTTCTATTTAATCAAAAGTTTTGGACTATTCATGAATAAATAGATATTTTTCATTTTTTACCATCTGTTCTGTTCTGGCCAAGCTCCATAACGAGCTGCCTTGCATGACTAGGTATCACAGCGTTGTAGTTCTCCAGTATCACTCTCTTTAATTGTAGAGTCCACTCCCTTTTCTGCTCAAGACTTTTAGCCTGTAAAAATTTTTATTAAATTGTACTTTTAAGTATGATAATAACTCTATGAGTTACTCATGTACTGAACGTTTAATTTATCTTGTTTAAACTAATGCACAGTACAAATTGTTTATAACGACTGAGTATAATGAAGAATGCACAGTTCTAGGCTGCATAACAATAAGGATTGATAAATTAATTGCCACTTCTATTGGAATTCTTTTTATTTGAAAATTAGATTAGATTCATAAATCCTAATTGCATTGATCCTTCTATACCATCATGCATACTTCTAGTGTCCCAGAAGTTCTTTATAACCAATATATACTCCATATTAATAATTTTTTAATAAAAATACAATTAAGTATAAGGACTAGAGAAGATTTCTAGAATTCTATTGCAGAAAGCTAATGTATCAATATTAGATATATAGATCTTTAGACTAGATACAATTGGTTTGCATTAGTTTATTAAATATTAGATATTAATTTTATGTATCATATTAGGAACTAATGTAACTTGGATGCTTTATTGCCATTCAACTTGTAAAGCACATAACACATCAAATTAATCAGTACATTAAAGGAATCTTTTGGCCTCTTACTACACTTTATTGATTAGATTTACTTGAAGACATGGATTACTTGTTAAGAGATTATTTCCCACCAAGGCATAATAATTCTAATACTTCTACTACTAATAATAATTCTAGACTTCAAAATAGAGCTTTCTCAAAACCAGACTTTGGTTTTCTGGCATATACGTGACACTCAAATCATATACTTCATCTCCTGGCCAATTTCTGAATAGTCATCTAAGTATATCATAAGGGTTTGTGGTTGAGGGTAGTGCTATTGTAAGTGGATTGGAATCAAGACAGTCTGTAGTGGGAATTTTTAAAAACTCTCGGGCAGATAATGGGACATATGCAATTTATCGAGTGCCAATGGAAATATATTTGGGGCATCTATTTTTCTAAGTACTTTTGAACAAAAGATGAATGTTGGACCTTTTCATTTTCTCCATAGCTCTTTACATTATGAATTTTGTGGCCTTTTAAGCACATCGTAAATGGCCACTCTGTCATATTCTAAATAAATATGGTTGTATAGTAAATAAAGTTATTCCTGTTGACTTCAATTTATCTTTTAAGGGGCTCAAACACTATCAACTTCAAATCATATACTTCATCTCTTGGCCAATTTCTGAATAGTCATCTGGGTATATCATAAGTCAACTGTCGACAACTTGCAATGTTGAAGACAGTGTTGAGCGTCTGTGGGCTGGTTGAAATTCTTAGTTTACAAAAATGTTAAGAAAATCAAAGAGGGTTGGATTTTTAGTGGGCGTGACCCTAGGTTGGTGGCAATGTTGCCGAGTATGTGGTTAGGCTAATAACAAGGTCTTCAACATCAGTTGAGAGTTTCTACCTGTAGAAGTTACTTGTGCCCGAATTTCGTGATTGTTTTGTTCTATTGCTTGTGTTTCATTATTTTTGTTTGTTATTCTGTTTTGTTTTTTTTTAGTTAGTTTAATTAATTATTTAATTATTAGTGTTTTTATTATTTTTTTCTATTACTTTTTTTGTTATTCTGTTTTTTTTTTTAGTTAGTTAAATTAATTAATTATAATTAGTTTTTCATAATGTCCATACCTAATATGCCGATTTGGGTACATTTTTTTCTATACTTAGAGGGAATTACCAGAACTATGGAAAGTAAAATCAGAAATTTATAAACATCATAGCAAGAAGAAAAAATAGCATGGGAAAAATTGTTTGATGTTCACAAGCAAATTGAAACAATGGCAAACATGAAAAATTTCAAATCTTCAAAATTTTGCCCACTTCCTAAAAAACGCAGGGTTGCAAACAGTCGTTCATTCGCTGTTACAGCACTTCTCATTTTTGTGTATTTTTTTTGGGATAAAATGCTGCACTTTGTCCAACAATAAATCATAGGTTTTACTGTCCATCTTTAAGAAGTTTTTTGAATCGCCAGGTGAACTGTTTTAATGGCATGTGATTAATCTATTATCTGTGCCATACCAGGTATGCAAGTTTAAAATGTCGTTTATTTCTTAAAATATATACACAGTAATTTAAAAAAAAGTATAATATATTTTATTCAAAGTACTGACCCTCGCTTTCTACACATTTTGTCCATCTCTCGGGCAATATATGGATACCATTCCAAAAGAATGCTTCATCTTTATTTGAAATCCATTCATCGAGCCATTTTCGTACATTTTCGAAATTGTTGAAGTGTTGCTCCGCCAATGAGTGTCCCATCGATGAGAAGAGGTGATAATCAGAAGGCGCCAGGTCAGGTGAATACGCCGGGTGGGGTAGGAGTTCCCAACCAAGCGAAGAAAACGTTTCCTTAGTCAATCTGGCTGAATGTGCAGGAGCGTTATCATGCTGAAGAATGACTTTGGCGTGCCTGTGAGCCCATTCTGGGCGTTTTTTTTTTTCGATCAATGCGTGACTCAAATTGATCATTTGTTGTCGGTAGCGCTCGGTATTGACTGTTTCGCCGGGTTTGAGAAGCTCGTAGTAGACTACTCCCTTCTGATCCCACCACACACACAGCATTGTCTTCTTCCCAAAACGATCCGGTCTTGCACTCGATGTGGATGGTTGTCCTGGCGTTACCCATGATTTTTTTCGTTTGGGATTCTGAAAATAAATCCATTTTTCATCGCCAGTTACAACTCGATGCAAAAACCCTTTCTTTCGTGGCGTAAAAGCAGCATTTCGCACACAGTTTTTCGTTTTTTTTCCATCTGTCGTTCGTCCAATTCATGTGGAACCCATTTTCCAACCTTTTGAATCTTTCCCATAGCTCTCAGGCGATCGGAAATGGCTTGCCTAGTGACATTCAACTGTTCTGCCATCATTTGTTGGGTTTGGGTATTGTCTTCGTCTAATAAAGATTGCAATTCGAAGTCCTCAAACTTTTTTGGTCGATTTTCTCGTTTTTGATCAGTAACATCAAAATCACCACGTTTGAAACTTTGAAACCAACGTTCACATGTCCTGACGGTTGGAGCAACATCGCCATAAGTCTCAACAAGAATTCGATGACATTCAGATGCCTTTTTCTTTTGATTAAATAAGAAAATCATGACATGCCGCAAATGCTCTTTATTTGGCTTAAAATTAGACATTTTTAACACCAAAGAAAGGTATGATACGTCCACGTAAACGACTTAAAAACAACTGACTTTTGTAAACAAATGACTAACAAACAAAATAGCGTTTAAAGATAAGCAAATCCTTCAATAGGCTAAGAGCGCATTCTATTGGAATTAAAACGACATTTTAAACTTGCATACCTGGTAAATCTATCAGTACCTTATACATATAATAATTATTATATAATTATTAGGTCGATCTTGACAATAGACTGATGTTGACGAATTTTGTTGTCTAGTGTGTAGGCAACAGCCTCAACACTGTTGACAACAAGGTTGATGACCAGGTTAATTGTGTGTGGGCCCCTTAAGACCTTATACTGATACACAATAAGTATACATTGAACATCCCTAATTTTTCATTTAAATTTACCTGTAGTGTATGTTGATGCCTTGGGTTGTTAAATGGTATCACATGGAAGCACAGTGGTTCTCCGGGAATGCTTTCTATCAGCATTAGGTTAGAACACTGAAAGTCATAATAAGTAATTTCAAATAAATGATTTGTTTTATTAGTATAATGATTCATAATCAGACTATGAAATAAAACAAGAGTTGGTTATATTGCCTATTGAAAAAATACATACCATTATATGGGCTTTGTATTGAAGAATACCTTCCTCCTTCTTCTTAGTGATTAAAAGCATGTTATCAAAAAGAAACGCATGCCTTAATGCTTTTGCTCCTGCCATCCTAAATGTACCTTCAGCACATAGTTCTCCATACCTTGTTAAATCCTCACCCTGTAAAAGTTTGAGCCATATATAATGAAACATATATTCTAAAGTAATTTACAGAAACAAAAATGATACTAGAATACACTTAGATTATAGGTATTTTATTCTCCATTTTAATTTAAGATTATAAACATTCAGCTACATGTTTTGGGATGCACATCCCATCTTCAGGCATAAATTAGATAAATTAGAATTAATCATTTTAATTAAAATGTAAATATTATAAAAATATTTTTTCCCTATATTATTTGTGAATTAAATCTGGATATACAGTAAACGTCATAAGAATAGTACTTTGAACCCCATAATGTATATTTCGTAAGCTCCTGGGGTCCAGTAGATGTGAAAGAATATTACATAATTTAAAAATGCTTTTAGTAAAATTAATAGATAAAAAATAAATTTTAAGTAAAATATTTATTTATGCATAGTATATTTTATAGCAACATAAATTACCTGCCAACCAAGGAGAAGACTTTGTATCTCCTGTACACGCACAGCATGCTCATGTTTTCTCTTCATTTCATTGATATGATGTGCTATACCTGTCATTGTAGACAATGCATCAACTATATCTCCGTACCCCTCACTATCTCCAAGGCAATTCTTCACCATATTCTATACAGAAACAGATGAGTTAGAAGTTATTGAGTCATTATAAAATAATAAAAATAAGAGAATGCTGTTTATATATATGAATGCTGTTTATTTATATGAATACTCCTTTGATTTAGGTCCTTACAACATATTAAAAAAATAGAACACTACATGACCTTTTGTACAGATGAATGTATAATTTGACTGAATTCATTCAATTGTTTTAATTCCAGGATTATTTTTTTATCTTTAAAAAAGTCTCTTAAAATGTGTTAGTAATGGGGGAGGGTGATCTGTATTTACATGTCTGCAAAGCTTGTGTAACGTGTGTTCTACTGGATTTAAATCCAGGCTACAAGCTTTTCAGTCTTCGTATTTATTACATTCAGTCCACATAAGCTAATTCCAAATGAGCTCTATAGTGCTCTATGGTAAAAACTGGCCCTGTTGTTAGTTCTGGTCAAATACACTACAGAAGGTATTGTTCTAATGGTTTCTGAACTTATCGTTACTTACCTTCACTTATCCTTGTTGCATGAGCACAATGAGCAGTCTCGGTTACTATTTCATTATTTGTGATGCAATAATCCAATAATTTGTTGGCTATTTTATTCGTACCTGAACTGGGTTCAATTTACAGAATTGGTCTCACCGAGGATTCATTTATTAAATTAACTATTAATAACTGTTACAAAATATCAAATAAAAATTAATAGAATTAAGATCATGAAATGTTGGGAGACTCATTATGATATGGATTAAAATTAATCTGTATTCTGGTGTCATTGCCCCCAAGAATAGTTAAAATATGCAACCAAATGGTAGTCAAGCAGCCAAATTATTGGTCTATTATTAAATAAAATTGGTTATAATTAGTTATTCAAAAATCATTCTAATAATTAAGATAGACAATATCAATATAGTATTAATTAAATAATAAAGTTTAAAAAAAAAGTGAATAGAGGTGATTAAACAATTAAACAGGCGATTGTATCCTTCTGAGAGATTCTTACTGTCATTGATATATTGTTCCAGAAATTGGACCCTAATGATAGAATTGATTCAATATTGATGAGGTGAGATTTATATCTGGGATCTGGTTTGCTCTCACTAATGAATTCAGAATAAAAGTTTTAGCAATGTAGGAAGGTGATTATCAAAAGAGATAATTAAAAATCAAACGTTGTTAACAAATGAAGTAGAAGAACTATTTCAACATGGTGCAGTGGAAAGAGAATGGTAGTTATGACGGAGCTTTATAAGTCTGACAGCAGTTTATGTTGGCTTTGCAACATTCTCAGAGAATCTGAACTCATAATATATTGAGAACAACCCAAAGACTGGCTTAAATGAAAAGCTTTAAAAGTGCATGGTACCTATAGCTTAGCTAAGAGGATTTTAGACTATAATATAGATAACATTGGAAAAACTCTTTATACCTGCTGGTGTGTTTCCAACAATGTTTTTTAATTTTATAAAAAGCTAATCTTTGGCATGTTATTACTGATTTAACACATACCTGTAGGAGAAGATGGTATTTGAGTATTCTCTGGACTGGCTTTAGTAGATATGAACCCAGAGGAAGTGTGTGTTCAAGAGCTGCTTGCCTCTGCCTGAACACCTGCACTACCCTCTCTTGACACATTAACCTTGTCAGCACTTCCACTGCCCTGTGTTTAAGATCAACTTCAGGTCATTATCTACAATATCTTGCATCGTTAAACAAATTATGTTATAGATAGGTGCTATTAAATTCTATGAGTGATTGTTGACTGGTAAAAAAAATAATTTTAATGTTATGGGAAAGATGTATTAACAGGGGGGAGTGCCATTTGTAAATGGTTTACATATTCTATGGTTACAAGATCATTAAGCATCCTCGCCGAAATCTGAAAGTAAATTATTCATCTCTATTATCCACATAAGATTTTTTAAAACCATATTTTCCAACAGCTTACATATAAATATACATATATATATATATATATATATATATATATATATATATATATATATATATATATACACACACATATATATATAGCTTAATGGCTATATATAATACTTTCTGGAATAGTTTAAGGGCTTTTATTTGGTTATAGATAGCCATTTTATACTTATTATTATATCAAGGATGTTTCTATTGGTTTTTGTACTAGTCCACGAGCATCGTGGGATTGAGCATTCGGAAGCAGCGCAGATCGATAATGTAATTTGATCATTTATCTAACAATGTAGTAGGGTCTTCTGGTGTTATTGACTTCAAAATTTTGAAATTTAAACTTCCAATAGCTTAATTTTATTTACATATACAGCTTATAAGTGAAATGGGTCGATAGCTTGATGGAAGTCATTTATTTTTTTTGTTTTTTAAAACTGGAATCATAATTCATCTTCTCCAGGAGATCCTTGGAGAGGATATATATTTAAATAATAATCTGCAAAGTATTTGGCCAAAGTGTTTGAATTTTGTGTGATTTTTCCAATAATTAATAAACTCGGTTGATAATCTACATGTTTCCCCGTTATACTTCATATTTTATTCCAGAATAGCCAATGTAGAGTGTTTGTTGAGATGGATTCTAAAAATTGGTTTGATGATCCTTTTTATTTTTAATTATTCTGCGAGTTATTGATTGATTGTTTTTATATTCTATTAGATTTTTTTGAGTAAGTTCTTTCTGGAATAGCTTAAGGGCTTTTCTTTGGTTATAGATAGCCATTTTATACTTATTATTATATCAAGGATGTTTCTATTGGTTTTTGTACTAGTCCACGAGCATCGTGGGATTGAGCATTCGGAAGCAGCGCAGATCGATAATGTAATTTGATCATTTATCTAACAATGTAGGGTGTTCTGGTGTTATTGACTTTAAAATTTTCAAATTTAAACTTCCAAAAACCATCTGTAACTTTACAGCAGAATGCTGAGCGATTAGTGTGGCGTTACATTACTCTATGCATCTAGAAGAAAAAAAAAACCTTTCCATATTTACAGATTCCCTTTCTGCTATACCTCTTCTTGGTGTTCTTGATAACCAGTTTTCTTGGTAATTTTAACTGTGCTCCTGTCTTGATGAAACCCTGTTTGGTAAAACAACCTTTTTAATTTTATTTTCTCTTTCTTAGGTCTAAGTTACTAAGAAAAAAAGGTTACTTATCTTCAAAAAGAGGATTCTTCTTAGTGTTTTTGGATCTATTAAGGTCGGAGAAACCTGGCGAAGCAGAGCAAATAGCGAGATATATGATCTCTGTGGGAAGGTAGATGTGACGTGGCACTTTAACCTAGGGAGATTGTGTTGGGCTATAAGAATTAAGGAGAAATTCCCAAGAAGCTACTTGATGGAATGCTCTTAAAGAACAAGAGGGAAAGGCAGGTGATTTCTTAGATGGGAGGATGCCATCATTCCAGATGCCCGGGAATTGCTGCAACTGGCTAGCAACTGCAAAGGATAGAGCCACCAGGCGAAGGCTCAAGGAGACAGCCAAGGACCAAAGCAGTCTGTAGCATTACAGAGTAGTTGGAGTAGGTCTTAGTAACTACTCTCTCATTTTGAATGTTTTGACATATTGAGAGCAAGTATGTTCGTTCCAGTCTCATCCCTTGTTAATTTTTTAATGTGTCATGCTATTGATGTTATTTCTCATATTACAGAGCATTTTCACCTTATCCAACCACAATCATTCATCTATATATACTCGTACTTGCACACAAGGTCTTATCAAATCTGTTGGTGTTAATTTCTTTCTATGTCTCACCTAAATTCATTTCAGAGAGCCATGGTTACTAGAATTTACTGCTATTATCACTACCTTATCTATTATTTCACAATTCCATTCTAAACTTACCCTTTTCTCGCTCATTATATATGTTTGTTTTAGTTTTAGAGACCCTGCCAAATCATTGTTGAGATCGCCGACCCGCACAACGCCTGTCTTCGCCAGTCCCCACCACCTGTGGTGTTCCTCAGGGATCAGTGCTGGGACCAATCTTGTTTAACATCTTTACGGCGCCAGTGGTATCCATCAAGCACCCTGAGGCGGTAGTGGCTGCATACGCTGACGACGTCGCAGTCTACGCGTCCAGCCTGAACCCCGGCCGGGCCCTCAAGATGGCTGAGAGGGCGACCTCCACCATCGACGATGCGCTAAAGACATGCGGCATTAAGGTGAACCCTAGGAAGACTGACGCCATAGTGATGTCCTTCTGTAAGCGTGGGAAGTCTCAAAAACTTCCCAAGAGCTTTACAGTAGACGGCATCGAGCAGTCCATCTCCAGCTCCATCTTATACTTAGGCGTCAGTCTCGATAGGCACCTCACCTTTTCGACGCATGTCAAAAGCAGAATCAAGTTGGCCCGGGCGCGGACATACCGCCTCCATCACCTCCTAACCTCTCCACAGATATCCCTCAGGCTCAAAATCCAGATCTACAAATCCATCATCCGTCCCACCCTCCTCCACGGTGCTCCACTGCTGCATCACATGTACGCAACGACACTTCGCGCCCTCCAGACTTTCCAGAACTCCGTCCTTCGGCGAATCGTCCGCGGTACCAGCCTACAGAGGGCCAAAAACAGCCGGATCCTCGAGGAGTTGAGGATGCCAACGATACCGGCCGTTATCAGTCGCCGGCACGTCAAATTCTTTGACGGGCTAAGCTTCTGTGCAAACCCTCTCTTCAGGGACATAGCCCCACCTAAGGCGAAATCCCCTTAGCGGACGTACTCGCCGAGGGAAGGGGTTCAGACCATACGGACTGACCCGATACCCACCATCGCCGGCAGAGTGTTTCCTCCGCACTCGACTTGTAGACGGAGTGCCTCCAGCAGACCGAGACCCACCAGAGATGGCATAGCTTTAAATAAAGTCTTAAAATGCCGAAAGGCAATAAAAGATCCTTTTTCCCTGTTTTTGTTTCGTTGCATGAAAATAAAATAAAGTCGGAGGCTAGAGAAAAAAAAAAAAAAAAAAAAAAAAAAAAAAAAAAAAAAAAAAAAAAAAAAAAAAAAAAAAAAAATTGTTGAGATCAACAAATGGTCAACTAACACTTTTTCTTTTTCAGAGATTTTATGAGTTTTGGCGCAAAACAAATTTATCTTATAAAGAGATTCAAGAATACAAATTCAGAAAATATTTAAATTATCTCATCTAATAAAATCTTAAGGCTAGTATGCACTGGGATTCATTGTTTGGACTCTTTGCATCTCTGATTCATTTTCTAGCATCCGAGATAGGCTATATTTATCAATTAGTTCACTGTTTTTTTCTTATTATTTGAATATTATTATTTTAACTTTTACAGGTCTACGTATTGGAATTATGAATAGTAATTTTAATCAGTTTTTATTTTTTAATTTTTTATGTTGTAAATAAAGTACGATTGTGTTTTTAAATTTTAATTTAATTTTGTTTCATTTTTTTAATATTACTACTATATGTTTATTTTATTATTATTTTATTTTTTTTTAAATTTAACTATTTTATTTTATTTATAAGCATTTGTATACTTTATATTGTTTATGTATAGCAAGTTAAATTCTGTTCTCTTTTTATTTATTTTATTTTATAAATAATTTTTGGTTTTTTATTTTTTAATTTTTTCTTACTGTACACAGTGTGTGAATGTAATCATACGCCATCTATATTTATTATTGCCCACATTTGTGGCAGAATGTAATAATTACTCAATAAAAGTATAAAAAATATAAAAATTTCTATGTATAGTTAAAATAAAGAATTCAAATTTTTTATTTGTTTTTAATTAGCTGGTAGACCATTTCCTAGCAAAAAGTTAACTTTTACTAGCTCAAGATAACTAGAGTATACTTTACCTAGCTATGGTCAACTCATACTAGTACATCTTGTTCAAATTTCAACTCTGTTCAGTTTTAATCATACTTAAAATATAAGGTTAGTTATTATGAAACAAACATACTTATCAAATCTCTTTAAAATCGGCTGAGTAATTCTTAAAATAAAAATTTAGTGGCCCCTCCCCACCAAAATTAAAACATTATTGCCAGCACCTTTAAAAAAAAGGTTAGTTAGTATGAAAGAACCATAGTTATCAAATTTTAGTAAAATCGGCTGAGTAGTTCTTAAATTAAAAATTTAGAGGCCCTCCCCACCAAAACTAACTCAATGTTGCACCACATTGTATAAAGAATCCCATTCCGGATGGGATTCAAAAAATACTAAACCGCAACACACGAGATGCAAGATTCATTGTCGCAGAGCGTCCCTGATGCAAAAAATGAATCGGAAATGCAGCTCCGCGACAAAGAGTCCGAACAATGAATCCCAGTGCATACCTGCCTGTAGACAATGCTGCGATGCAAAGAGTCTGCGATATGAATCCGAGCGTCTGCGACAATGAGTCCGGACAAAGAATCTCAGTGCATACTAGCCTTTAAAGATGCATTTTACTGGATTGGCCTCATATGGGATTTATGGTATTCACAATTAATTTAAAATAATAAGAATAATAAAAATTTTAAAAATAACAGAGTTTTGTGACAGGCTGCAACAGAGCACACAACTTCAATGAAGCATTCAATAAATACTTCAAATAAATAGTTATTTGAAATTTAATATACTATTTTAACTTTGTGTTTCAATGTAAAAAGTAAATTTTTTCTTGGGACCAATTAAAAAACAAAAATTGATAAAGAGTAATACCTTGGGTAGTTAGTGCAGTAGTCTGTGTATACTGAAAAACCAGAGTTGTTCTTAACAAAGACTCTAGCTATCCTCACTGGATCCAGTCCACATTCCTGGAGCTCCTTGAGGAAGGTACTGTAACCAACATGTCACTATCTTATTATTCTTAGATATCATAAATTATACATCTTATGCAACTGATATGGTCTCTTTCTTCACAACAGTCAATATTATTAAATAATAATGAATTATTATATGATTGAATCAATATTGTATTATCTTCTTAGGAAGAGACAAAAAAAATAACCAACATTCTTAACATAAGTAATAAAAAACTATAAATTAAATTAAATTTTGTTTTGGAGAATGAGATTAAATTTTTTTACTTATTTGTGTAGAAAAAGCTTAATTTTAAACAACAAGCTTGTAATTTACACAAACATTTTTAAATTTTTTTTTATTGGAACTGTAATTGATATTTAAGGAAAACATGGTAGAGGCTAGATAAATTTGAAGTATTTATTTGAATAATATTTGTAGACAATCGAATCAGTCATTTGAGATAGGGCATAAGTCTTGAGACAAATCATATTTTCATGCATGGCCTAATGTGGTACATTGCTATGGAAAACAAACTGTTTCCTGTATATTGCTCAAACCCAAAGTTATGCTTATGAAAAATAATAACTAAAGTCATTTTGCAGCATTCAATTATGGATTTACTTGAGTTCAATAATTTCTCTATTTCATGGCAAGAGGGTTGGGGAAAAGGAACTATCAGAATGAAACGCTAAGAACTAACTTCTGAAATTGGATTTCTTTATAGTAATATAATCATAAAAAAGGGCATGACAAAATATTTCAAGATCCATTACTCAACAAGGGTGGGTTCAGAGGTTATGCATTTGGAAAAAAAAAAATGTGTTTCCCTAGTCATAAACATTGAAGCTACTTTGGTAAAATGATCAAGATCTCAAGTCAAATCCAGCTTGTATAGGGTGAAATTAATTTTGAATAACTAATTTCCTGCCACCAACCTCCCAGTCAGGTAACTCCAGGTTTTTGGAAACTGGATACACTATGATGTTTAAGGAAAATAATATATTGCTTTGCTATCATGTTAGAATCACTGATAAATGACTATTGTTCCCTGTCGTCATTGAAATTTGGTATCATTAAATTTTTCCATAGTGATCATATGGAGTAAAGGTTGTTTTAGTTTCTTCAGGTTGTCTATTGTTTATTTTATTTTCTTGATGGGATGGAGCTGCATCCATTCTTATATAAGGAAGACTAACTTAGAATTAATTGTAACAGGTGGGTTAGTTAGCCACCAATGGAATTTTTCACATTTAGTGCATCTCCATATTGTTTAGAGTGCGAAAACTGTAAAACATTGAAACTGACTTGATCCAACCTAGGGACAGTTCTACATTTTTATTCCAAACAGAGAATTTTTCTTTTCTTTTTTTTTTACCACAATGACTTGAAATGTAATATCTGCTCAGAACCTACTAGATTAACCAACAATTTTAATAGTTTGCTGGATGATAGGATTAATAGTGATTATCTTTCATTAATAGTATGAAATTATCATAATCATTAAAATTATTAATTAATTCATTAAAATTATCCCATCAGAGGTCTTTATTTGTCTTTTAAGAACAGAAAAATGAATGCTTCCTTATCGGCAAATACTGGTTGATAGTACTCCATCTCTGAATTGAGACAAGTGTAGAAAATGCTCTCATCATACAGGGATTTTTATTTTTGCATTGCAAGCATTAAATGGAGCTGCTTTATTGCTGGCATAAATGAGTTTATATATTCCAGCACTGTTGAGGTTATCTTGGTTTCTTTGTACTAATTCCTACATGGTAAATTAAAAATATTGCAGAGCCGTCCTTCAAATTGTGTATACAAAATATTCAATATGGTGTGGAGCAAAAAAAATGATTCTTTCACAAGACGTAGCATCCAGTTTTGCATGTAGTCTGTGCAGACAGCAACATCTTCATTTCCTTCATCTGTTGGTCAACTTCTTTCATTTCAAAACAGAATTGTTTAGCTCAAGTTCATACATTTGGGGGGGGAAAAAAAGTAATGGACTAGAGCTGTTTCTTATTAGTAATTTTTGAAACTCATGGGTTTTATTGAAATGCCATTTTACAGTGGAATATTTTTTTATCCTCAGAGAATAGTAATAGACCATAATAAAGTTATGTCAATAATTGAGACAACCACTTCCTCAAATGTATCATTTAATTGTTAAAATATATTTAACACATTTGTTATTTTCATAGTAGGATTTTAGAATAGAATTCATAAGAAACTGTATTTTGATTAGAAATTTGATGTTTTGTTTGAAAAATTTCTATTCCTTTTAATTAATTCGGATTATGTTCATAGTAATGAGATGCATTATTATGGATGAAGGGGTTGAAATACAGGAATGAGTGCTCTCCTGAAGCAGCTTATGGTCTTGTAATTTTCCTTTCTTGCATATCACACTGAATATAATTTCTAAATAATAAACTGCTAGCAGGTAACAGTTTCACGACTGTGGAACCAGATACTCTTTTGCAATGCTAACTTGTTAATGTTCACTCAGTTAACATTTTGGTTCAACACTACTTCCAAATCAGTATAATGCATATAATTATCACACTAGCCTATACTTTGTTATTAAGAAAACTACAAATAAAAATGTACAATGTAAAATGTATTCAGTTACTGGAAATAAAAAGTCATAGGAAGGAGAAAGTTATGAGAATTGATGATTCTTGGATGAAGTAATTTTAATAGTACCAAATTGATTAGGTGCCCCAGAAGAAGATATAATTATTATTATTTTTCTGAATTATATGGCTGAGGGTATTACCTGTTGAATGAAAAAATTTGTCTCAAATTTCCAAATAAATCCTCAAGCTGATCCTCTGAAACGGGGCTGTCTTCATTGTTTGACAATTGTTCTAAATATCCCTGAAACAGTGATGAGATTTAAATTAAAATTCTAGTCGGCCTTCTAGTGAATATGAATATATATATATATATATATATATATATATATATATATATATATATATACACACACACACACACACACACATATATTATTTTAGAGCGAATGAGAGAAAGAAAATAATTTTAGGAAATACTTATCCTCCTGATGAATTGTTATATTAAATACTTAACAAAAATTAAAAGTATGATTTGTACAATATACTGACATGTATCACTTGTTTGAGATCGTTGACATAAACTGCTTCAGTCTCTAGCACCTCCATCACTACTCGGTCCATATAGCTGAGCTGTGGGTTACAGTACCTTGGTCTGGAAGGTGAGCTTGTATAACTGCATGGGGAGCATACACCACTGTCCTCCGAACCTATAACCAAGAAGAAAGAGCAGAAATATCAGTTTTTTTAATACCTCATATAGTCAATAAGTTAAGTAGAACAGTTCATAAATGCCCCTAAATAAACAAAAATGCTGCAGATAGTAAAAATAACTATAACTCTTTGTATTAAAAAAAAAAAAAATAAATAATAATATTAAAATTTAGTAATGAAAAAAAAAAAAAAAAAAAAATACTGGAGGCCCCAGACTCTCTTCCATTGAAATGAGCAGGATTTATGGGGCTCCATAGAACACTGTAAGCAGGTAGGCAACTTAGTTACATTATTTTATCTTCCATTTATTCCGATTTTAAAATTGCATTTCATTGGAAGGTTTAAGATTGAATGAATTAAATAACTGAATTTTAAAATAATCGAGATTTAAGAAACCGAATTACTAATTTAATTCGTATTACTATAATCCATTTATATTCAAGAGCATAATTGGATTTAATAGTGGTAGACAGTGTGATGGAACAATATTCTATCTTCTGGAAAGAAGACCAACACAATATTGAGTTAAGACTATGTGTTAACTTCTACACTGAATATAATCAGAGAGAACAATTCCCTATCTGGTTTCCTCATTGTTTTATAGAATCATCAGTACGCGGTCTTTAGCGCGTTGACATGGGTATTTTAACAGACTTGATAAAAATTTCATATATAAGGTCTAGTAGTAAATTTAAACAGCTTTTAGATGGATAAAAGAAATTTGGGATCGGACAAATATTTTCCGACAGTTAAAAAAAAGTACCGACAAACGTGTTTTGCGGCGTGCAACCTACCGCAATTTAGCCAACCCCTTCAATTTTTCCCTTCCCCACATCTCTATAATTATGATCTGAGAGAAAAAGTAACAAAACAAAATTTGATGTGCTTTTTAATGTATAGAGAAAAATATGTGCTAAAAGTAACGGCCCCGAGTTAATTGATCTAACATTTAAAAATATTCGATTTTCAACCTTTCCCCCCTCTCTCCACACAAACCTGAAACCATTTTGAGGAAACTTTACCACATTTAGAGCTAATAGTGGTAACAATTTCCATCAGTCAGACCTTTTTATTATGGAGTTCAAGGTTCGATGATAATTTCCTTGTACTATATCAATGATACAAGTGGACTATAAACTTTTATAGCAAAATAATTTATTTTGAAGTTCAAGGTTCGATGCTAATTTCTTTCTGCTATATCAGTGACACAATTGGACTATCAACTTTTATAGCAAAATAATGCACTTTGGTAGTAAAATTTCAAAGCGAACGTTATTACATTGTTCCATTTCAACTGAATGACTAATCAAGATCATGAATAGCAGTATGTGCAGCGGTGTCCACTATTCCACCGCTCTCTATGAAGCCATTGTTTTAACAGTAAGCGTTATGAGACATCATTTTAAAGCCAATCACATTA
This sequence comes from Euschistus heros, assembly GCA_003667255.2. Classification (NCBI taxonomy): domain Eukaryota; kingdom Metazoa; phylum Arthropoda; class Insecta; order Hemiptera; family Pentatomidae; genus Euschistus; species Euschistus heros. The sequence goes on along the minus strand of RCWM02000341.1, from coordinate 892,163 downwards.
TCTATAAGTTTTGTTTAAAACATTTCTTCCCAAGACGTAATGTAAGACGTAATCGCATTATCTATAAGTTTTGTTTAAAACATTTCTTCCCAAGACGTAATGATAAAAAGCTATGATTTGTTGAAGTTCCTATTTGTTTTTTGTAGTGACAGTATTCTGTATATGATTAAGTGATGCCGCGAAACTAAGCTATCTACAACATAATTTGTTTACAATATTGTAAGGAGTAAAATAAAAAAAAGAACAACCCGATAACGTCATTAGTTTTCGAGCTGTAAGCATACAACCAGAGTTCTGTGCTTGTAATATTGCTGAAGGGGTGGGGGTCGGGACTTAGTGTTTTTAAGCTTATGTACTAACACCCTCCAAAAATTCAGCTTTCTCCTAATTTATTGCGACAAAGCTTATTTTTTTACCTCCATTGACTGGGCTAAAGGCCCAATCCTACATTTCTCACAAAATTGCGTCTAAAGAAATTGTTGATTCAAAATATTTTTGACTTTAGCTTTGAAATATTAACATTAGCTTACTTATTAATTGTCCTTTGTCACAATGTTTGTTATCAGAGTATTTAAATCTGATTTTTCTAGTTATAAATATGATATTCAATAGCTCAAAATCACAATTATTAATCAATTAAAAATACAAATCAGGAATATAACAATAAATATGTATTATAATATAATCATTATATAAAAAAGAATTAACCATTCACTACGCATCAAACCGCAAAGTAATTTTAACCATAGAATGTGCTGTTTCACTTCAATGTGAACAAAAAGAATTGCTAACTTTTAGAAAACTAGGCACTGTACCTTTCATTGTTATGTCTATTGCAGAACATGCCTCTCTTTCCCTCACCTAGAAATATTTTCCACGGTAGCAGAATCCTCCCAATCCATGCTACCGCACGCACCAGCTCCATTACTCAACAATGAAATTTTGTCTACAACAAAGTTTTAATTCACCAAACCTACCGTTTTAAACGTATCGAAGTATGCACGATCTGATGTTTTTAAAAAGAAACTGTTCATTATATGGACAAAGCTATTGGTTGGATCTGCATCATACAAAACGGTTTTATTATTGCATATTAATGTCTGCTAACTTTTATGATAATAAGTAATAGATATAAATAGTTAGGTACTTTACTATCCTTTCAAGAAAACATTAAAATAATAATTTTTAACTAGTTTAATAACAGTATTTTTGTGGACAGTGAAATTAGCTATGTTCCATTTCCATACGCTAGTAAATAATATTATTTAACTCAACTCAGCCTGGGTACACCAATCTAAGATTCCCTCCCTGATTTCCAGCGCTATCACTTGACAGGACTCCAGGTTTGGAATGAACGAAGAGGCATTGCCTGGACTTTCAAATAAATGTTTCGTGATGATTTTATCTATTCGATGTTATGATAGATTGAAATTCTTAGATCTAAGGAATACGGATATACGTTATTTCTCTATAAAACCGTTTGGGGTTTATTTATCTCTTGAGTGAGTGGAAGTCTAGCAGCCTAATGCAGATATAATAAGCTCATAGAAAGGAAGACGATTGGAACAGTCAGACAATGGCAACATGTAATAAAACAGTGGAATCAATACAACGTAAACAAAATATCAGTGAAATTTGTATGTGTAACATAAAAACAGCATAGCTTTAATCTCCCTCACTAATGTTTATAAATACTGACGCCAATTATTCAGATTAATTTAGGTGATTGAGGCAGGATAGGGATAGAAACCACGTTTAGATGATGAAAAAAGTTGCAGTTAAAGTTGGTAGGCATGAGGTTTAAGATGTATTTATTGGACTTGATGGTGATGGTAGTCATTACTAGTTACATATTTATGACTACCGTCATGTATCATGGGCTATTATTACGAATCTATTGGTAACAATTCATGCAGACTGCAAACAACAGTGGCCAAGCGTGTAAGCACCTTAGGTGGATCCCTTAATATCTTGAGTTCATTTCCAATAATTGCCGGCAATGTATTTGGTGATGTACAGAAAAAAAACATAAACGTACATAAAAATAAATTTAATTATATGCATTTTATATATTAAATCACACGTGGGGGGGGGAGGGGGAGAAGATGATAGAGGAGATCCCACCACATATCCCGCAATCTCACTAAGGTGTCCAAATTAAAAACAAAAAAATACCTGAAGTATTTAATGGTTGGTTTTTATTAATTAAATACTTTTATTGATACTAATATTAATACTTTCGATTCCTTAATAGTTAATTTATATCTTTCTGTAATCACGGTGTATTTATTTGAAACGTCTAAACCATTTTTTATCAATAAAAGGCTTATGTTCGAACTTCTATTTCGAAATCTGATTGCATGATTTTGGCGGGCAATTCATTAAAATCATTTTGAACTATTTACCCATAGTTATATTGATTTTGGAAATTCAATTGAATGGTGTAAAAAATGTATTTTGTGAATTCAGAACTAATGTATTGATAGCAGTAGAGCCGCTAAGATAGCAGCTAATGAAAACAATAGGATTGAAAAGGATACCATCGAGGCCTTCAATATTTAAAAAATAATACTTTCACGTTTAAATTTATAGTTAACTAGAAAGTTGAATACCTTAAAAGTTTTCATTAATCCCATTTCTTCGGCGTTTAAAATTAAAACTTGGTAGATCAGGAAGCATGTTTTACCGATTTTCATGTTGTACTATGACTCATCTCCTACCTGACTAGGAGGCGCCCTATATTCTACCTGTCTTGCCTACCTGAGTTCTCGGTACTGTGGTCTACACCAGCTGGCTTTGGGTATCGCAGCTGTCGTAGTGGAGTAGCCCAACTTTTAGTGTCTCGTGATTTCTCAAAATAAAACATATTTGCCTGTTTATACATATATATTGCAAATAAAAATGATATAAAGACACCGAAAGTTAAAAAGAATTGTTATGATAATTCCTTAGTTATTGTAAAGATGTGGATAAGTCAAAATTGTACACTTTTCTGTATGTCACTTTTGATTATTCAAAAATCCGAATTACTCTAAAAATACTTTTTACACCAAGATGGATACCTTAAGGTCTTATTAAGAGGCACAACCTAAACAATTTTTTCAAAACGCAGATTAATAATCCAGAGCATTGAGGGTTAATAGTCAACTTGTTTCGAGAGAAATTTGACTTACCCACGTCTTCCTGACAACCATCGAATCAACTTATCAATTCAGGGATATGTTGAACTGAAGATGGGATTGATTCCCAAAGCATGTCAGTGTAGTTTATAAGACATGAATTAATTGGAAATAAGTTGCCTAATTAACTTGTATTTACATAAAAACTGTTCGCCTCAATGAGTTAATAGATCTACGCATGGGCTTATTCTCCATATTGCTTTCCTTATATAATTGAAAATTTCATTCAAGAGGTATAAGGAGTAGAAATGTAATCGTATTTTCAGAAACCTATTCCCATTTTTAATAAATATTTTGCCTTCCCGGTCACAAACTAAAGAACAAGAGTGTACTAAAAGCCATGACAATGAGAATGGCAGTTCAATAACCATAAGCACTACCTAATGGACATTAAAGTGATTGATCAGGATGCAATTAGTCATTAAAGCTAGAATTAATGGGATGCATTAGACAACTCAAGAAGTTCAGTGTCATCAAAGGCCATCTGGATCGTGAGTCACAAAATTCTCAAAGACCCAAGTGACTATAAATTCGAAGTAATAAATAGACATCATTAATTAATTTTTGTAAACGTTTTATTCTAATTAATTTTCTATAGAAGTTAGATATAAGGCAACCCAAATGTTCATAAACTTTTGTAATCTGTGATATTTTACTCTAAAAAATAAAACAGGTCAATGATCGCTGGTATTCTAAGCCTCAGAAGGAATAAGGGCCGATGAAACAGAACTTTTATACTGTTATTCTATTAGTATACAAAAAACGTTAAGATTAACACACATCTAAAATTGAATTCTGCATGTTCCGTGAATCCTGAGTGATTAAGATCTAATTCAGTTAATGTGTTCGGACAAGAAAAAAGGGAGTTGATGTATTTCCAAAATGAGGACAGGAAAGTTTTTCTTTTTTAAACAGTCTCAGTATTAAAACGTATAATAGCGGAAGTGTAAGTGGTAAGATTTATTTAAAAATAACCCAATTCAGAATAGGGTTATTGAATTATAAAATTTATAATTATTAAGATTTATTTAGTTGCAATAGATTAATTACCTTTTCAGAAAAACTCTCATTGATGAATACATAAATCATTAAATTAAATAATTTGTAAATTTAAAATAATCCGAAAATGTCTCCAACAATAAATTAATGTATTGATATTATTGGTGTGTCGGATTCTAAATATTTGATACCGTTACAAAAAAAAAAAAAATTGATTTTTGATTCTCGGTAACGATTCCTTAGTTTCAAAATAAATTATTATAACAAAGCAATAATCTATATGAGAGAAATAAAAAAACAATTTTTGAAGCAATGATTTAATTATATTAAATTAATATACGATAATCCTCTAAGAGTAACAAAAAAGGACTATTTTTCATTTTTCATAAGGAATACACACTGTAAACAATTCGACGTTTGCCATGCTGAAGCAATACTTTATTTATAAAGAGAATTAATATAAATTCTATACCAAACAGTATTGATTTAGTACAAAAAAAAAATACTCTCTTGTAAAAGATGAGAAAAAAAAAACTTTTTCATCATCAGGGAAAAGGATCGATGTATAGTAGCTAAATGATTAGGTATCATAAATCTATTGTCAACGTCAGCGGTATCGAACAGTTTGCAAGGAATCGATTTCTGATCATCGATTTTCGATGCCCATTCTTTTCTCGAGAATAGATATCTCTAATAAATATATACATACATCTTTTCTTTGGTAAATAAGTTGCTATATCTATGTTTATATACCTTTCATAACGAGTCCCGTGAACTGGCTTTGTCTAACCTGTCACTTTAAAAAAAAATAAAAGTGCCTGGCAACAACATGTCATGAATAAAAATAGAAAACCCGAAACTGATAATTGTTTGTCGGTCGACTTATATTTAAAAAAAAAAAATTTACGAATGGTTACACTATATCACTGCAGGTAACTTGAAGAGAATACATTGCTCTTAGAAAAAATAAAATAGGGAATAAAAGGAAAGAATAATAAGCACGTCACCTCAAATCTTATCAAAGAGATAATTCCGAGATGGCCGCTAGCATACACTTGAATTACATTGGCCAGTCATCAGAAATTCGCCAAGACAACGGAACCAATAAATCAAATATTATAATTATATTAAAATTAAATAATATTTAAAGTGATTATATGATGTTTTTTTTTTTTTTTTTTTTTTTTTTTTTTTTTCAAAATCCGTCAACACTGATTGGTTTGAATAACAAGATTTGACATTTGATTTTACTGGGTTCATTTCAGTTTTCTTACCGTCCGGACGCGATCTCCAATGAAAAACTTTATGTAAAATGTAAAGACGGATTTATTATAAATAAACCTTGCGTTATAGGGGTTGTAGTTAAAAAGGATAAGACTACTTCATTTTATTTTTATTTTGTTGAAACATAATCTTCAAGTAGCAACATTAATTTCAGTTCATAACAGGGATTGTGGGCGCATCGCTGTTATCTTCGGAATAGCATAAAGAAACATAGAATAGCAATTAAAATTAAATATCTACATTAACTAAATAAAGTTAGTGTTACTTGCGGAGCAAAGATAAGTATGACACCTCACCTTCTGGTTGAGAAAATTCCTTCCAGAAAATAATCCCAACTTCTTCATAGTTTTGACTTAGCCGTTCTTGACTTACTGCAACCATAATAGACAAAGATTCACGGTTGACGACAGTAATAAAAAGGCACTGACCCGCACAGTGGCACAGGCTTGTGGAGACTGACTGCTGGGAACGGCCGTGGATAGGAGAGGGGCCTCTTACAGTAACAGCTGTACTGCCGGTGCAGCCAGCACAAGAGGCATCTTCTAAGAGGTCATAGGCTTTCGGGATAGATAACTAGAAACCGCTACTCGAGATCTAAGCGTAATGCTGGCCATATCTGGTGTTTCGATAAACAATTAATTTAGCTAAGATTAATTTGGTGATTGAAAACTGAAGAGTGTGGGTTAGGAAGATAAAGCGTTTGCGATGGGAACAATTAATTTTTTTAGAAATATATAAATAATAGCTTTTAATTTAAATAAATCAATTATTATAATAAACCCAGGTAAATCGGTAGATAAAAGGCCTACAATAGCTAGAGCACTGTAGGTAGAAGTAACCAGTTCATGACGACGCAGAGTGGTCACTTTTACCGATCTGGGCGATCTGAATTATTCTAGTAGGAAAAAGCATTAATATCACACTTAAAGTGTTATATATAGTTATAAATAAATAAAAAAAGAAATAAAAGATGGAATAAAGTTATTCGAGGGATAATATGTAAAGTTATACAATTATAAAATAAGTTGAATTCACAAATAACTTTCAATAAGTATTTTTAAAAAAACATTTATTATAAAGATAGACTTATTTAAAAGGAACTGAACAAATATTTCAAATAAGATTTTTAAAAATTACAGAAGCCAAAAAAAAAAAAAATTAGAAAATTTAATTTTCAAAAATCTTTTGTATCTACTCTCACTTTCATCTCTGCTTTCCCTAAGGTTGTCATTTTCCACTCGCAAATTCATGTTCAAGGCATCTTCAAGTAAGAAGTGACTTTTGGCTGGTTGTTTTTGCCTGTAGATACTTATCATCGGATAATGTGAGAAACCTGTCCCTTGTCTGTTGTCGCATAAAATTCATAGAGTGAAATTCTCGAAACGGTATATAGTGACTAACATTTCTCCGTTTAACAATTTCACTGTAGATAGACAATGGATACATTGGTCTTCCAGATCTTAAAGCAGTCTCATTAGATGGTAGTAACTCAGTAAAAAGTTTCTCACAATGTCATTTTTCATTTACAATGACGAGAGTTTGTTTCATCGATGAAACCTCTTATATTTACACACAAATTTTTAATGTTTTATTTTAATTTTGAACGCTATAAAAATCAGTTATCTGTTGTCCAATTGGTTCACAGTGTAAAACGTGAAATTACTCCATAAGGTTCGAGCTGCATTTTAAACCTAAACATCATGTTTTAAACCTAAACCCAAAGTTGCAAATCATTGCAGCTGAATGATAAACAATATAATTTTCTTTTAGCATTTGACTTGAATTACTTCAAATGTAATTTTATTTTTAATTTTCTTTAAATCTTCAAATTTTCGAGACGTGCTGCAAGTTAATTTTTTTAAGAGAAGCTTGAGCTCATTCGTTTTTGACTGTAAAATGGAATTATGTTGTTAAAGGGTATTTTGTTTGCTCGTTTTCGTTTAACACTAAACCTAGTGACGGGTCAAATGATACTTTTCGGACTTTTTGGCAGTTCTTGGAAACAACATTCATTACTTCGCCTTTACTACTTTAATTAAAAAATATATCAAACGTGTTTTTTCATTATACACTCTTCACTTGCAATTGTTGTCTTTGTTTTTTTAACAGAAAAATTGTGGTAGAAATATGTACACATGAAATGTCGGTAGGTTTAGTGTTAAACCAACTTTGAGAGCAGTGTCCAAATGGTTGTTTTGAGAGGCTCATATATTTTTTTTAACTTAGTCTTGTTTTACGGTTCAATTAGCTTCGCTTTACTTTTTTAAATTCCCAAAATAGTGAAACGAAGCGTCCCTATTTCACTGTGTGAGACTACTAGCGCACTCTCCCGATTCAATTAAATGATTTTCCCGATTATTATCTCGACCGAAAATTACTGAACAGCCATGATAAAGCCGGAAGTTTCGGTATTTTGGATCTGGAATTTAAATGGGATATTTTCATCTTTTTGATATTCTGTTTATTATTTTCCTGTTTTGCGCTTTTATCGATTAGAAACAAAAATTAATTTTTTTTAAATTATTTTTTTAAATATTTATTGATATTTACAACTGTACATTAATATACATCAAGTAAATTTGAAGAAATGATTATAATGACATGTAAATCACTTGTGAAGAACTACTCTCTAGTAGCACTTCAAAAAAATGTTCTAAACTAGAAGGTCTCTTGGCCTGTTCATATCAGGTATCGAATGAGAAGCAAGTTGAGAGACTAATGGATTCGTGTGGGAGTGCAGTTTAATATGAAAGGATTGGTATCTGGTTTGGGCTAAATCAGCAACATATGGAACATTGAGGTGTTTATGGATAAGTTTATTCGTGACAAAGTAAGGAGCATTAAGGATTTTTCGAAGGATTTTGGATTGTAAGGATTGGATTCGAGAAGAATTGGATGGTTTAGTGGAGCCCCAAAGCTCAACTCCGTATGTTCATATAGGTCTAATAACTGTCATGTAAATTAGTCTCTTGTAATTTATTGGAAGCTTTGATCGTTTGTCTAGTAAATGTTGGAGTAGTCTATAACGACGGGCCGTTTCTTGTCGTTTTAGTCTTGTATGTGGATTCCAAGTGAGACGTTTGTCCAAATGGAGTCCCAGGTAGCGGATCTGTTTAACAGGGATTAGATGAATATCGTTAAAGGATACCGTAGGACAGGATGTCGTAGGTTTACGACGGAGGGTAAAGGTTATTTGATGGGATTTATTTGGATTTATTTTAATTCTCCATTTTTGACACCATTCTTGAAGGTTTATGATGTGGGATTGGAGTGCCTGGGATGCAATGAAGGGATCATTATTTACTGATAACAAACATGTGTCATCAGCGTAAGTGGTGAGGACAGTGCTAGGATTGGTCGGGATGTCAGCTGTATACACTGTGTAGAGGATGGGAGCTAGGATACTTCCTTGAGGAACTCCGGCAGACTGAGTAAAGTGGGATGAATGGGCGGAATTGTGACTTACTCTGAATGTTCTGTCATTAAGATAGGATTGCATAATAAGGAAGTATGTAGGAAGAAGGAAATTACGGAGTTTGTAAAGCAGTCCCTGGTGCCAGACTCGGTCAAAGGCTTGTTCTACGTCGAGAGAAAGGCTCCAGTGCAGTACATCCCGCGCTCCAATGCGGACGAGACAACGTCCACCACACGATGGCATTGCTGGATAGTGGAGTGTGACGTTCGGAAACCAAACTGGTGATCAGGGATGATGTGATAGGATCCTAGGATAGGATTCAGGCGTTTCAGAATGAGTTTTTCCAGGATTGTGTACATAATGGGCAAGAGTGATATTGGACGATATGAGGATGGGTGTTCAGGTGGCTTTTTTGGTTTAGGTATCATCTTTACTATGGATAGTTTCCAAGGATTGGGAAAGTATGTGGTGTTTCCTGATGCGGAGAATGCAGCATTATAAATATAGGTTAGGAATAGGATCGCTTTCTGAGGAAAGAGTCTTAGGATTTGGGCTGTAATTAGATCATGTCCAGGGGCTTTGTTTGAGGGTAATCTGTGGATTATGTTAGATACCTCTGAAGGATGAAATGCTTTAGGAGGAAGAGACATTTGGAGTGGAATATTTAGTTCTGCTTCAACACATTGGAGGTGATGAGGATTGAATATATCAGGATGGGGGTTAAAATTAAAATTAAAATTAAAATCTGTATCAATACAACCCATGGAGGGTATGCAGGGGTTCAGTACTTGGTATAGTCGTACCGTTTCTTGGTCAACGATTGTGCAAAGAGGTGAATAGTCCAGATTCTTCTCAACCGCCAGACCTTTCCGCATTTATGAATAACAGAGGCTGAGAGTGCCCAAGGATGGTCATCCGAAGCTTGCTTCGGTCCGGAAGTTGGGAGTTCAACGCCTTACTACATTAGCTACCTCTCAACCCTTTTATTAATAGTTTATTTTATTTTAAATTGAAAAAGTTCTCAGCTACCACTAATTCGAGATTTCTCAAATCTAATGGATTAGTAAACAATTACATTTAATTTTCGTTGGTAGCTTGTAAATTTATAATTACTCAAATAAAAGTTTGACCGATTAGCTATTATGTCTAGGGCAATCTAAATTACGAAATTTATTCGTTATTTACTCTACAGGTTAATATATATAATTTTAAATATTCTAATCGAATCATACAGAATAATCATTCTTTTCTCATGATCTAAAGTATGACTTTAGATGTTCTGCTAATGGTGATTGATAAGCGGATGTTATGCAATCCGGTTTACCTCCTGCTACCTGAACTACTTTTTCTCAAAATTTTTAAATAATATTAACTAAGTGTGACACCAACAACAGGTTCTAAATGAAGGCGTGAGATTATATATATGATCAACCTGGGAATTATTATTTGAACTTAGTTCATACTTAAAAGCACGGAGAAAATAACAACACGATCTGCAGTTATTAAAACATGGTAATTAGTTGGATTACAGGATTTCATTTATCATTTTCGTATGAAAAAGAAGGAATTTTCAACTGTCTCTTTTATGAATTACATATCTAATCATAATTTTATATCTTGATTACTTGTCATCATTTTAATAAAATGTTAGGTTTTGGTTAGTATAGTATATGATGTTTGCTGCTAACCTGGTTCAAAATTTTAAACATTTTTTAAAACAATGTTATTGCTTCAGGCAGTTCTTCAATTTGACCTCCACAAACTATTATAATTAAATATATCTACCCCTCCTTACTTATTTGGAGTAGATTAAGATAATCAGGCGACACATTGAAAGTAATAGCCCCTACCTGTTTTTTTTGTTGTTTTTTTGTAGATACAGACTACATGTGCCTAAAGGAGTCAGGAATATTTTTTAAATAGCTTCTTGATTTCCTTTTTTCTAACTGGTGGTAGGATCAAAAAAGCTAAATTATAATGGAAGACAAGAAATTCAAGACGGATACATAAATCATGATTTTTTTTCAATATGATCTTAACATATTAAATAGTATTCCATACTCGATCAAATATCTCTAATTACGAGACTCGATATTGATGTATCTTTTATCAAAAGCGGTGCTATCTTGTCTAACGTGGGATTGTTGAGAACAAACTGATTCATGTATCTCTTTCGAGAACAGATTGTAATAATTCTGGGATCCTCCCTGTTATTGTTTGCCCAATCTCGTAACCGTTATGAAGTAAACTGAGGGTTATAAGGAATACTTTTGTTCTATTCAATGTTTATATGAATTTCGCAATGGCATAGAATATTAAGCCAAGCAAGTAAAAAAATTCTTTTACTTAAATAATTTGCGAAAATCTTAAACACGTCAACATAAAAATACGCATCACCAGTATAATTATTTTATTGAATATGATTAATTATGACATTTTGCAGGATTTCGTTTTGAACCAGTGTGACTTATGAACCCCAAAAGATTAATGCATACAATTGGTCTATTCAAGCGTAAATAAGATCAAAACTCAAAAACCTTCTCCGCAATTAAAATTTTTTACTCTATGGGATTAATTACTTACAGGATTAAAGAAAGAAAGGAAGGCCACAAGCCTCTATGATATGCTTTAGAAATCGCAAATTATTTATCAATTCCTTATTAGATTGACAATTCTACACTATCATGCTTAATTCAACATGCTCTATAGGTCTATAACTATGATTTTCTCTCTGGGACGATTCTTGATGAATAGTTGGAGGAAGCTGAAATTATGATAAGCGGATGTGAATATTAGCAACTTAAAAAATTTCATTTAAAATTCAACTGATCCTGATTCAACTGATCAAATGGAAACAAAAAAAAAAAAAATATATGAAAGTTATTATTCAGAAATATAATCACTGTGTGTTTCGTATTTATTTTTATTCAGTATCTGTTATTTTTTTTTTTTTTATTTTTTATAAATTTACGTTATTAACTGGCCTTTTGAATAAGGCGGAAAGTACTTATTGAACTGTTTATCTAGCTACTGATAAAGAAAGCTAAATTTGAGAGACAAGATGCTATGCTGGTCAGCATCATGCTATTATACAACTGCTAACTTTTACTGCTAATTTAACATCCCTGAGTATGTATTGTTTGCAATTTAGCAATGCTATTTTTTCTACTATTGTTAATAAATCATGTTATTGTTCGTACATAACAATGCTTAAATTTATAAATTTTCCGAAATAAAGTTTATATGTAGGGTATACGAGCCTTCAGAAGGCGAGTGTGGATTCTACTCATTTCGTACAAAATCTATATTAGGAGAATAAAAATTCAGCAAATTTTTTTAATATTTGCTGAGGTGTTAAAGAAAGCGTTGCGTGTTCTTAGAACGGCGTTTCAGCTTTCGATAAATAGTAGAAGCGTACCGGCTCACCGTCTCGCCTTCTCAAGCTACGCCTTTTTAAGTACCATCCCTCTATTAGATTAAAATATAAAACCATTAGTTAGAAGTAGCTAATACTTATAAAATAAAACAACTTTTATTTCGTACTGTTATTTATTGGTTTTATTCAGAATAAATAAATCAAATGATCTTTGTCATAAAATGTTTTTATTTGTTTCATTCGATTTCAAACAAATATGAAAACAGGACGAAAGTGTTATTATCTGTATTAGAAACTATTCCTCAAATTTCCAAATAAGCAAACGCAAATATAAGGGGTTGGGATTCAGTCCCTATTACCAATATAATAGTTACTGGGTTGTTCACTTTTGATAGATAAATACAAATAAAAACAATAGCTGGTGTCATAATCATCACCACTTGATAAAGACAATGTCTGAGTAAATCGTCATCTTTAATATATCTCTTTATTGGATATTATCTTTTTTAATAATCTTATTTAGCAATTAAAACACAACAGATGATAAAGTTATTGGACTAGCTACTATAAATATGTTATTATTAAGGGTGGAAGGGTGCACAATCCTATAAAATTAACTAGCAATCCTTCTGTAATACATTTAAGCTTGAAATAGCGAAATACTAATAATAAAAGAGGAATTACATGGTGGGAGATGTGTTAAGTATTTAGTGCATAGAATGGAGGGCTTAAGGAGGTCCCTTGTCGAGCTCCTCTATACCTGGCCAGGGCCTTTTGTTAGTGACTCATGCTTTGCTTCGTCTCTATCGTCTCTCTCCCTCTCGCTCTTTTTCTGTCTCCTTTCTTATTTCCTCTTCTCCTCATAAGCGCCATTGTCTCTCCTACTGTCTCCGCTTGTCCGTCTCTCTCTAAGCTCCTTTTATATCCTCTATGCTTCGTAATCACATCATGCTGCCACTATTAATGTGGGTATGACTCGTCTTCCTCTATTCCCATAATCAAAATTTATGAAATCACAAATTTCAAGTAACATAATAGATCAAAACAAACCTGTCAAAAAAAAAAAAATTTCCGTATACATATATAAATATTGTAACCTTGTAATATAATGTTATTGTAAAAAAAAAAAAAATTATTTCTGGCTTAACTGAAAAGTGTTTCTAAACCACACCTTGCTCTTCTGAATGACTGGCATATCATACTTGAAATCTCACTAAAAAAGGTTTAAAAGATGAGAATTTTAATATTTCTGAAACAGTTTAGAATTATTATAATAGAGATGTTTGTCGACATTGCTATGATTCCGTCCCATCAATATTTTTGATCAAGCGATTTATAATTCAAGTAAGAGTCAACTTTAAAATCTTATGGTACGGATTATTGTAAGTACCTATCTAAATATTTTTCACATTCATCTGGTTTGGTTAGATAAGTAAAGTTTTTAAAACTTCAGATAAATGCAATTTTCGTAAAATTCAGAGTTATCTATCATTGTTACAAGAATAATGGGGTGTTCTGAAGCATTACAAGAGATCATTTATAGCCAGCATTTTATCGTTATTAGGGATTATGAAATGACTAATATATTTTTCAACATTGAAAGCAGTTATTTATAATTGAGAATTAATTACACAAAACCAAATGAAAACACCCTTTAATTATTTTTATAAATCTCTATAATCAATTATAATTGATACAGGGAATGGAAATATATATAAATATAGCAAAACTGTCCTATAGAAAACCATTAAAAAATAATTTACTATGAATAATTCAATGTTTATTTTTAGAAGGAGATAATTTAAATACTGAGATCAATAGATAGGAAAAGGACATGAAACATTGATCAAATGAAATAATAATCAAGACACTGAATAGAAATTACGGAACTCTAAAAATAGTTACCAGTGTAATATGACAGACGTGAACCAGATACACTCCAGACAAGGCAGACCTACAGACTCCGATAGCCCTGAAGGACTCTAGAGGAAGCTGCCAGATATCCACGATATTCCAGGAGACGGCGAGGGATGAATAACAGATCCTACGGCCTGGACAACGGCCAGATTCTCACGGCTCTTGGGGAATCCGGTGGGACAAAACATCTAAGGGAATATATCATAACCCCAAGAGGAAGACATCAATAGTTGATACAAGTTTTCCGAAATATGAGTAAGGTAATGCCAATGAAATATTTGGGAAACCGAAAACAAAGACTATAAAATGTAATATGTGTGTATGTGTTTACACACATTACATATGAAAACACCTTTATAGACGAATAAAAATAGATGTATTTTCAGATGAATAAAAGTTATTTCATCACGAAAATCTGTTCCTTGAAGAGTTCGTAATAGATGAAATTTTATGATCAATCACTCATACAAAAATCAATGATGCGAGAGAAAAGTGTTTATTAAGTGTCAAGTATACCGATTAATCCAGTCACCATAGCGAAAAAATTGATGATTTCTTTGTTTTTTGGGATGCCGAATCCAAATTTGTTTCCTTAAAAAAATATTTTTTCAAATTTTACATCCAAAGTGGGTTTATAAGAACTCTCATTTATAAATATAAAAGTATATTCAATTTACACTCTGATAAAAATTGAGATCATTCATTCATATGGTATTTCATAGTAAAATATATCTGTCAATTACTTAACTTGGGTACATCAATATATATCAACGAATGCATATTATATCAATTATTAACTTTTTTTTTTTTTTTCATATTTGTTTTTCGGAGAAGATAGGTGACAGTGCACTTAATTGAAACATAATAGTATGTGAACCGTTTACCGAAATTGCAAGAGTTTCAAAAAGAAATGCAAATAAAAAATCTGATTTTTTAATTTTTTTTTTTTTTGCTTCTATAAGAAAATAAACGAACTATTGTTTTAAAATAATAAACACACTATAAAAAAAAATTAAAAAATTAAATTTCCATTTTATTTTTTTTCGAATAGGTTTTTATTTTCCATTTTCCACTAAACTATTTAGGCGCAATTGCCCATTGAAGTTAGAAAGGTGGAATACTAATAATGATTCAAATCAGTACCTATTATTCAGTGTTAAAATTGAAATTTTTAGGTACTTGTAAAATTCTCTTATGAAGTTATATAAGGTGTTTGCCTTCAGTTTGTAATTACACCTTTTAGATACCTGTGCTGAAATGCTTTCCTAATAAATAATAAGGAAAAGGCATACTAAAACAGTAGGCTAGTAATAAGTCCTAAAAAACATATTGTAATTTAATTTTAATATATCAGCTGTTAAAAAGACCAGGCGATAGTATTAAAAACGTGAGTATAATGAAAAAATATAGTTGTTTCCATTAGCTCAACTTAATAGAAACTAAAAAGTAAAAGAGTATAAAGGTATGTGTTTGTCGGCGCCGTAACACCGCATTAGTATTTATTAGTAACATAAGAATTTATAGTTTAATAGCGATTAACATTTTATGTAAATAGTCACCTGACGAATAAGGGTTCCATTAAAGAAAAAAATGTTGCTAGTTACATTAATCGATAAATCATTACAAGTGGAAGGAATTTTTTTAATGTTAATAAATAAACTTTATTAAACCATTTCATGCATTCACCTATGATCAAGAAATGATTCAGTGAATTCTATTTTCGTTCTTTTATCTACGGATGCTAAACCTGGCCTCTTACGTTAAGAGAGGAACAACGCCTTAAAGTTTACGAAAATAAAGTACCACGTGGAATACTTGGCCCAAAAAAGGATGAAGGAACGAGAAAATTTAGAAGGCTTCAAAATGCGAAACAGCTGGAGTTATATCCGGTATAGTCCAGATAATAGCGGCGCGGTGGTTAAAATTGACATGTAAAGTTATTGGGTATAGCAATGACCGAATGCCGAAAAAAGGTAATCAGTTTTGAGCCGTTTGGTAAACGACCGAAGGGTAGACCGAGACGTAGATGGGAGGATTGCGTTAGAGCCGAAGTTGGGGATTTGGGTTTGGTGGGAGGTGTGTGGTCAACAGTTGGTGGTGTCGGCATCGAACCTTCGGGTTCGCTAAGTCTTTTATTTATTTATTATTATTATATTTTCGTTCTTAAGAGTGTAATAAAACGTATTTTATGTCTGACGATGGAAAATATACAATCCCTGATTTATTTAATAAAAAGAAAATTGAATAAAAGAGTTGATGTGTTTTTCCTAATATAGCAGTTTAAAGAGTTCCGTCGGTCTCTTCGATCTAAATCTGATGCTTTCCTCACTTCCATAACTTGATAACTCTTTTCTTCCATCCTTAAGATACTTCTGAATCCGCACTTCGTGATTTTTTTACACCATGAAATTCTTATTTTTGTTATACGGTCTTCCTCATATAGTTTAAAAAAAAAAATTTAGTATATTTTTTATTGTGCTTTCACAACGATCATTTAATGAATTTAGCGAATTTCAATGATAACTCTCTCAGATATCGTCTCATGGTATAATTTTTTATCTCTATCCTTATACGTCTGTAATTCATTTTGTATTGTTCAAAAACTTTTTTTATACGACTTTATGTTCATAAATAAGAAGAATAATTATGAAAATAAAAAATCTTCTGTGCCAATCACAAATCTAACATTTTTTGTTAAACTGATTTAAATTAATTTTAATTTCACTATAAAGGAAAATCAACCATTTTTTAAAAAAATCACTAATGAAGCCAAAAAGTTCGATGCCGGCGTACACTCCTTGTCAAAATAATCATCAATGTTCTCACTTGAAGAAGAAATAGTAATAATTAAGATCAATATTTATTAATTATAGTCATCAATCAATCCTTTTGTAATTATATACATAAATAACTTATTTTTTATAATAATTATAAGAATTCTAAGGATTCAGGCTTGGTTGTGTAATGACCATTTAAATGTCAACAAATCAAATGCCATTGCGTGCTCCGACATTGGTGAAACTGCATCCCAGGATTTATTATGAAATAATTCTATAGGACACCTATAACATTTCAGATTTGAGTTTAGAATGCACACATATTATTTTAAGTGAAAATACAACAGCCAAATTAAGGCATGTGCGTTCATAAAAGGAGCGTTAATCAATTTTAACTTTCACAGTAGTGGCCAATAAATTGTGAATACTTCATAAAAATTCACCAATGCGATTTAACACATTGTGTAACTTTCAAGATAAAGGATACATTCTGAAAGTCGGAAAATATTATTATATTTTAATGGTCCGATTCTATCCTAAATAATCCTTAGTTGATAAATAATTGGCTTTGTAGAACGGTCATAAAAAGATTTGTTTTTTTATTAATCCATTGTAACCATTCTTCTCACTCAAATAACATCAATGATAATCCATTCTATAGTTTTTTTATATAAACATTTTTTTATTACTTCATATCTGTCAAAAGAAGCATTGACAACCATCGCATTAGATCTATAGATATAGACAATAGGTTTAGATCATAGAGTATTATAGAGAGGCAGGAAGGATGGAATATCCAATAACAACTCTTGTCTTGATATTTTAATTTCTTGTTAGTTGAGGAGGCCTGATTCACATTTTTGTTTTTCATTCATAGATCACTTCTGTGTATCATTTTGATTGTCGCGTGTTTCTACGGTGCGAATGTCTAAATAGGATATTATGGTAATAATGGAATATATTATTTGTGGTATACTAAGGATTTCGGATTGTAAGTATTGGATATTTGAATATGCCAGTGGAATTAAAAAAAAAAAAAAAATTTAAGGGTTATGGACAATTTAGATGGTGAAGAACTGTCCAGTTCGAGCAAATAACGTTCACATTTAAAAACTGAAAAATATAGTTATTTTTAATATTAATTTATTAAGTACCCTGAGAACTTTTAACGAGTCATCATGGTTTAATAGTTTAAAAGAATAAGGAGTCTGAAGGGAAAGGACTACAACAATGTGTTTTGGATAAATTGATTGATTTTATTTGTTTGCTTTATTTTATTTATTTTTTCTGAGCCGTGGAATCTTATACGTGTAAATTAATCAGAGCTCAATTTTTATTTTTTTGGAAAGATTTCTACTTCTATTAAAGGTAATAAGGTGGTGATCATGTTCTTGAAGACTTCTTGTGTCTGATCTGAAGTTGTGAGAAAATCTATTGTTTTCAGGATTAGATTGGAATTCTTGTTAATATAAAAAACTAAATAAGAAATTGTTATATAATTGTGTCAATTCTATTGATAATTTTAGAATTTATTTCCTTACCCTATTATAATATGTTTGATTTTAATTGATTCTAACCTCTTTGTGTTTATATTCATTGTTATATAAATAAAATAAACATATCCCGCATTGTCATATTTTCATTTTTTGTAGTAACTTCCGTTGATGCTACTTGCTTTTATTCATAAAAACTCTTACCTACACAAGAACTGGTATATTATTTTTTGTTCCTTTTGACTTTGCACTTCTATTTATATCTGCATTTCATTAATCACATGTATACACTTTTCGTATTTCTTTATCTGTTCTATTTTTGTAATATTTGTATTTTACGTTTCTCTTTATCTTTTTTATTTATAATTTTTCATACATAATATTCTTTGTGTAATTTTATTTTTCCTATAACATAAAACCTATTATTGTCATTCAATCTTATTTTTATGTAACTAACTTATTTTCTTTATTTTAAAATAACGTAATTACTTGTATTAATTGTTTCCTAACCAAAATAATTAGTATTACATTTTCATTATACATTGTTATGCATTTTATAATAAGTTTTCTTTTTATCAACCCCGTATTTCACAAGCCATTATATCGTATTCGATTTATCCTGAATTGAAGAAAATTTTTTATTTTAAATAATAAATTTCTATAATTGAACGATGTAAGGCTAGAAGGGGAAAAATTTCCCTTCCCTCAATAAAAAATCCAAATTAAATTAAACTTATCACTAAAAAAAAAAATATATAAAAAAAATTAGTCATTTTGGCTCAAATATACGCTCGGTTCCTCTCAATGGAGCTTAATTTGTGCAAGCAACTTGTAATTTGTGCAACTCGAAAGTATTTAAAAATATGACTAACGCTAAAATATCAACAATCTACAAGACCTTAATCTCCTCCCTATCAAACAATACGTCTTCGATTAAACCAAAAGCTACTTTACAAAACCTGCAAATTCAGATAGTTCTCTTATCCAAGAAATCGGTAATTACAATAAAAAAAATTCCTCAAAAGAGCAAAACATTTAATCCAAAAATAACTCACTTTACACATCATTTGGTTACATATACATATTAGTTATTATATATTAATTACGTTCAATTATTTGGGATTTTCTTAATTTACCTACTGTTTAATACATCAACATTAAAATGTAAAATGATCAATTGTTGAATAATATTATATTTATCATGTAAATTATGTAAGATCGGAACAGCCTTAGGAAAATTTGTAATTGTAAATACGTAAATATAGCCTTAACATTACTATTATGAATTAAAATAATAGTCGATACATATCAATTTAGTCCTGTTTCTCCTTGATTTGATCTCAATTTTGATTCACCAAGATATCAACAGATGCCCGAGACCTACATAGGGTGAGCACAAACCAATTTCAAAACCTGACCATTTAAAGGCTTAAAATATAATAGATGTTAGGTAAGGTGATAAGTGATCTATGCCAATCGATTATCTTAAATGACTACGTCCCATAGAATAAGAGGGAGTGGAGCAAGCCATTAATCATAACAAGGAAGAGAAGTGGTCTCACTGTGGCACCCTGCGGCACTCATTGTCTCATAGCACACTGCCCTCAATATGCTCTACTATATATCGTGTCTAAATATCGAAATAGTTCACTGTGTTTAGAAGAATTCCCTCATCATATAAAAAAATAACATAGTTAAATTGGAAGTGTTAGGAAAAATATACCATTTTCGCAAGTTGCTTAGGTATAAAATGTAATGCAATGCAATAGTAGATTAAAATAAACTTAGGAGATTAATGTGACTTAGCAACAGTTCCAGGCAGCCCAAAATTGTAATGTTAAAGAAAAATATTTTATTTTGCATTAGAGCACAATTTTGAGGTATCCACTTCTTCACTACAGCCAGGGTTTTTTTTTCTTTAAATACATTTATTCTTCTTCTATCCGACGAATTGATATGGGAAATGAGTTTATACTTAATTCCGACTATCAGCGAATTAATCACATAAAAGCCGAATTATTTTGATTTCATTTGACAACTTTTGATGGCATTAATGGCCTAGAATGACAAACCATTACACATCACTACAAACAATCATGGGTTCGATTCCCACTAGGGTCAGTTGCAATTGATTTCGTAGTGATATGACGAAATGAATCTGCCTTCCCACACTGGCTAGTATATGTTGGTAACATATCGGGTAATCTGTCCTTTTTGCCCTAGTTGGAGTACATCAGGTCATCCAATTTAAAAAGTAAAATAAAATTGTAAGTTGATTGAAATTCTCTTACTAATATAATAACCTTCCATTTTACTTTTATTTTGATTAATTTAAACAAAAATAGCAAATTAATATTTTTAATTTGATTTTTTGTTGTTAATGTCTAGAAAAAAATATATAGCTCGAGATTAGATCATTTAAACTTTTCAAAAATAATTTATTTCATAGTGCCGAAGAAAAACAGTTATACTTTAATAAGCCCTATTATATCAAGTATGAACAATCAGTTTGTTTGTTTATTAAATTTTATAATAATTTTATAATTGCTTGCCATTATGCTGAAATCTGCACCGATTGTGGAATCACATTCTCCAAGCACAATATTATACTTGATATAATATTAAACAATTTCTTTTATAGAAAGAACTAGATAAAATATGAATATTTAATGATTCCGTTATCATCTTAAAGTTGTGCCTGTCTATGCATTATTTAAAAAAAAAAAAAAAAACCTGGGATAAACCTCAATTCATCCTTTAAAGTTAGCCCATGGCGATTTACGGATACGTTCTTATTACTTATCGGTAAGTATCGTATTTAGACTAACAATATTTAGCAGAAAAAGTCAGGGCCATTTCTTCATAATAAAAACATTTTATACTTGTTTTATGTACCAACTTTCCAATACACTGGGGACTAGATTAATTGGGTCAGATAACCAAATCCTACGTTAATTGTGATCCCATAAAAATAAAGAAAATACACAAGAAAAAATAATGTAGGACAATTCAATTAATATATATATATATTTATATTTATTTAATATAAACAATAAATAATAATATACATAAGTAAAATTAATACATATAATGTAAGATGGGAAGGATAACCTTCATAAAGCCAATGGTTTCAGAAATTATATAAGTTGGTCCCACCTTAAAGATGGCTGATTTTCTGATTTTTCTGATAATATCATTACATATGTAAAGTTTATGGCTTGAGAAGAAAATACTATTTTTCGTTATTTTAAACCAGTCTGCCGTTGTACGGATCTATCCATTGTTTAAAAACGATCAAATCGAACGGTGTAGCATTAGTTTTGCCTTTGAGATATTGAAGTGTCTTTTCCAACGCAGAAAAACTATCGCGCGAAATTTTTGGTAACGATTCGTTTCCAAGTAAACCGTTCTCCAATCCTCCAACCTGGCCGTAGTAATGCTCATACAATGATTGCCTCATGCCTTTAAAGGCAATTCAATGTTCTGTGAAAAAAAAAAAATAATGATACATAATAAAATTAAATTAAAAAATATAAGGCTCTGTCAATCAAGTTTCAAAATTTTCAATTATGAAATGAATTAGTTTTAAATACGAAATTGCAAGATAAAATGAAAGCAAGAAAAAATAAATAAAATTAGCTTGTAAAATTTCATTCAGAAAAAGGGAATGCATGAGTAAGAAGACGGCCATTTCCCAGTACGTCGGTTTATTATGAAGCCTGAAAAAGTATATCCATGCTATCTAGTAATATGTGCCAATGAAAATTTCTATTACACTTAAAAATATCGGTCACCCAAGATGTCTTCTGTTCATTGAGCAGTGATTGGTTCGTGAATCACAAAGATACCTTAGGCAACTGCATCCGTCTTCGAGGAGCTTGAAAGTCATTCCAAAGGATCGCTATCCACTCGCTGAGGTGTCGTCGGAACTGACCTTATTGATTTCCTAGCCTTGGCAATTACCGTAGATTTCTCTAAAAGACAAATACCATCGCGGATGTTGAACAGCTCATCACGGACATTTTACAGTGTTAGGTGCAATGTTGTAAGATTTCAGCCAGGCGGCCGCATTATATTTACATTGAGAATCAAAATGCCTGTAATTCTATTCAGGAAAATGACAACTTTTCTTACGGTACCTAAATATTTTCTAAAGCATGTGATCTCATAAAATAGAAAAAATAACGGAATCAGTATAAATAGAATACTTCCAGTATAAACGGTATTGTATATCCATAGAAATTTGTTAAGCAGTTTTAAGATGATGATAAAACCCGGGTTTATTTAGTACCAAAAGTATGCTAATTTTTTTGAACAATACTTCTTGCAGGCCAATGGAACATTAATAACGAATTTCACCTGATAAAAGATTTTTCTTGAGATTTTATCATTTTCTTTGCAATAAACGTAAGCAATTCACTCTAAGTTTTAGATTGAGGAATTCTAATGAATTAATTTTAACTATATTAATTTGTAAATACGAGTACACTATTGTACTATTTTAGATTATATTTCTTTGAACTCGACTTAAATATTTTATTATACATTTGTAATGACATTGCTAGATCTAAATACAAAATAATATATATTATTATTTAGTATGTATAATTATCTACTCACCCTGGGATCCTGCCTTGGATACGCTGGACCTGGAAGCTGTCTCCTCCTCGCTGTCTTCCAGAGACTCTATGGAGGCCAAGTAGTTCTTACTTGGCAATCTTCTTCTTCCTGAGCAGCTACTGCTCACTAGAACAGAATATTTTTTTATAAATATTGCGTAAAACAAATTAAAAAATCTGAAATATTGTCTATTTTTATAGTCACATTTTCAATGATATATGTGTATCATAATTTTGTATTTTTTATGGTTGAGTTTTTTACCAGCTAGACGCCTGGACATGTGAATTAAATGACTATTAATCATATAAGAAACAATTCTTCAGTGATGCGACGTGATGAATTCTGCGGAATTTATCTTTAAAAGAAACTGTAACGATGAATTTATAATGTCACAGTGGATAGGGGTATTTGTAAATACAAGTATAATTTTGTACTAATTTAGATTATTTCATAGCACTTATAAAAATTATTACTAAATGTCGATCGTTTACTTTTTTATGTTTTATGAATAAATATGATACATGGAATTTTAGTTATAAGCAATCAGCATGCAGTCCATTATCTGCAAGGGTTTCTATATAGTTTCCATTAATCTGGATTACATACTCATAAATTAAAAGTAAAAATTTAATACCAAATTATGCTTTTACGTAATCTTCAAACACCTAATCAGTGCAATTAGAACCAGATTAAAAATTACTGCTTTGCTTGAAAATATCATTGAAGAAATGATGCTTACTTGCATCCTACAATACAAGTACTTTACTTATTTAGCCTTCCCTAAATGTAAAAAAAGCCCCCCTATTATCCTAACCGAACCAACTTCCTTCAACATCTCAACCACAAACACGAGGTGTCCTCGAGGGGTCTACCCCTTCGTCAACACTTTGTTACTACGGGTAAAGGAATGCATTTGACCTTCCCATTCAGTCTAGAAAATATTGGGAACCTACAGGATAATCCATTCTGCCTGTTCTAGTTGGAAAGAAAAAGGACGTTAATCCTCAACAAACAAACACAAGAGGAAAGATTTTCGGTTGAGGACTTCTGGGCAGCAATGACCACTAAAAACCTCATTAGCCTACTTCATTTAGAAATGAAGATAGTGGTTGCATCATAAAGGAACTGCCAAACCGTTATAGTTGCATTATTAATATCCAATCAGCTTCGCTTCCGTTAAAATATTAACTCGCATTCATGAGCTTAGGTTCCGGAAGATGACTTTATGTTTAATACACTCGGATTAAATATTGTTGTATTAAATGTATAATAAAATATAAGAATAAATCTTTTTAAAAAAATAATTTAGAAGGCACTGGTTTAGAAAATGTTCCGTACCTGGGTTTTCTTCTGCGAACATTCGTCCTAATCAATAAAGTGAATAAATCGACAAAGAAACTAAGTTGTTAGTTGTTTTTCTATCTGAAGATTCATGATTTTATAAATGTATAAATTACTCCTTCATCCACCAAACACTTAAATTATATTGAAGCTCAATTTACTGTTTCAAAAATAAATAACGAAATGTTTATAGCTATGAAAAAAGATATAAAGTGTGAAATAAATATGCCTTAAATAAAAATTCCGCCTCTGATATATCACTCAGATTATATGCAGAATGAAGAGAATCGTGACGAGTTTACCTAAGTATTTGCTTAATCTGTTGGTGAATAAAATGTTTCCGTAAACATTTTAAGTGTTAGAGGCTAAAAAAGACAAATTTTCCTTGAATCTGAATACGCAAACACAATCCATTAAGTATTAAACTCCAAAGAATTCAGCCTCTATACATTTGTAACATTTATAAAAAACATAATTCTTTAAAAGACTTTCAACCATTTTTTTATTATTATTTATTTATTGAAATTTACAACATTACATAAAAAAACAAAACAAAAATACATCTAGAAAAGTGATAACAACGTAAAATAATATTACAATTGCTTGTAAAGCAACTAACCACTAGTAGCACTTCAATAAAAGTTATATTTCAGAAGATCCGGAGACCATCTTCTTTTCACCAACCTCGGAGCATTGTGGAGTTCATTACGAAAGGTATCTGCTTTGGGCTAAATCAACAACATAATGAACATTAAGGTCTTTATGGATCTGTGACTAAGTAAGGATCATTTAGGATTTTACGAAGGAATTTGGATTGGATACAAGATGAATTAGATGATTTAGTGGAGCTCCAAAGCTCAACTCAATATGTCCAAGTAAGTCTGATAACTGTCATGTAAATGAGTCTTTTGTAGTAAATCAGTTGCTTTGAACGTTTGTCTAGTAAATTTTGAATAAGTCAAAAACGACGAGCAGTCTCCTGTGGTTTTAGTCTTGTATGTGAATTCCAAGTTAAACGTTTGTCCAGTTGTAGTCCTAGATAGCGGATTTGTTCAACAGAGATCAGTGGAATGTTATTAAAGGATACTGTAGACAATCAATTACAAAAAATATTTTTAAGTTCGTTGATTTTGTTATTGAATCGGTTTCATAATTAATTTTCTATACCATGAACGATTTTCATCTAATGCAACAAAACATTTCGACTATCATAAAATTACCGATTTATGATACACACCAGCGCGCATATTAGTGCCAATAGAAAAATTCAAATACATCTATCAATGGAGACATCTCTCATGATATTTTATTTAATCATTCTGATTTAGTATATTTGTTTTTATCGAATTCGAGAATTCATGTCTCTGAATTTCAAAATATGGAATATCATAAAAATATAAAACGTCATAGAAGTATAACACATACTTACTTTCTAGTTCTAAATTGAATGTTTTCGAAGGCTTGTTATTTATTTATTCATTCGCACTCACCATTGCCGTGATATAAGAAAATATATATATTCACATATCAGTTTAACAGTTTATTTGAATCGATCATTATTTCAATCATTGTATATTACTCTCTGCAGGAAGTTATTTGAAGAACTAACAAAGTATACATCAAGTTTTCTCAGAAGCGTGATTGAAGTGAATGATTCGTTCGAAGAAAGCCCGGAAGAGATAAATCACAACATACTCAAATGGTCGCCAACAAATATGATAGTGGTTTCGGAGTAGTCAGTAATCGGCCTGTGGTCATTTATGCTCCGTAACACATCCGTTATTTGAGTATTTACATTCTTAATCCCTTTGCCAAAGATCAGATCGTTGGTGTTTATTAACCTAAAGAATAACAAATATAGATTTCCGAAAAATACAGTTAAAAACAACACATAATTGCAATATGAATTTCATCTTCTTTATATATATATATATATATATATATATATATATATATATATATATATATATATATATATATACACACAAAGTCAATCCAGCTTCTTCATTATCTTATATCTAGTTATTAGTAATTCTTATCTTTCGGAGGTCACCGTCAACATAATTCCACCATCTGATTTTGGGTCTTCGTACTATATCTAGGTCATACATAATATTTTGGATATTTCTCTGCTACCCATACTGTAGACAGGATAGACGCCGTAACTTTATAGACACTTTTAGTTATTGATAGAACAGGCATAATTCTTTGACCTTTACATTCTTTCTCTTACTGCTTTATTTTTGCTTGAAGATGCATCGTAAGATTTTTCTTTTTAACCCTTTAACGGGCAGGCCGGGAATTTTTGAATACATTTCTTCTTTTTTTTCCCCTTTGAATGGCTATAGCCACGCTAACCCCCACACATGTATCATGAAATTCAAGGTTGAATAAAGGATATTAGACGATAATGAGTAGGATAATGCGTCAGATATTACGTCATTTATTGAGCAAAAAAGGCATTAAATATGAGTATCCTCCAGGATACATTGCCTGTTAAAGGGTTAACTGGTGAATATGGTATCTGCAGCAGATTTTTCACAAGTGATCAGCGCCCACTCGAGAAATTGTAAAAGGTGAAAATATCCCATATAACCATTCTAATAATGAATTTAATATTTACTTACGTCGGAGAAATAAATGGACTGACATTTTTTAAATGGAAATCATAATTAGATATTAATTTTACAATGAGATATAATAACTTTGTGAGATATAAACTTTATTCTGGAGTAAATATTTCCTAAAACCTTACACTTGTATGCCTCCTGTAATTGAGGAGATAAGAAATTGATAACTACAAAATATATGAATAAAACTAATACTTAAAGGTCTAAGTTTTAGTTTAGAAGGCTCCCTATTATCCTATTCAAAGCTGATTCCAGTCCTTCTTGTTTCTTCGTTCTCAAACAGTTATTCTTCCGAACCAATGTCCTTCGACGTTGTCACCACTAACACGAAGTGTACCTCAAGAGTCTTCCCTTTCACTAACGCTTTTTTATATAAATATGTAAATGTTGTAGAGTAAATACATGACTTAAGGAAAGTTATCTATTACTCCCAATGCGATTTATATGCTGATGACCAACAAATTTACCTATTCTTTTATCCATCCGAGATTTTTGAGGCATCTCTTAAGCTAAAAGTTGACAGTGATAGTATTAATCAATGGGCTAAGAAGAACAAGTAACGACTGAACCCAGACAGATAATAACGAAGTTTTTACTAATTGGTTCGAAACCCTCCCTTGATGAAATTCTCTATTATCCAACACTTTATCTTAAGAACGTCCATATTATGTTTATTTAACAGCTCAATTAACAATCTCGGAATAACTTTCGATCAGCAACTCTCCTGGAATAACTATATTTCTCAAATCACACGAAGAACCATCTCTATTCTCAAACGGCTCCTGAGATTCCGTGATTCATTCCCACGCACATCCATTTATTACAAGTAAATAATTAGCATCGAACTCTAAGCTCCAAAAATAAAAAGGTCTAGCTGCTGAAAATTATTCACCACCCTTAGCCCCCCTCTAAATGTGGTGAAAAGTATTTCTCGAAATAGTGTCTGATTAGGGCTGAGGAGGGGGGAAAGGGTTGGAAATTGTGTTTTTAACTGTTTGATCAAATAACTCGGAAATCGTTGCTTCTAGCACTTTTTGTTTTATACATTATTAAAGAAAAGAAAATTTGCAACAAATCTGGTTGTTTTCATTTTTTTGCTCAGATCAGTAGTTTAGTTCGCATTCTATTCTTAATAACCCTCCGAGACGTCTGAAAGAAAGACCTTCTAATATAGAACTTTTATTAAAGTGCTACAATTGGGTGGTTGCTTTACGTGTTATCGCTATTTCACTGTATTCATTTCTCCACACATTTACTAGATGTTTACGTAATATCCAGTGTAAATATCAATAAAAATATGAAAAAAAGAAAGTTCAAAATAATATGGTACACTATCGTAAAATGTAGAAATATTGAGTTGGAACGTGTTTTTGTAATTTTTACGTGTTTTTTTTGTAGTTTTTTGTTAATTAAGTATGAATGTGCTATTCTAATTAATGAGATCATGATTAAATTTTAAAATGCCAGGAGTTTCTATTTAGAGAGTTTAGTGACATTAAGTAAAACGACCATCTTAATGGCAAAAACTAACGGACTACATTGTAATTCAGTAATATTCAGATATATGAAAGCAGTTTAGAATCTTTCAATTTTTGGAATAAATATGGGGATATATGAATTAGCGATAAAGATTTTTTTTTTTTACTATCCCTATCTCATAAAGAAAGAAAGGTTAGATTATGCATTAACTGTAAGGTTAAGTGTTAAGATGCCAGGTGGAACAGGAATTCTGCAATCTTCTTACAAAATCGAGAAACTAATGGGGTTCCCACGTGCCTCTACGGTAAGATGGCTCTTGCGGGAAAGGACAAAAAGGGCTTGAAGCTGCTAACTTATGCATTCAGGATAGAACAAAGATGTACACCTGGAAGTGATGTAGTAAGAGCGTTAAATCTCCGGCGTAGGATTGACGTAGGCGTTACGTAATAAATGCCGACTGTGGACAGAGGTCCGAGAAGTGGTGGAAATTCGCTTTCCACTTTAGCTAAGCGAAGAAGCATAATTTGGGTAGACGTTAAGGATCACTGACAATGAAATGAAAGTTTTCCCAGGTTTTACCGTCGGACTACTTTAATTTTGCCTAATTTTCAGCTGTTTGTTTCCCACTCTGTAATCCATGATTCTATATTCTTTTTTTTATAATGAATACGCCAATCCGATGCAGTCGTTTTTATTGGGGATGTATATGGACGTCATGAATTGGGTTTCAATCTTTGCAGTCGGATTTGCCAGCTTTGGTCTCTTCTTCGTTTCTTCTTCGAGGCCAGATGAGAAGGAACCCAAAGAAATCTTACTACCTTTGCCTGAACGTATACATTCCCTTCTCAAGAAGTTGGATTTTCATCACCAAAACGTCTTTTGAGTTTTCTGTTTTTTCCAGTGATTTCAGTGAGCTTAATGAATCCGGATACAATCAGATGATATTTGCATGACTATTCATTATGAATGTCAACGATTTCCCAGATTGAATAGAGCTCACCGTGTATGCACTATTCGATTCTGGTAGAAGAAATTTGTCACAAACAGAGGCCCATAATAATGGCACATCCCCTTCAGAGCGGGATTTTGAAGCATCGGTAACACCAAAACGTAGTTGAAGTACACTTCTTTTCGTTCATTAAACATTTTTTGGTAAATGTGATGAGGAGTCCGTGGGTTTTGAAAAATGATAGACTGTAATCAATCGTACTTTCTGTTTGTATCCAGTTAGGTATTGGATTGCCTGGGAATTTAAAATATTTAGGGAAAGATAATTGTAAATCATTGGCCCACTATTTCTGCATCTACAATGGAAACATTGCAGGACGATCGTCTATGCTCTTCAGTCAAAATCGTATTGTGTTGTAGGTCGTAAGCGAGGAGGTGTTTTTTTTTGACATCATTGGCCGAAGTATGCTAAAACTCAACTATTTATCTCCTTAATATCTAACGATGGCTCACCACTCTCTGATTTACAAAACTTTGCGCAGGTGTGGTTCTGACATGCACCACTACAAAGACAAGTCCCCTGATTATGAAAGTATCTAGTGATTTCAGTGTTGAAACACTAGCAGAAAATGCTAGGCAACAGCTCTTTTTTTCAGAAGACATACTTCCAACTAAAAAGCTAAACAACAGGGCATTGTACATCAACCTAGTTAGTACAAGTCAAAGAGAACTGATGAAAGAAATGAAAAGTAAGTAAATAAATAGAATAGAGTATTAGTTAACCAATAAGATAAAGTATATATCAATGCATATATATTTTATTTTAGCTCATGATCAACCACAATAAAAAAAAAGTATTGATGCAATGGGATCTAAGAAGCAATGTTTCAGATAGCAATTCCCTTAATTCATTTCTTGAGGTTTTGACAGGCTCTTTAAAACGGACCGAGGCGATAAGGTGATTAATTAAGGATTTTTAATTGCTCTATCGGGACCGTCAAGAATAAGATAGCGGTTTTATCATTATCAGCAACTGAACCTGAATTTTTAATTTCATGGCTTGAACCTGAAAATACGCCGACACAACATTTGTGTTGTAATATCACTCCAAATCCTCTCATTGTAGCAAGAGTCGGTTTTCACGAATGCAGTTATGTGTACCGAGATCATTCCAAAAATTTAATTTTGCCACTGTCACTTTACTCTTGGTAAGTAGTAAGATGTGGATCAAACTTAGACGCATCACAAAAAAAGCAATAATAAATTAATTGTTTGCAATTAATAATTGCCATAATGTGTTAAATCATTTGTAATAATTTATTTAGTTAATTTAATGTAATGAAATGAGCTTTCAATTCAAAATGTATGTATTAAAATTTAAAACCCAGCGACAGATATAATATACTCCTCACCAATTTTTTAGTTAATAATACAAAAATTAAATGAAGGATTTCTTTATATCAAGAATGTTAAATGATTTATTTTTTTTAATATAATACTTTCATGGATATATTATTTTTACAATACATGCACAGCTGAGTTGGAGAAAAATTGTTCTTAATTTATTAATGTGTGATAGGTATTTAAGCATTTTGTGAATTTTGTTAAAAAACACTTTTTAGGAAACTATTACAATCGTTTAATCGTTTATTCTTATTCATTCTTTCATAACAGAAGAAGGGAAGGCTAAAATTATTGTATTGTTAATATTGTTCGTTATTATGTGTAAACATGCAATGATTAGTTCAAGTTTTCGATAGAAAAATTGCAGATTGGATAAGAAACTTCAATGTTTTCATAATAATAGTATCCTCAAAATGCTAATTTAAGGTTCTGTTATTTTTTTTAAATAAACAAATTTACTGAATAATGCCACAAATAAGTACGAATAAGAGTACATTGAGAATACAAATGAAAACTATTTCCGTTAAATGAGGTGAAGAGGAATGAGCCTAAAAATACACTATGAATTAGATGCCTGTGTTGCCTTGCCGAAATGGTCATCAAAGTTCGGTTTATGTAAAAAAAGTATGAACTTATGCTATCTTAAATTAAAAAAAAAATAAAATCCACTATAAATAATGCATTAAATCTACCAACACCTAAATGTAATGGAGTTTAAAAGGCACCCCATTCAATGATTTTTTAGTTTGTTTGTACTTAAAGTACAAGTAGACTAATTCTAGATATTCATAGAGAAATTATACGGTAGATATTTATTTCATTTCTTCATTTTAGTAAGGAAACATAATAGTTGATCTCCATTTTCTAAAAGAATAACCATGGAAATAATAACTGTAATCACCTTTTAGTTAACAGCTAGTAAAAGATTTTAGAAAGGTTTATGTTTATTCTGTTGTCATAAAATAAAGTTGCAGTTCTCGTTTTGATAAGGTTGCTGACTCGCAGTAGAGTTGGATTGGTTCCTAAATGGATATTTATATTTATTAACGTATTTTTTTAAACCCTTTTTTTTAATTATTTGACATCACATCAATCACATCCAGGCGAAAAATGTTTTTTGTAAGAATTGATTGCATCCATTTTTAGGTTACTGGAGTAACTGCCCTAGATATGTCTGCAAAAAATTAGCTTTTCGGCACGTGTGCCCAACATACAGCAATAATAACTCCTTTGTAGCTAATCTGTAAAGTGAATTATATCCAGAACAACGGAGAAATGTCCTGGAGAAAGACCACATAATTCAGCCTCGGCTATTGCTAGAAAATGTTTTTATATTGTTGGTTTAGTATACCATTGAATTATGATAATTAAAGTTACTAAGGAATTATTACTTTTTACTAAAAATATGCTGATGGAAGTGGTACCAACAAGTGACGTGAAGGCAAGGCTCATTTGGAAATACTTTTTTTTTTTTCATTTATTGATATTTACAACTAAAAAAAATAATATACATCAAGTAAATGTGTTGATAGTGAATAAAATGGCATGTAAATAACTTGTGAAGAACTACTCAATAGTAGCACATCAATAAAAATCTACACTAAAAGGTCTCTAGGTCATCTTCTTTTCAGACGCCTCGGAGGATTATCGGGAATGGAGTAGGAAGCAAGTTGGGAGACTGGAAGTGGTTATGGAGGATGGTCTGGTGGAAATACTGAATGTATAAAAATGTCGATGTTGAAATCGCAATTTCGTACTTAGGATTTCTGATTATTTGTAGCTCATAATCAACTAAAAACAATTACTATTATATATGATTACGAGAAAAATTTAAGAAGACAATATTGTATTTTACAAAGTTATGATAATTCCATTAATAATTTGTATGTAATCATATGTATGTACAGGACAGCAAACACGTAATATATATTTTCTTTTGTCGAGAAATTTAACTCATCTTATATTCAGAATTTAATCTATATAAAAACAAATACAAATTTAGAAATTACTAAAATATTTGTTCTATATATTTACATTTTATCGACATGAGAAATGTTTTTTTATTATTTAAAATTTATATATTTCATAACCTTTATTAATAAAAAATCAATTTATATAAATAAAAAGATTCGATAAATACTGCTTAAACGGTAGGTTTCTTGTCGAATTTAGATGTTTGGATTGTTCAATCATGCTTTATTGAATAATTTATTTTGAAAATAGATCAGTGTTCATTGAAGGGTTTTATAAGTATTTGTGATATTAAGGTAATCAGATTTTTTTTTTTTTTAAATGTTAAAGTTTATACGTTTCATCTTTCGTTGTTATGTGACATTTTTAACTCCATTCAATGATGCATAATACGTTTAAGTAGTTCTGAAATAAAAAAATTCCTTATCTGAAACTAGACTTCATTGCAGCTTGAAATTTCATATCGGTTTGCCCTTTTGGAAAGATCAGTAGTTTCTACACGGTGTTTCTTTCTATCCCAGAATGGTCATTGAATTCGACCGGCATGATTTCACAGAAACGGGTTTTCAGAGACAGATGTCTGATGAGCAAATGCTGTACCGATTTTGGACTGATGTCTTCATTGATAAGGTAAGACTCAGTAATGTTTAATGCCCGTTTGAGAGCATCTGTAAATCTAAAAGGATATAAATATAGGTTTCACAAATAATTTTTAAGAATTCAAAAATAGTATCTGATAATTGGGTGAAAATTTCCATTTTAATTTATCAAATGCAATAATGATTACGAAACATGATAAATGGGTAATTGAAACCTGTTTTTATTTAATAATTTTACTTTTATTTCTAGTTCTATTCATAGAGTAGTAGAGATAATGTAACAATCATAGATAGAAGAGGTGGGAGAAATTCCGAGAAGGACATATCTTAATGGAACATTATGGAAAATTTAGTTAATGTGAAAAATAAAAATCAGCCTACTTCTTCATTTTAGTGGCAATAAACTATTTAATGTTATAACAACAGTGTAAAATAAAAATATAAACATAGTGAATCCAATAAACATATTAGTTATCGGGCACAATGTCGGTATGCAGGCACTATTGTGAAAGAAAAACAACCCTTATTTTGAAGTGAAAATTCTAAAAGGAAAAATTAAAAAAAAAGAAACACAAATATGATTTCTAAAATTGGTAGCTGTTTTTCGTCAAAAGACTTTTTTGAAAATATATATGTGTTCTTTTTAATAAATATCATCTGTAATAAATTAAAAAAATATGAATATTTTCAATGAAATTCACCCAGGAAACTAGTGTCTAATATATTTATTTTTGGCATTGTCAGTAGACAATTTTAAATTGATGTACCAAATAAATTATGGAATATCAAAAAATTTTTTTTGTTCTGAGATTTTAATACATATTTTTTAATAAAAAAAAAAATTACATATGTTATAAATTTATTATATAATAATATGGACTGATTGTGAGTATAGGATGTCATATTGCCGCGTGTGGAGCAGTACTATCCACATATTGTTGACGTTGGTTTTTTATTTGTTAATTAAACATATTTTAAAATGTTAGACAATTATTATGTACTAACGTAATGGAGCTTTAACAAATTATTCAGCCAGAAGTAAAAAAAGAATTTTTGAAACTTTAATTAACTATTTTAAATTCCCGATGGTGTTATTCTGTTACAGAACACATTCTGGGTCACGCGCGTCAAATGCCCTCAATCAATTTTAGCTACCAACAGTACACCCTATTAATCAGGAATATAATACTAAATACACATGTTACTTTTATTTCTAAATTGAAGCGTGGAATCCATAAAATATATATATATATATTAAACATCAGGCCACGTTCTTAAAGTAATTCTTAATTTTTTTTTTTTTTAAATAGATCATTTTCTTCAATCGTCAACAAAACCCCATTTCATCACAATAAAGAAATAAAGTTATGAACATTAATTCAAATCGACTGCCAACCATTATTCCATAAAACTATAGTGATGGTGTAACTCACTTGTGTCGGGTTCCTGATGCGAGAGCTGCTTGATCGTTGGTATCCAAACGCAAACTGACGCTTCCTCGGCAATAATACGGGATCAGCTAAAATAACAAATCGCAAAATGTATAACGTAATTCTCGGAACAGCTGCGGTACGTTTATGTCACAATTGCATCACAGTAATGATAGAATGATAACAAGGGTCACACGATTGCAGCAGACATTGTGTCTTCTTCACGACGATAACGAGTGGAAAACATTCGAAGGAGAGGAATCGTAAGGAGAAAAAAGCCATTCTAAGAACTTACATAACATGACAGTTGTTTGAGCCAAAGATATTGGCCAGGAAACAGATGTAAAGTGCTGTAGCAAGCATCCGGAACAGATATACTATCACAGGAACTGAGTGTGTACCCTGAGTCGTCAGTGTTCATTATCTATTATCTGTCAGTAGGTGATTACTGCCCAGTAGTATTTTGTAGGTATGTTTAAGCTATTTAAGCGGACATGAGGTTAAAACCTTGATCCAAATATTTGCTATCACCATTTCTTCATATTACTAGTCTTTACATACCTACACGGCTTATAAAATCTTTGCATGCAGGTGTAAATATCATAAAACAAGCAATCCACTTCAATCCTTCAGGATCTTAGGAACAGTAAGTACTGTTTCTTGACCAGCAGGCTATTCGAGGAGATAATACACTATCTTGCATCAACCTTATACTGCTTGCCTCCTTCCCATCCCAAAGAAGAGCTTTACCCGTTTTTAGTATACCGATTATCTGTCTTCCAAATCATCATGCAATTTTATCTGGCATTTCAGAAAATACCACAGCCTAATTCGAGCCTTATACATTGATCACAATCCAGTGCATTTAAAATACCATTGCACATTTGTTTTTTAAATTTCTAAATACAAGCAAGTGTAATAAAATACCTGAAGAAGAAGAGGATGAAGAAGAAGAAGCAATGGAAGCCTGCGACAGCGGCCTGGAGACTGGGGGTGGCGGTGGCGGCTCCTGAGGCCTGCTCAAGGTCTGCCGGCCGACCAGGGTGTCGTACATGTTGAGCAGGGTCGGCACCAGGTCTGTCGTTGTACCTGCAATTATAATTAATACTTATTTAGATCTACTCATGTATGTGGTAATTATATTACATAGCAATCAATCATTTTATGATTATAATAGAATAAGGGTTTGGTGAAGAATAAATTTATTTGTGACAATGTAAGGATCATTGAGTTTTGAAGGAATTTTGAATTTATTGTATAGAAGAATGGTTTATTGGAGGTACAAAGCTTAACTTCAATACGGCACTTGAATGACAAAAGTGTTGTACATTATATTATTTTTCCAGATAAGGTGGCCTACTTTTAAACATATCATTATGGCGATCGATGAAGGACCTTGATTTTTTTATTTCTTCGAAATTAAAACGACACATAAGTCTCACTGACTTCTTATCTTCAAAACACATTTGATTATGATTTGAACGTTGTTTTAATTGCTTCTATTTATTTGTATAAATTTTAAATAACTGTTCTGTTTTTTGATGTTACTTTTAATACAGATACAACCCGTGATTTCACTCAAGAACAAACTATACACCACCTCATATATGAATACAGACTACTCACTGACTACAGAACTATTCTACAGACAAAAACAGTACAGAAACTAGGACATTGGCCGGTGGATGGTCAATGTTTGATGAACAATTCATTTGAAAATTTCCAAATATTTCTTAAAAATTCAATCATTAAAATAGAGGATATAAATATGAAATATCTCTAAACCTCTAAATATTCATAAACTTTTCTCTACATAACTTTGTTGCTGTTTTTATTGAATTTTAAATTATTTATTTTATATAACTTCTTGTTCTTTGTTTTATTTTATTTTATTTTTCTTGTTTATTTTTATATTTTTTATACCTTTCAACACATGTAAAATTATAATCAAATCAAAAATAATATTTACATGTACATTGTATACTTTGTACAAGTATGGTGTGTACAGAAAAGAATAAAATCCCTTCCAACAGGGTTACTGCTGGAAGGAAAACACTAAAAAAAAACAAAAAAAACGTAAAATTTGAAAAACTATGCGTCAGCGGTTTAGGGCAGTTCTCATCCCTCATGCATGGCAGTTCATAGCCAATTATAGCTAATTGTAATGACCAAAGACTTATTATGGTTACGATATGAAGATTCTCAAACGAGAGATATTATCGTCCATTGTCAATATTAATGATAATACAAAAGTTATATATTATAAAGTTATATAAAAAAACATTATAACCCAAGAAGGGTACAGTACTATGGTAAAGAAGTACTGTTTCTAATCCAAGGTAGGTTTTAAAAGTAGACTAGAATTTTGGCCAGCTGGGTGCTCATGGTCAACCGGCTGCGTATCTAGTTTATAGAGGCTGAATATGCCCCTGGCGGTTCTCTTACCCCAGTGTCGATTCTTGGCAGTTATAGCAGAATAAAAAATTATATACTACAGCCAGAATAGAACTTGGGACGGGTGTTAGGAGTATAGCACCAATATTCAAATACTTTCCTGAAATCAGTGCATTATTTGAGCGACAATAATAAATATTTACTTATTGATAAGAAGTTGATAATAATAAAATTACAGTGAAACTCCGATTATCCGGATTAATCGGGGCCGAAATGGACCCGGATAATCGGATTTACTATTTAAAAGAAACATATGTAATGTATTAACTATCTCTTTTATTGAATAATTAAAAATATAGCTGTTTTAAAAATTATATTTATGTAACAAGAAAGTTTAGTTAACATGTCGGAAATCGTGGATGTTCAAACACAGAACTTATCCACCAATTTTTTCCCCAGATTCACCTTTCCTAAGATGTTCTACAATGGACAGTTTTTCGGAGACAATTAATACAACACGTTTTCTTTTAGCTGTCATAACTCTTTAAATTAATATTGA
Organism: Euschistus heros; assembly: GCA_003667255.2. NCBI lineage: Eukaryota > Metazoa > Arthropoda > Insecta > Hemiptera > Pentatomidae > Euschistus > Euschistus heros. Next base: position 854,348 of record RCWM02000341.1, on the reverse strand, counting down.
GACCATTCGCGACGGCAATAGGACCCAGGCTGGTCAAAACCCATGTAAGATGGATGTGCTATGCTTTTAAAAATTCACTAACAAGGGGAGGACACACTCAGTCTCTCACGGATCTTGTTGGCAATTTTTTTGGAGGTTCCTGGTCAAAAAATATTAGACACGTATTTTGCCGTTCCGACCAATGGGCCCTAGAAGCCGAGGAAAAAAAAAATAGCATTAAACTAATTTATTTTATATCTCGAGTTTAAAAAATGATATCAACATGATTCTTGCACCAAGATTTTTTATTTTTGATTGCGGTTTTAATGAAAAATGCAGATGCTCCATAGATTTTTGTTTAGGTTAATTAAATTCTAAAAACAATGATTAGATTTTCAAGTAAACAACCTCTATAAATTTTTTTACACAAAAATTGACGTCAGATTCTAATTCAGCACCCTCAAAAACATTGAAATACGTTTATTCAATAAAAACAAAAAATATAATTTTTTGATTGAACTACGTTCAATATATTTTTTTCACAAGAACCGACATCGGATTCGAATTCAGCATTTAAAAGAACCCTTAAACACAAAATTTCATCCAAAAATAAAAATAAAAATTCGTAAGCTTCAAAATGTGCCTGACCAAATAGTAGGCAATTTTTGTTTAAATTGACAAAAACATGAATTACGCTTAGACGGTTTTCACGGGTTCATATTTTTATACAAAATGTAGGGTGGTAATACTTTTGAAATGTCTTTGGTTTCATTTTCCTATCTGGTTTCAAACTCAAGTTAAAAATAAATGTTTTCCGGATTTGCCAATTTTTTTAATAGGTTTTTGTTGATCGAAATTTGCATTAATATACATCAAAAGAAAGCTGAAGCTCTCCTCTTTCCATTGATACCAATGAATGAATTGTCTGACAAAGTATTAGCTATTTAAAGGAAAGTAACCAATAATCTTTTTAAAAATTTCTTCCCCTCGAGAAGGGTGAAAAATGATATTTTTTGTTTTTATCGAATAAACGTTTTTCAATGTCTTTGAGAGTGCTGAATAAGAATCTGAAAGATCTATAGAGGTAGTTTGCTTGAAAATCTAATAATTTTTTTAGAATTGAATTAACCTAACCAAAAATCTATGAAGCGGCTTTTTTCTTAAATTCGCAATCAAAAATAAAATTCTTGGTGCAAGAATCGTGTCGATATCATCTTTTTAAACTCGAGATAAAAAATAAATTAATTTAATGCTATTTTATTTTTTTTCTCTGGTTCTAGGGCCCATTGGACGGAACGGCAAAATACGTGTCTAATATTTTTTGACCAGAAACCTCAAAAAAAAATTGCCAACAAGATCCGTGAGAGACTGAGTGTGTCCTCCCCTTGTAAGTACGTATATTCAGAACTTGAATGTTGTGTGTGGGCTAATTCTGAAACGCAGTTCAGGTAGCTGCCGCTTGGTTTATTCAGTTTTACGTCTTTTATTGTGTCATGAAAACTAATAAGATGGGACTTATCGTATTTTACGTGAAATCAGAGCCGCGGCCTACAACGTCTGTTAATGAAATATTAAAAATAAGAATTTTATAAAAAAATATTTTTTTTTTTCTTCAAATCAATCCAGATAATCGGATATCCGGATAATTGGAGTTTCACTGTATTAATTTTTATTGTCTCGGAAAAAAAGATAACTCATTATCTAATGACAATTATTAAATTAAACTTCAACATTAATTATTTATTACTATTTATTGAATAATTAAACCAAACATACATGCATTAAAACAAAAATACTCATCAGTCTGGCTGAAGTGATAGATATAGAAGTACAATTATTTTGTCTATATTTAACACATCCTTGAAAAAATTATCTTTTTTCAAGTCCTCTCTCCCTTCTTTCCCCCTCCACTAACAACACTCAATAACGTTTAATGTCGTCAACTTTTCTTTTGTTCATTGTAGTTAAAGATAAGCAGTTTTGTTCCTACTTAAAATGTTTCATTTAAGAGATGACCAAGTGAGAATATCACAGTGTTAGAACCTGAAGATGGAGCAACATGACAAGCTCTGAAACATGTAGTTAAATGAATAAAGCAAATGGGGAGTTATGCCTTTTTAATATAAGTTCCTACTTGTTCATGAGGAATTATGGAAATATTATTGTTTCATGACATTATTGTAGAAATGTATAAGTTAGTATATACGAAAGCGATCGCAAGCTAATATTATTCAGTTTTTAAGAGAAAGAACCGGTAGACGAAATACAAACTATTTTTCTATTTAAGCTGGGATGTTTATACCCTTAACATTATCCAAAGAGCATTTATAATTTAATTGTATGAAGTAGTTTATTCTATGCTAATGAAAATCTTTATATATTCATACAGATATCAATATAGAGACTAAAGGAATGAGAGTCAACAAAAAGAAATTAAATTTTTGGAATAAGAAACAAAAAGAAATATTTCAATGAAAAAATAAAATAAATTAGGTGGATATTTATAAATATGTATCAATATTTTTAAAATATGGGCGAAGGTCCATTATTTAGTGAACACCAATGAAATTTATAAATAAGCAATTTATGATTTATGGATAGAAATAAAGCTAATAAATAAATTTCTGATATAAAGCTTTGAATGAATAATAAACTGAATAAATAATAACTATTCAAGATTAAAAGAAACATAAAATGTTATTTATGTAGAACATGAAACAACAATCCCTTATAATCTATAAAAAGTTCAAAGTTGATCTACTTTAAATCGTAAAATCTAATAAACTATCATAAAACAGCAAAAGCGTAGAAATTACTGGGCGTGAATAACGACATTCCTACCACAAAGCAAAGAGATGGTGCTACTAGGTAAACGCACATACTTATAAGCAAGATGACTAATTCAAATATAAGGTGTGGCTGTCATTTGTCATATCTCTATTTAGGTTGACCTTAAAACAATTCTTTAAGGTCACCTGTGTATATTTATTTATCACTCCAAACGAAAATCACTTGATATCAGCAGAAAAAGTTGTTTTAAAAATTAAGATACAACTAATTAGCTATAATAAAATCTCACAAATGAACAAAGAAGAAAGAATTGAAATTGTCACTTGGTCCTCTGCTGGTTAATTCCAGAAAAAAATAAAATTAAATAAAATAAAAAAAATCTCACAAATAAAGTTTTTCAGTGTGTTATTTTAAATCAAATATAATTTCATAACTGATATTAAATGACTTATAAATATATTCATTTATGCATAAAATCAAGATTAAAATAAATATAAAATGTGATTTAACAGGTATAATATAAATGATATAATAGGGTTATACGCAAATATTTATTTAATATTAAACTACCTTGGTCTGACATTTGACCTAAGAATGACATTTGGTCCACATATCAAGAAAAAAACGAAAGCCCTCAACCAAAGGCTAAGACTTTTATAATTTATATTTGAATCAAAAAATGTATACTCGACTTTTTTAAAAGTATTTAATATATCATATATGCTGTGCACTTCTAATTATAAATAAATTTCTATTTTCTCAAAGATATGCTTTTGTTAAGTAAGCAATTTAAAAATTGGCCGCACCGGCATTTTTATGGACTCATAATAATTGACCTTAAATGAAAATTCCACTTCTTTATTAAACGAGCATCCGTCAGAAATGCCTAATCAAAACAGCTATGGAGCTAAGAACTAAATCAAGCTTTTACCATTAAATCTAGCCACATAAAATAAATACCCTTTTCAAAGAGCGAATGCCTCAGTTCTTTACTAACTTTATTAATAACAATCAGTCATATATTTCAGACCACCTGGTATCTTACACGTGGCGTTATTTATTGCCAGCCACGTGTTTGGCATATCTCCCCATCTACGTTTCGGTTATCAAAGAGCTCCTAAGTGCTACAGATACGGGTCTGTTTCTGACTGAGAGATCGGCTGGTGTCGCTTAAAATACCACTTCCATCCAAACCTTTTTCTTGATGTAATGTGGTTGGGTGTTATCTGATATTTTTACTTAGGAAGACCTCAGAGATTAATTCGAAAATATATTCTTTATTAAGATATTTTACTCTAAAGATTGTTGTTAATATATGAATGTATAGGTAATATTTGACATACTGCTTCATCCTTTATTTATTCAATGACATAAGATAAATATTGATTTTAATTTTTAATAAACCGTATATTGCACTTGAATATAATTTTTTTATTTTAAATTTATATTACTTCATGATCATTCAAATCCGTTAGTATCACAACTTGCTTCACATTCTATTCCAGATTACTCTCCGAGGCAGCTCGGCTAAAGACCTTTATTATATAGAACTTTACCAAGTGTTACCAATGCGTAGTCTCTTTACAAGTATTTGAATGGGTCCGCCGAAAAACGTTCTAAGCGACAAACATAAAATTTTGAGTAATCAGTGAAAGAAATTCATAATCTAAAGTTATTGTTAGTTTTTTAGGTTAGATTTTTTTTCCACCTTGTAATTTGTTATATTTACATGTATAATAACATAATGGGTACTATATCTTACTATGATGTACTATTCATTATACATTTAAAAACCTTTAAAATCGCCACTTCGGAAATTTTGTCGCTTATAACGATTCAATTGATAATAACATAATGGAGTACTATATTATACTGTTACGTATTGATATGATATAGCATTATCGTCACATTTACTTGATGTATTTGAAATTATATTGTATACAGGTGTAAATTTCAATAAATAGCTAAAAAAATAAATAATTAAATTAAACATATTATGATTTTTTTATGTTTTCCATTCTTGAAAGATTATACTTATTGTAATCAGTGGAATTTATAAATTAAACATGCGATAAACATTATGTAATTCCACGCACTCAATCCATTCCTCATGTAATTATTTTTAATATACTTCACACTTTTAATTTAATGTATGGTGAAATATATAAATTTGTTATTAATGAGATTTTATATTAAGCTACTTAATATCAGCAATTTCCCTAGATCTTATATATAAAATATTTGTAATTTAAATGATTGTTTTTAAAAATATATAATTTTATACATAATTAGAGACACACTGATGATTTAATTAATACCGTATATCGAGCTAGTGAAATTTTTTTTTTAATAGGGTGGTAAGATAAATGAGAAACAAATAAGAAAGGGAAAATTGATGACGTTAGCTACCCTACCAAAATGATTAAAAAAATAAATCTATATTTATAATAAAACATTCAACAGCGATAGAACTCATTTTGTGTATTCGTTCATGTGTATAAATAAAAGTGTACATAAATTAAGTTCTTATCAAATAAAACTGAAATTGATAGTTATACATATTCATCGAACAAAACCAGTTTCTCATGTAAATATCGCTGGCACATGTATTCCAGTTTCGTGAACGATAGTGAGTTGAACGCGACAACACTTTCTAAGCTAATTTCTCAACTGAACAGGATTTAGTGGTACTTAATAGCATGAATGTCAATGAGGAATGGAGGAATGGATGCAAACCCTTGTTAGTTTATACAAGTAGACGTGCGAAGAAAAATTTTGGATTCTTTTCAATTGAAAAGACATAAATAAAACTTTAACAAAATATTCTTTAAAAAAAAAATTTCATTTTAGATTCACATCTGCCACTAGTGACTGCCAGCGAATTCGATGTAAGATTAATTATGACAGTAATTAATTATTTATTATAAGTGACAAACCTATATTAGTTTTCAAGCAGGTACCAGGAAAGGATATTGTTATCAAACTCCATATGGAGGCCATATTGAAACCATAAAGCTTTTCGCAAACAAGATAAACACTAATTCTTGTAGATAAAACTTGCACTCAACCACTTAGAGATAAAAGTCGTAATGAAGTGGTTTCAAAGTCGCACTAAGGAGGTCACCGGTTTCATTCCTATGGCAGGACGGAAGATGAAAACAAAAATATATATGTTGATAATTTGGGCAATGAAAATAGAAATATGAGATTCTTATAAAATACAACTTTCCCCACAGTCTGACAAGAATAAATATGTAAATAATTATTTATTTTTTTATATCCGAGACTCTTCTGGGGCACACCCAGCCACTACAAAGTGGGTACCCTTTAATGGAGAAACTCCTGGCGGTTGAATGGGATTATGGCCAAATCCCTTGCATAACCCGTTGGTCTGGAAACTGTACTACCTTATTATTATAACTGAACCCTAGACACTGCATGGGTAGTGATATTTTAATTTAACTAACGACTATTATTTTACTTTAAATAAAAAAAACTAATAAATTAAAAAGTAATGTTCTATGTACTATCCTTAACATTAGCAGGTTCCTGACTTTTTGTGATATATAAAATAAGGTATGGAATTCCTGACTTGTTTTTCTTTTGTTTATTTTTGTTTTAAATAAATTTTCCCTTCGCTGAGAGGCACTCAAGAGGGACTATCATCCATTTATATCATATTTCAAAGATCATCCATTAATAGATATTTTATTGAGATGTGATGTGGTATGGTAGTAACATCACGTGTGGATTGAAGCTCAGGAAGAATACTAAGGTAAATGACACGATCAGGTCTGCTCCCTTCTTACCTAATCTAAATACATATATCAAAGATATGGGACGATTTTTAAACTAGCTTTCTTCATACCTTCTTCTAATTTTACATTTTTTATTATATAATTGGATTTTCAGATTCACAGTTGAATTAGGTATATTTGCAAAAAATTGTTTATGCATACTCTCTATATTGTGAGATAAAGGTTCTTACTTGATATTTAAATAATCTGAATTCTGAGAAAATATTTTTAACGGCGAAGTAATTTCTGTTATATTAGCTAATCGCGACTGATTTCTCCCAGCTAACCATAGCTATAGGCGAATATATATAATTATACTCTATCATAAGCGCTGTTGACAACCTGTAATTATTTATACATGGGATGTGTGTATAGCGGGTGCTGAGTGTTGAGTAAGAATATAAAACGGGGCAAGGGATATTTAACACCAAACAGGAATATGTCTACAAAATATCATCAAAAGCCTCTAGCAAAGTTCCATTCTTGTAATCACTTATCTCAATGCTGAATATTTAATAATCTTGTATGAAAAATAAAAGTATATAGATAATTATTCAATAGCCATTAATCGGCAAAGTTTGTTTGTCAGCAAGTATCTCGTTAGGTATATATTGTTTTCACCATCAATAACTGTCTTGAAATGATTGACGCTTAAATAAGTTTAAATATTAAAGTAAATATTCTTAATCTTTTGGAAAATAGAATTATTGTCTGAAAGTTGTAATGATGAATTCTGATTCCATCTGTTTCATGTAGAAATATAAAAATTCACGATAACAACATTACAAATTAAATAGTAAGCTGAACATTTATTTTAAATAGAGTAGAACAATTAACAATACAAAAATGATCGTTAAATGATGTTTAAATTTAAAAAAAAATTATGATGCGACCGAAACAGTTGAGTCACGTGCATCATTTTAGGGGCACAAGTATGGTGTGTTCAAATCCTCTCTGGGTCGATTGACTTTTATTTTGTGGAATGACGAAATGAATTGCATTATTCTTACTCTAACTAGAATAAGTTGATAACTTGTAATAGACTTGGATGTAATAATAATGAACTTTCTGCCCAAACATATAGAGGTTAAACACAGATAAACAATAACAGTAAAATATTAGTAACTATAGAGTGATACTTAACTATAAATAAGTTATATTCCTAAAAAATATATATAATGGAATTTTAGTTTCAATTAATAATGGACTTGACTAAGTTGGTTTCCTGTCTCATTAACTTCAACATATAAACCAAACAATATTCTCATGTGAAGTTATTTTATTTCTGGAGGAAAATTGTATGTATACTGCGTCATGGCCAGAGGCAATATCTTCTAGTTTTTAATTTACTTAAATGAGACTAAAGATCCGGCAATCATTCAGGAACTTTAGAACATTGGATTGGTTGTTTTGAAGGATTGTTCATATTTCCTTAATGAAGAGAGGAGTTCCTGCTGTGGGGTGTAGGCCAAAATTTCTGAATATGTGCTCCACTGATAGAGAGGCGTGCCATCTTGAGCACGTGGGCTGTGATGTTTTATGTACCTTGGAGTAGATGCTGATGTGTGAGCCTCTACTAGTGTGTCCGATGCGCAGCCCAATAATTATCACTTGTTCCCTCCTGGTGCCGCTTAGCAATGGCCAAGGTTGAGTATCAGGACAGATCTTTTTTTGTTTATTTGTCTTAGTTACCCTGGCCCAATAATTAATCCATATCTTCTTGCACTGGTATTTGCTATATATTTGGTGGTTATTTTATAATAACCTATAGACAATCTAAAGACAATCAGTAAGTTTGGCACGGGAAACATATTTCTCGCCTCTTAAATATTTAGCAGCAGCATTAGCCTATTTATTCCCCGGAATCCAATTCGGGGAAAACAAATTGTACAATAATAAATAAATTTATCTATATTTAGATGCATATTAAATATATAATACATTTGTATTTTGCAGGCTACAAAGTGTCATGTAAAAAAATATTCAATGTAACTGTAACCCAATATATTAGGTAGCAATGCTTGATTAATAATTCTGTTAATCTATATCGGTTTGGTTCGGGTTCTTCTTTTAGTTCACAAAGTTATCCTAGTGAAGCTAAACGAATCCATTCATTTAAATGCTACAGCGAAACAAGAAAAAAAAAAAAAAAAAAAAAAAAAAAGGGTTGAGAAATCGGCTAGTTCAATAAAGCAGAAGATTTAAAAGTTTTAAAAAGAAATAGGCAAATACCAGGATGCGGGTTGATCAGGAATCTAAAGACAATACCATCCGGACAATCCCAAGACATCCCTTCCGAAACCTCTCCAAATGGTGAATTAAAACATTTTCCCGACAAGGAAGGAGAGTTTTCACTTTTCCACGACCCCTCCCGTACGGCTCACGACAACACGACCACGAGTATCACTCTCTCCAGATGGGGGGCGATAGATACGATAATGACCCGGTCGACAAACAGTAATTACGCCTGAAACAATCCCTGCGATTGTCTGCAAAAGGTCGGGCTCTAGCAACTAGCCCTTAATACGTTCCAGTAATGGTCTTCATTTCTAATAATTGCATCAATTATATCTGATGAAATATCCTCGAGAACAACTGTGATGACATGGTGTAATGTTCAGGTGGAAAGTTAACAGGATATGGAAAAAATCAGAAACGAAATCGATATATATGCTATTAATAAAACACACACACACATGTATATATATATAAATATATATATATATATATATATATATATATATATATATATATATATATATAAAGTCTATTATGTATCCTATATATAACCTATAATTAAGAAAATATGTAGTAATATTTCATTTTTTTAATTGATGACGTGGTATAAATGTAAAGCATTTCCAAATATGTAGGTACATATTGTAAGGGTATATAAAGCAATGTGGTCGTATTCATAATCTTTCTTAATTTATGGATTTAAGAAAATGGAGATAGGGCTGAAAATTCATGGATATTGTTTAGGATAAGTATTACTTTGAATAAGGGTTTGAATAAAACATAATCAGCTAACAGCCATTGCAATTAAACCTATAGTATCTCACCTCTGTGTAATGGTATTTCCTTTTCTATTCATTTCCTAAAATATTCTCAATCCAGCTATTCTCTGTTTATAAATTATCTTACAATCTTACGTAACATGCAAATGCTGATTTATATTAACCTTACCTAAAAAAAAAGTATGTTATCTTTAACATTTTTCTTGAATTTTTATGCAACTATCTCTATCTAATCTATTTCACCTTACTAAGTTAACTGAATGAAAAAACAAAACAAAAAAAAACTACTTAATCGTTTATATCTTTTATTTGAAATATTCACACCTTATTTTTTATCATTATTGGTACCGATGTGAAATAGATTTTTCTAGAATTTACATTATAGGTAATTTCACTGCCCTCATCGAAATTTAAGCTCACTCCAACTGAGCGAGTACTCAGGTCATTTGCAAAAGTCTTTCTTATTCTTCTGATTCTACTATAGTGTAAACGGTAAATGCATCAATTTTTCGTTTAGAGATTATTTCCTTTTCTGAACTGCTTTGAACATTTTAAAATGACTTATTTTATTTTACGGGGGTAAGTCAAACGACAAACACATTAATCAGACCTGAACAGAAAAAATATTCCTTGAGATGACCAAATTCAAAGGAATATCTCTGGTTAGAATTCAAAACGTACTATTAAGCATAAGCCTCTTCGTTTCTTGAAGATATTCCTTATAAATGAAGAAGTATGATGGAACGCTGACAATACAAAGGAACGCCCGTTTCCTCCGCATCCGGCGAAGGACCTCCTGTACTTAGTATGGGCTACCCAAACCTTTGCTGTTCAGAATCTAAAATCAGAGCTCCGAAAGCATAGGCCTATGAACAAGAGGACAAGGAGCTACGCACTACCGTTTTCGGTACTTCCGACCTCTAGGCTCTATCAGAGATGGATGGAATGTGAATCACTTACCTTGGAATAGTCTTAAATAAGCAGAGAAAATTTACATGGATTTAAATTACTATTAATATTATTGAGTAAATATTAAAATCTGCATAATTTAGAAGCAATAAGTAAGGCATCCAGTGTAGTATAAAACTTTAGTACTGGAGATCTCGTCACTAAAGGAATTATCAAAGTTTTTAAGATAGCCCACAGAAATCAGTGCTTCAAAAATAGTTACCTAACCATTCCTAAAATCATTCACAATACCTCTTCTACAAGGGATGTTACATCAAGGAAAGGGATAGAAAAGCAAAACTGTTGCAGTTCTTAATCGATTGAACATGCTTCCCCTACCAATCCGTTTATGCAACTATAGCCAAGAAAAATTCTTTTCAAGCTTGGGAAAGAAATTGAAGGGTTTGCTGCAAAATGGAGGTAGCTCCAGTCTGAGATCAGAGCTAATGTAAAATCGTGTGATAAAAAAAAAAAAAAAGTATAAATATTTTTGTTTTGTTAGGTGATTTAGCTCCAATTCTTAGTTATCATGCGAATCATAAGGACTGCCTCTCATGTTAGTTCGATTTTTAAACTAGTTTTACCATTTGTTTACGAAAAATTGAAGTGGATGCACCTCATTTTTGGAGCAAAACTTTCAATTCTCATGGCATTCATAAGTACTTAATAGTAATCATCTGTTAGAATCAAGGTGACATTTAATATATCTGATTTACATGGATCGATTGCGGCGGATTCTCGCTTTCTCTAGGGGGTTGAGGAAAACGCCGAGGATAACATTACAATTCCCAAAACGTACTGCAACTAATTGACCAATTTGGACCCTTGTCAACTGAGCGACCCTGAGGGAGAAAGCACCCATCATGCCAGTGATTTGTGGAACAGATTCGAGTGAATGCATAAAGATTTAGAAGGCAATATATTATATGTAATTGCTTATAAACAAGAGTACAATTAAATAAGAAGGTATGCAACACAAATGTATTATAATCTCTTGTAGCTGTTTATACTGTTTTTATTTTTGTATCCACTGTCACTCAATTTGCGGATATCAAATCTGCTCAACTGGCGTGGCAGATATGAGGAGTACAGCATTCATCGTTGTCAACTCCAGACTAGAATTTTAATATATTTAAACTAAGGAGACCTCTTAGTAATTTTTTTTTTTCAGCCTTTTTAGAGTTGATTCAGAAATGTTAGCTATATTCTGCTATAGTTTGTTCTAATGCCGATAGAGTGTGTCATGATCCCATCCAGTTGGTATGTTAAACTGTGGATATGTTGTTATTGATATAAATTATTGAATTATTGTTATTGTAAAACATAGAAACTGTTAACTGCTGGTACCGATAATTAAATACATTGGCACTTCTTTTTTTTCTTCTTTTTTTTAGTGTGTTTCTTCCAGCAGTAACTCTGTTGGAAATGATTTTATTTTTTCCTGTACACACCATAATTAATCGTATTTAATGTTTGTTTGTTTGTTCTTCGGCGCTACAGTCCTTGCAGGACCTGGGCCTCTGCCACCATCCTTCTCCACTCCTCTCGGTCCCTCGCCAGGCTCCTCCAATTCCGTATCCCCAGCCTCCGTAAACCTCCTCCAGATCATCCATCCATCTGCGCCTGGGTCTGCCTCTCTTCCTCTTTCCTCCTGGTGCACCATTAAACATTATTTTTGGCAGCCTGTTGGGCTCCATTCTTTCGACATGTCCCAACCATCTAAGCCTGCCCTTCTTGATGGCACAGAGTAATCACTGCCGCGCATGCTATAAGATTCCTTGTATAATGCAGAAGTCAGTCCATGAGTCTGGTTTTATGTAAGTTAGGAAGTCTGGAATGAAATAATGAAAATGTCTTCCCTTGTGGGTTGTGCTGCAACATGTCTGCCACTGGTCTACAGCTTGTCTGTGCAACATGCGCTTGAGGTAAGTCAATTAACATTGCCTGATATTAGTAAGAACGAGTAATAATTTATAGAAGTACATAGTTGGTAACAGCACCACTAGCAGACACAAGAATGAACTTATAATTAATTACTTTTATAAAGTTGGATATATCCACATTATCATTGAGAAAATTTACAGAAAAATTTAAAACCTTGCTTAAAATACTGAAACAAGTTTTCATTTGAAATCTCCCAGATCGCCTGTTTCTTTCGCATTCCTATATAAAATGTCTTCGTGCATATATGTAATTAAATCATGTATATTTAAATAAATAAAATTTCTCTGATGTGAAAATTTAAGAAAATAGGGGCATGTTCGCTAGGAGGGCACAGGTGTTTACACCTGCCAGACAAAGGTTCGTTATTTATTCATTTGATTCCGCCATTTAAACCTCTCAAATGGTTCAAATGGATACACTCAGCTAATTTCCCCTAATCAAGGAGTCATTGGCGGCAAGTCGCTAAGAACTAACAATCACGAAAGTAGGCACGACCTATTGTTCAGTTCTCGGAGAAAGCACCGGCTGTGCCACACAAACAGAATGCAAATCTTTCTTTTTTCCTATTGCCATTTTCGAAACAAAAAAAAAAAAAAATCTCATACATTTAATAGAATATTTATCACAAAATGTTAAATATGTGTAGTCACTTTCTATATTTAGTAAAACAAACTGGAAATGTAGGCGGTAGCCTTGACCTTTTCGTCATTCTTTAGAATCCACTCTCGGACGATATTCTCAATCTCTCGAGTTGTACATTGCTTACTATCCTGATATTCAATCTGATTTACTATTCAGTATAGATTTGAGGACTTCGATTCCTGAGGAGTCCGAAATGAATAAAAACTGATTTCATTTTCTACATCCTGAAAGATGGTAGTGCTCATAGAAAAACAAAACAAAAAAAAACACTGAATTGATTAAAATCAAAAGAAATAAACTAATGATTCCAATAAATCGACGGGACCTGGTCTAATGGTAATGTATATATAAAAAATTGTTGTTATTTTAGTAACCGGATAAACAGAAGACAATGAGTTGAAATTCACAGGGAATTCATTTAAAGCACGAAGAGAAAAATAATATTAAAATCTTTACTGTTTAACATAGGTTTATTTTAATTGACATACATAAGTTTAGCAAGAATGCATTTTATATTATCTTTCTATAATGGTGATATTTTTCCTTTAATGAGTTATGTTAAGTAGGAGACCCATGTAATGAAATAAATAAATATGGTAAATAAAAATAAAAAATAAATATGATAAACCCATGAAAATTATAGGGCCGTTGTACACTAGATATACTATAATTTGATATACTATAGATATACTATAATTATTGGCTTATTATTATTCAAAATAATATTCTTCCTTATAAATAGACAATTAAAAAAAAAAAAAAAAATAATATATATATATATATATATATATATATATATATATATATATATATAATATATATATATATATATATAAAAAACAAATATATATAAAAATGAAAACATTACATTTGTTTAGGGTGTAGTAAAAATTTAGAAACAGGAGGATCGTAGTGGAATTGGGTTATTAAGAAAGAAAATGGCATTGCACATCTAATGGACATGGAAAAGAAAGGGTGGGATGTTTTCTTGCGGTAGAGAATTTGGGATTTTAAGGAAATATTGTAGTAATTGGGATAAATAATGAGTTGGAATAATAATAATAATAAGTACATATGTAAATGTGAACGTTAGTTCATTCATTCACACTGAACATATAGGTATGCTCGTGAAGGCGATAATTTCAACTTGGTCATGGTTAATCTAAATGACTAAGGGACTTCATAGTTGACGTAATCTATTATATGCCTTTATGATATTATTAATAATTTCTATTTTTTTATTTTATCAATTGTTTAAGCTTCCCTCATAACATTTACAATGTTTTCTATGGATGTATACATAATATAATACCTATATAATTTATCTAACGGTCATGAATTAGTGTTTTATATATTATATTTGTTCAAACGTTTTCTTATTTGGGAAATGTATTTCTACAGAGTAATTCTTTAAACAAAGAAAAGATAAGTTTAAATGTTAACACTGGAAAGACCTTTAACCATCAATGTAATTCTTTACAACAATGGTAAAATACGAAAACCAAAAGGTACTGAATAAAATCGACACCTAAATTTGTTATTTAAAACATTGTCTAAATACAATTACTATTTCTAGTAAGATATAGTAATCACGAGGACAAGACACTAATAAAGACCGAACGCCCTGTCACAGGAAACTGGTAGAGAGAGGAAACACATAAAACCGGATTCTGCCCACTTTTTCATTTGCTTCATTACATAACTACCCAACAGCTATATTAAGAAAATGGTCTTTTAGGTTCTAATCTGGAAGGATTTACATTCCAAATAGACAAATAGAAGTTTCTGATTCGACAAACAACAAAATTGATTTTAGGTTGTTATCCAGTCTTTGATGGTCTTATTATTAAGAAATATTATTATAATAGAAATAGATTTGTTGGAGAGTAATTCCGATCTCAGCTATTGTTAGCAGTGTCGAAAGAGGTTAAAATTAATAAATGATATAGTATGTTATATCCGTGTGATGAATAAACGAGATGTTACAAATTAGACATTCATATGTCTTCCGAGGTTAAGAGAATTAAAAAAAGATTATTAATAGCATAAATAAAGGACGGTAAAAATACTAGAGGTAAAAATACCAAGAACAAGAGTACATACAAAAGCCATCTATCAGCCAATAAATATTTTAAAATCAAACCACCTGAATCAGCTGTTGGAGACCTCACCTAACTGACCAATAGGAGAGGAGGAAGTAGTTAGCAGCGGCCTTGGTCCGAAATGAACTGTAGCACCCATTTGTGGTAGAATAAATGGAATAATAATGAATGCGCTGAGAGCAAGAAAATATATGTTTTGATATAGCCAGTATTATCATTATATAGGGAGGAAGATAATTCAAAGACACTTTGAAACTTCTGTTACTATCCTTGAGACTACCTAGACAAAGGAATTTCAGCTTCTAATGAAGCAAATCAAATCACTGGGATTTGCATATTCAATATTCAAGTTTAGTATGGCTTGAATACAAAGTCAGGGCTTAAAATGATATTTCAAATCGGCCAGAACATATTCTGCGAAAATACTTATCATTCCACTATAGGTAATATATATATTTGGCCTATAATTTCTTATATCTTCTTCCTCCCAGAACCTCCAATTAATTCTTTACAGTTCTTTCAACCTACTGGTGAAGATTCTTTCCTAACAGACCTTTATTATTGGTTTGTTTTTACTCGACTGCTTGACATGATTGTTCCGTCTAATGATTTTAATTATTTTTTGTTGTTAAATATATGCATACTATGCTACGCATTTTTCCTACTTTGATATGATCTGCTTCTTTTCGTACTGAATAAAATTTGCCTTTTTAAAGTTTTAACTGCTCCATCTGAAAATGAGATAATATTATTTGGTAAGTTTCTGTATTTTCCATTCCCAGGTTTCATTAGATTCTCTGAGTGAAGTATCCGAAGTATTAATGTACCTGTTTGTTTGTTTGTTTATTGGGATTTATAGGCATAAAACACTAGGGTCATCAATGCCTGTTTAGTTCTATATATTTGATTACTTTCACATAAGATTAGGGTCAGAAAGGGTGCCACGAACAGAGGTGCGCCCCCAAGGAGAGACGAGCCGCACCCGCAAAGCAGGAGATGCGCCATGGCTTGCTTATCTATATGAATACATATTTTCTTTTATTTAAATTATATAGGAATTAAAGTACCTGTTTTCCTACTCGAGAATCTAGGAATGTCACCTTTCTTTGTCGACATCTCATGTTAAAGAACAATTTCAGTGTTTAAGACCTTCAGGTCCTGGTATCCCTATTAATGTAAATTTATTGTTTATTATTACGTTTTATAATTTATTACGCTTGAGAATACCTAGATTTTATCGAAATTCAGAAATTTATTTCAGGACTGGGTATATAATAAATTATTTCTTTACTTCAGATGCAACAAATAGTGGGAGTTCATATGCTAAAAACTAGATTATACTCCTCCAAAGAGACAAGAAGGAAGCGTGCTGTACATACAGAACAGCCATAAAACGTCAAGACGAGCACTGAAAGTAAAAATAACCGATTCACCACAGACGGTATTAACTAAAGCTGTAACGAAGAGAGATCTCAAACAAGTCAGGCATAGTGCTGTTTAATGCAGACAGCATTCCCGTCCCGGAGCTAGGGATGTCACCTTTCGGGGTCAACATCTGGAAGAGCGGGGAATCATGCCACAGGGAACGGCCACTGTCATCGCTAGTACAATATGTAAGGACATGGCTGCACCAAGCATCTACATCAGGAAGCAGCTGATCCATCGACTCAGCGATTGATCTAGTTGTGAGAACCGGTATTCCAGGGAGCAGAAATGGATACTGACTTAGAATTAGTGTCACAGAGAAACTTATATAGAAAAGAAAAAAAATCTAGTATTCAACGATTTGTTAAACATCGAGGTAGAATATAGTTATCATTAGTTTTAGATACAGTGGTGTTCAAAAGTTTCCGGCCACCCCGAAATTGGAAATGGAAGCTTATAGATGAAGTTCTAGGCGCGGTGCACACTGGAGAAACTGGTTTCTAGAAACATGAAAACTGAAGTTGCTTGCAACAGATTAAAGTTATCGTTTCATGAAACGTTGTGTACACCAACCTACGTTAGTCATATCTATAGGTTGCAAGCAACTTCAATTTCATGTTTCTAGAAACCAGTTTCTCCAGTGTGCACCGCGCCATAGGATAGAGTTAGTTATAAGTGAAAATCAAAGTGAAGCATTGGAATCGATCTGCAAGAATGATGCAGCTCAGACAAGTTTGGAGGAGCAGTGGTTCTATGTTGTTACCTAAATTAACTAAAACGATAAAATAAACAGAAATATCATTATAAAGTGGCCTGGAATATTTAAAATAGCATTTCATTAGCATAAAAAATAAATCACGATATTTTTTGGTCACCGATTTATCGCGTTCAAACATCGATAGTCAGGGTTCAAAATAGTCGAAATGGAACATCGAAATTCTTCTTATGATATCCATCCCTAGTACGCACTTTTTAGCTTCCAGACACGGTTTCAATTAAGAAATATCTCCTTTCAGAGAAACAATATGTGTCGGTTCCTGCTTTTTGCCGGAAACTCCCAAATGGAACACCGAACCGCTAATAACTTTTTATTATGCTAACTAGTTCATGGCTCATCCGTCAGTCTCTGATTACGCAACTGACACAAAACCAAGATGCAAATGAAAAGCAACCTTGTAACCTGCATCCGAATAAGGAAGCAGACGACTTGATCATTGCATTAATAATGGCGCCCTCTTGTGAAAAAAATACTAAAAGAATTAGAAATGGCTTATTTAAATTTTTTCATCTGTTTTTAGCTTACATAAAGATAATGAAAACGAGAACTAAATATTTGTGTGTGTTTGTAAGAACCAGTTTGAACTTATAACAAATGATCGAAACATAAAAATTAACAAGACTATATAACTTAAAGAATTTAGAACCTTTAAACTTTTAAAAAAAAATTAAAAAAGTTTCGTCCGGAATCAAGTAATTAACAATGAAAATGGGTAACATGAATTATAAAAAGCGATGTAAAAAAAACAGAAAAGGACCAAGATTTGTGTTCGACAGTAATTTCAACAGCTTCAAACAAACAGGAAAACTGCAGTTAAAATGCATTTAATTCCGATATCTTGTTTTTCGTTGTTCAGTTATTTGTTACCTATTTACTAACCATTTACTAATATTAATCATTTCATTATCATGTATACAGATTGGTCATTACTGCATAAACTTTAATAGCTAAGGTAAATGTAGAATTGTGTTCATAATTGATTCTACAAGATATATAATTTATTTAAAAACTTTCGTATACATGGGGGGGGGGGAGTATTTTTATGTATGGCATAATTTTGAGGCATTTTGACTCTTTTAAATTATTATGATTAAACACTTAGGTGTATATATTACTATTATACTTGATTTTTTAAATTCTAATTCTGCAGACTGGGTCAATGATGTCCCTAAAGATGACCCATCTTATACAAAATGAGCACTTGAACTTTCAAAGCATTCCTTAAGAGGGTAGAATGAAAAGGAGTCATTATGCCTGGGAACGTTCCACTCCACTCAGTATAGTAAAGATTAAAGGCCCAGTAAAATAGCAACAACCTTTTTTTCACGTTTAGGCCGCAGATGCTATCGGTAGCTAAATATTATCATATTTCAAGAATATATGAAGGGATTAGTTGTCAAGTAGTAAAAGTCTATTTTTTCAACTTTTCAGGAGGGCAATTTTAAATTGGTGTTATAAAAAAACAAATGTAAGGTAATTTGAATTGTGGGCTAACTATCGGCTTATTATTGAACTAGAGCTTACACCATTTGAGCTCTGAACGCTTATTATAATATAGAATCTAAATATAGACCAGGTCTATTTTCCAATAATCTGAACTAACTATACAGCCTGAAGTTCAATGGTATATAGACATGAGTACAATAAACTCTAGATCATGCGACCGTGGATTATTCATTTGTGAATTGTGCAATGTTTTTTTTAGAATAAGAAACATACGACATTGTTTTTTCCCAATTATATTATACTTTAATGGTATCAATACATAAATAATACAAGTCGTAATTGTACTATACCATATTGTGTAATATTTGAAGTTTTAAATCTATAATGTAAACATAAGCAAAACTGTAGATTAGCAATAAACACCGATATTCCACGCATACATATTTCTACCACTATGGCAAAAATAATAATAGGAGAGTAATGGATGAGTCTTAGACACTAACCAAGCAGCAAGGGAGACGACTAATTATGCGGGAGAGAAAGATTCAAAGGAGAATAAATAGCCCAACTAAAAAAGGAAGTTGTTTAAGCAAAACAACAAATAATGAACTGTAGAACCTATTCACGGAACCTGATATAGTTTCTTGTTTAAAAAAGGGAAGAATGAAATGTTCAGGACGTGTAAATCGGATGAATCCAAAAATACTTCCAAAACTAATTCTGCAAGGGTGTCCATATGGAGAAAGAGAAAGAGACAGGCCCAGACTGCGATGGCTGGACGATGTGGAGGCTGATCTCCAATTCTTGGGTGTGCGCACATGCAGGAGAGTCGCGATCAGTCTTAGTGGAGGAAGATTGCAGCGGGGCCAAGATTCGTCATGAAACATAGCCTCGGAAGAGTTAGTTTGTTTGTTAATAAAAGTAGCAAAATAAAAAAAAAAGTAATGAATGTTATGTCCAAGCATCCGTAATGATAGGTTTAGTTTTAAATATTATGAAATGATATATATTGACCACTTCATTGTTACCTGAACAAATTCGAAGGATATAAAAAAAAAAGAAAAAAAAAAAAAAGTTTTTAATGGTTAATACAATTATTTTTACAATTTGAGGTATGAAATATTAATGTTGGCTGCATAAATGTTACAAAATGTATACCTGTGTAATAGCTTAGAGGGAGAAAGTAAAATTTGGCATGAAATCTAGGATTTTAAGGAGAAACCTGTGGTAATGGGGACGAGTACCGACAGGAATTTCAAAGAGACATTACTAGCATATTCATAGCTTCTCGTCTGAGAGTTATTGTCTTTGGTACCTGTAGCAGGTGTCTCAGTGGATCCGGCGAGGCATAATAACAGCTCTCGCTTAGGGTTTGACTCTAATCTATCCAGTTGGAGGGGGGTCATTATAGATCTGGAGTGGTTTTGATGTAATTTGAGGAGGGAATTCGTTCCAATTACAAAGTTGGTCATCATAAATTATCAGTAATGACACAATATCTTAAATGTATTTGTTTTCCAAGAACCAGTTTTTATGAGTTGAATATGAGAGAAAAAATAAAAGATAGAAGAAGAAAAAAGAAGGCTAACGTTCAAACTAAAACCGAAACGTCATAATGCAGCAAAAGCATTTCATACACAACACATACAAACATTTGAAACATTTCATTAAAAAATACTTGAAATGTTATAAACATGCACTCATATAAACTCCCCATCAAAAGTATTGCAACACCAATAATTCTCGAGATTTTCCTGGTTTTTACCTTAATCCATACTTGGTTTATATTCATATAATTATTATTTATTAAACGTGAGACATTGAGGATTAGACACATCAATGTTTTTCCCTGTTAATAACAAACGATGAAATTTTAGATTATTTTTTTTTCAAAATCCCTTCAGTCCATCATCATTCGTTTCGTTATTTACAAGTATGTCAAGACTAGTGGAAATAGTCATTCATGCCAGAGGGAGCCTGATATATATCTTATAAAATATAAAATAAAAATTTAAAAGTTAATATTGAAAAAATGAAAATTTTAAAAAGTAAGTTTTCTAACTTTTTTGTTTATTGGAAGAAATATTGTAATTTATTTTATTATAGACTTCAGAACATTCTTTATTATAAAGAAAAATTACGTTTTTATCAAATTAAAATATTTCAAAGTGTTGCAATACTTTTGACGGGAAGGTCATTTATATTTCATAATATGACTAATTAAAAAAAAAATTCTATGTCTCCTAAAAACTCATTTTTTCTTATTATTATTTGTAGAGTACGTCAATTTAAATTTCAGAAATCAAAGACATGCACTTGTTTGGAGTTACTTTGTTTTGTCTTGTTAACGGACATCAGTTATTAAAAGAAAATATAAATATGGTCAATTGATAGGCTCAATTGTTAGCTTATATTTGTTAAGTAACATAAATCATTTTCAGTATGATTGGAATTGAAAGGTAAAAATTTTTTGTTTAATATTTTTACAAAAAGCAAAAAAAGTGTATATACACTTAAGGTACGCATGACGGTATACAAGGATCAATAAATACAAATAGGATTGATGCATTAATTGCCACTTCTTTTGGAATGATTTTATAAGAAAACCAGTTTCGAATGCAAGTTGCGCTAGTTGCGAATGAAAGATTTTGAATATTTTAGAACTGAAGATGAATGTTTAGCATTCGAAACTAGTTTTCTAATAAAATAATCCCAATAGAAGTTGCAATTATTTCATCATTCCTAAAGTGTATATACTTAAAAAAAATAGAGAACGAATTTCAAGAGAATAATAATATTTTGATAAGAAATTCAGCACCATTGCCTCTGCTATAGCTTTCAGGCAAAGAAGAGTGGAAGAAAGCATAACAGAGGCCATGGTTCTTAAAGGATTGTAGAGCCCGTTAAATAAATAAATAAAAAATTAGGTTGAAAAGAGTAATTACTAAACTTTTCCGTACTTTTTACAGAATACGATAAATTGAGGGATTCAGTATGAACCATTTAGATCTTTAAAGAAATCTAACAAACAGATATCCCACAAAGCATGATGTGAAACCGTTCCGTGGTAGCTAGATCTAGATAAGACAGTACCGATTGGACACACTATCGAAACAATAACACTAATCCCTGTTGTGAGGTGCTGTGATGAGCAAAGTGATGAGCTCAGATTGTTCTACATTGGTCCATTGTATGTGTCTGATTCAGCCAGGCGCTACGTGTCTTCAGTACTGGCAAATTATGTCTGCGCTGAGCAGTCAATCTTCAACGATATCGCTAAAATCGCTAATTGAATAATGCTTCCTCCATTACTGATGATATATATGAAGAAGACTGAAGATGTCGGGCGGAAAGTAGCAAATTTATAGTTTCTCCACTAATAGAGCTATGAACGTGATATGTCCTATTATTGATAAATAACATGTTATAATTGATATAGCCCCATAAAAAAACACTATTATTTTGTAATTCTGAAGCGTGTTACTAAGGTAATAGCCGTTCCAGTCAGTGGCAGATAGATCTTCGTGTGTCACTTCTACTCAATAAGAAATAGAATGAAAAAGCGGCGCTTTCACAACGTAGCTGTAAACGATTAATAAGCACCTAGTTGTGGAAACAGATTAACAATTAACGATAGAAACGTTATATACGGATTAACTTCCTGCTCGAGAGTCAATTACTACTCATATTTCCTGTAACCTTTGACAACAATATGTGGTAGCAAATTAACACAACAGTGCTAAGTGTATTACCGACTTTTTTAACTTTTTTCTTGGCGTCATATCCCTTGAAATACCATGTCTACGTAAATGTTTTTCACAAATTTCAGGCATATTCTGACGTGTTTATAGCTTCCTAACCAATATTTCACTATCACTGAGATACTCAGTATAGAGTATGCTCCTCAATATTGGTTTAGTATCTCAGGGGATACCAATTTTCAAATTAAAAAAAAAAAATTTAAAAATGGACACATGTTTTTATATCAATGTCTTATTTGATCTTTTTCTTTTTCTTATTTTTTTCTTCTTTTTTTTTTTTAATCTTTTTTACTGGGAATTGTTTTTTCTTTTAATAATTATCTTGCCAAGAACAGGGTTAATGCTCATACGTATATATGTGAAATTTAGTTTTAACAAAGATACAAGTTTTATTATTGAACTTTGGTATTCTCCGATTTTAACCAACTTATAAGCTGCATTGAACTAGAGGACAGTCTTCCCTTTAAAATATGACACAATGATTCATATTTTACAGTAAAGTTTACAAGATCAGATTTGTTTTTCTATTTAAGGAAAATGTAGACATTGTACTCATAAGATTTAGTGCGGGTGTCAATATCATTTAAAAAACAGTGTTGTTAATATGTTCTTATCTCTGTAGTGTCATTAGAAAAGTCCCGAGACAATCTGTTATGTCCTGATTCCTGAGAAATCGATCAGGAAAAAAAACCTGTTTAATTAGCGAGCTATCAGTGCTTCCGCTACAGCTAGAGATAACATCAATATTTCTTTATTTTTGAACTTTTCTTTCAAATTTTAATACCTCCTTAATGTTTTTTTTTATCGAGAGGCGTACTTCTGTTTTTACTATTCAATTACCTGATAACTAGAATTATTTCGGGCGGATTGTAAATTCTTTCGTTGTGGTTCACGAAATGGAACTTCACTACTCTGTTACTTTAGGTTGGTTACCTATGGGATAACCCGTCCTCTCTGTCCTAGTTGTGGTAAATAACGACGTCAAGTTTTAACAAAAAAATTAAAGTATCAAGTCTTTGTGGGTAAAGTTCGCCAAAAATTAGAAATTAGCCCAAGATTCAAAAAAAGTCTGACACCCATATTATTGGTTTTAATGTAGAAATCGACAAGTATTCTCGGATAAAAGAGACAAGTTAGAAAAAGTACTACCAAAGTACATCATTTTGTATATTGATGACAGGTTACATGTGTAACCTCTGTTTTTTTGATAAGTGCTGTAATTGTTGTACTACATAGTAAAAATTGTTCTGTGACTAAAAGGCCTTTATTTCCTTCTCCCCGTTAATTTAACAAAACATTTGGCATCCCTTGTGGGGAAATATAAGAAGGAAAAATGTCTGAAAAGGAATTGAATAAACTTAAATGTGAGAGGACGCAGATTAGAAGACTTTTCACAACCCAGGCAAACAAATTAGAAGAAACGGTAAAGTCTGGTAATCATGACAAGGTAGTTGAAGAATTTTCTAAGCTATCCGATAAAGTTGAGCGTTTTATTTAAATTGGACGATCAGGTAAGAGAACTTGTTTTTTCTATTGAGTTAAGTGAAGCAGAGGTTACACAAGAATTTGACCAAGTAGAAACATACAGAGATAGATGGACTATGTTAGTAAATAAAAGAAATGTTGTAATAAAAACTGAAGAAAATGAGAAAACTAATAATTCAATTAGTTCTGAATCTGTTTCTGCTGCAGGTTATAAGTATTATAAGTACAAGTCTCACTCTACGACCGGTTGCAAACACAGTTGAGAGCTCTGTCTACCCTAGGTGTGACAACTGATAAGTACGCATGCATGTTACTTCCTTTGGTCGAATCTTCACTTCCAGAAGATATTTTGAGAGAGTGGGAAAGAAAGAGAGTTAGGGGTAATGCTGAAGAACCTATGAATGAGTTGTTGGAATTTCTCTACGAAAAGAGGTAGAAAGTGAAGAAAGGATAACTTTGGCTAAAACTGGTTTAACCAGTGAAATTAAACCTGCCTCCAAAGAGAAGAAGAAAAATCTGATAGAAGAAAATAAACCTTGTATAGCGACTGCGACTGACCTAATAAACGTAAAGTCTCAGCCGAAAAGTGTTGCATATTCTGTGAAGGCAGGCAACATATGAGTGAAAATTGTTTCAAGGCACAAGCACTTAGTCTGCCCGAATTACAAGAAAGTGTTAAATCAAAGGGCCATTGTTTCAGGTGCCTCAGAAAAGGACATTTAGCCGCACAATGTAAAGCTTGTACTGAGATGCATCATTTGCGGAAGTAAACATTTACCACTATTATGTCCGAATCGTAACAAAAACTGTAAGGACTCTTCAAATAATGAAGGCGTAGAACGAGTTGATCACATTGAACAAAATTTAGCTAACACTAACTTTACTAGTGTTTAATGCAAACCCTTCATGTAACATTGATAGGCAATGTTGAAGAAAATGTTAGAGTTCTGATAGATGTGGGTAAAGTTCGCCAAAAATTAGAAATTAGCCCAAGATTCAAAAAAAGTCTGACACCCATATTATTGGTTTTAATGTAGAAATCGACAAGTATTCTCGGATAAAAGAGACAAGTTAGAAAAAGTACTACCAGATCAACAAAAAAACTTCTACCCTACGTATCACAAATTACATATTTATAATAATAATAATAATAATGAAACAAAATACAAAGACAACTAAGAGCTCAACAATGTATGGTACATCTGAGAGATAACCTTTAATAGACTAAGTTAGGTTCGGCATAGTAGAGACAGATTTTTTGTATCACAAGATAATGTGGTCTCGTCGATTTGAAACACAAAGCACACTATCTCTCCTCAGCTAAATTAGGAGGGGCAAGTTCGATAATAGGTCAAACTTTTTCTAGATCTGTCTTAATTTCCACCTTTTAGAGATACCCAAGCCAAAAAAAACAAAAAAAAAACTGTCTTTGTTGATAATACCCCCAACCTCAATCTAACCACTCATCGTCTCCAGTGATTATTAACGGTTTGTTCCGAGACTTGAGAAATGTATAGTTTTTAAAAAATTGTTGAAAAATCTTCAGTTGTAGTACAATCGATTTTATTATCGGAAAAGTGAAACTATGAGTTCGAACAAATAAATTTTTTTTGTTTGAGTAGTTGAAATAATTCATTCACTTGAGGTACGCACGATGGTATAGAAGGATTAATATAATTAGGAATGATGAATTATTTGCCACTTCGCTTGGAATGTCTATATTTGAAAAATAGTTTCGAATAAAAAAAAAAAAAAAAAAAAAAAAAACCGATGCAAGTGAAAAATAATTTATTAATCCTAAATAATTCTTTTCCTATATCACATTTTCACCGTAATGCATTGATTAGGAAAATGTAAATCTTTGGTGTATATAATAAGTATGTATTAATTCTCCATCAATCGTAAGAATTTCTACTTACAAATCTCATATCTTTCAGTAGCATTTATCTACCTATTTCTAAGAACTCTATTGTCCCTCCAGAAGTGGAGGGATGGGTCTGTTTGGGGGAACTCTAGGATAAATGTAAATTGTAAATAAAGTATAATTGTATTTTTAATATTTTATAATTTCATCCAGATGTATGTTGTATATTTTATATTATTTATGTACAGCATAGTTCTTTTTTTTTTTTTTTTTACATAATGTGAGAATGTAATCATTAAGCCATCTATATTACTTATTGCCCACATTTGTGGCAGATTATAATAATTACTCAATTAAAGTTTTATTAAAAAAAAAATCTAAAAACAATTGTAATTAGCCTCTCTCAAATGCTCACTAACATAATTATTTTTTAATATGTTGTAACATTTTTATTAGCAATACAATGTATTTAACTTATGTTATTAAACTGAACTGAGGATGCATATATTTTTATGTATAAATATATAACTGCATCCTTCGAGTAAATTAAAACTGAGATGCAAAACGTTACAAAACAATTCCCATTTTAGCTGGTTACATAATACATTAAATTATCCATTGTAAAAGTATGAGGCAAATAAATCTACTACAGTAGTTACCTCATTTAAAACTAAAGGTATATTTTAGGACGATGATGACGATATGTGAAGAAGTTGATTGTTGAATGCCCTAGTTATAAGCATGTAGTGGCATGAATGGAGATCTCCCACCACCGCGGCCTGAGGTCACTAACACCTCTACGTGGGCGGCTTTAGTACATCTGTATCTGCCCCTTGTATACACTCCAGTCTTCTGTCTCTCTTTGAACTTTTTTGTTTCTTTTACACCTATTAATATATAGGAAGGAAGGTGTATCTTTGACCAAATATTTTGAAAATAAATATTATACATAAACACCCCTTGACATTTGTTGGTTTTGTTCAAATGTCTAAAAATAAAAACAATATAACACTTTTTTAACAGCTGAATTTGTTTGCTATTTGTAAGCTACATTTGTTTGTACATATTTTAAGATAGAACACCTTTTACCTTGTTGTTTGAAAGTGATACGCTTTTGAGGCACGCGAGGGCGTTACGCGTAGTTTGACAAGCTCAAACTCTGTTGATGTTGCTCGGATAGAACTTTTGACAAGTTTTCTGATCAGAAATTCAATGGACAATATTTGTTGTTATATAACATTTGTCGCTAGGTCCTATCGTTTAGGAGCAATATTGATTTGGGTGAAAAAAGTCACCTTTGAAACCCCTATTTCTCATTTTTGTTTATTTCGAATAATCATTGATTATTAATTTATTTTAAATAATTTAAAATCATACCGGTAATAGGAAAAAATAAAGAACATAAGGGCTAGACGGTCAGCAGGATTAAGCTGTATTATTTGAAAATTTATCTAACAGACAAATGGATCACATGTACGCGAATAAAAAAAGGAAAATATGAGCATCGACGGTCAAGGTGGCAACCTCTAAAACATGTTTCTTCGAGTTCTTTACTAAATTTTGCGAGAAAGAAGATGTTGAGAAAATCTCATGCTATTTATTTAGTTTTCTCGGTATTTGGTGAATTTATAACTATATTGAAAATTCAGTCATTTGCTAAAATCTAAACAAAGAAAAAACCCTGCAAAGGTCGCGTTAATTATCAACTTGATTTATTAAAACATAAGTTATCTCCGCTATGGAATGTTTATTTTTGGAAAATTTTGAGGCTCCTATAAAATCAGAACTTAATGATAAATGGTCTTCATAAATAATTAATCGGTTTAGGAGGGGTAGGAATTAATACAAATCGGGTATAGCTCTTATGGAATTTTTAACGAATAAATTTAATAACACTCATTATTAAAACAAAATTAATAGTCTTTTAAAAAAAATAGATATAAGGTAATTAAATAGATGTTTTGTTGTAGTATATGTTTTTATTTTAATGTTGTTTTTTTAAAATTTATTTATTTCTCATTTATATACAATTTACAATTTTAAACTAAAAAAAAACAAAAACAATATTACTCGCTTTAAATATGTGTAAATAAAAATAATTTATAAAATAATTAAATTTGAATCTATATTAAATAATAATGAAGAAAAAAGTATGCAAAAAAAAATTGAAAAAACAAAAACTTTTTTTTTAATTAAAAAGGAGAGAGAAAGAAAAAATAAAAGTACCTCGCGATATAAAGTATGATAATAGAAAATAGAAAATTACGTCTTAACGAAATTGAGATTCATTTCATTGTAATCAATAACTATTTGGCAACTGTAAATTTGAAGGATATTACATTTTTATTTTTAATTTCCAGGTGTTGAGAACTATAAAATAGTAATATATTATATTTTAGAGTCGGTATAGAAACATTTAAAATGTCAGGGTCCATATGGTGTTAGGAGACGTTGACATACACAGTTAATGTTTGTTTTATTCTACAAAACTGAAACTGATATACTTATTATTACAGTATAGTCTGAATACTGAATGATGAAGTTTTAATCATTATTATCCCTGAAATTTAAAACATTCTCCGGTTTTCTATTCTATCCTTAATCAATTTATAGCACAATTGAATTTTAGTTTCATTAATAAAAAAAATAATATTCCAAAATATTAATATAAGGTAACTACCAAACACAGTTCTATGTATTTTTAAAACTAAGTTCATAGCAGTAATTTTTCTAGTGACCAATCTGCTAATAGGTAGTTATAATATATCAAATATAATATCGTCCTTTTATCTTATTCCATAAAAAAAAAATAACCAAATAATTCTTTAGACTAAAATTAAAGTGTCATCAATGGTTCACAAAGAGGAAAGGCAAATATATTGAAAATATTTTAAAATTCTTTTTATTTAAAAACGTTATTTAAATGCAGAAACATTAACGTCAAAATTAAATTTTATTTCCCGATGATGAAAAATTACCGTGGGCGTGGTACATGCTTAAATGTCATTCACCAGTTAATGCTAGGTTCCACTTAAGTGGTGATAGCAATGATCAAACATGAAGTAGTGCACTGTAATCATTATTAATTCTTTTATGGTCGGTATTATTGGTATTTACTATAGAATTTTGCTAAGGCGACCCATTTCCAGAGGAAACTGCATTAGAGTGGAGGCTTAATACCTGGGATCGGCACACAATAATCGTATCGAGGGCACAAGATAACTGACAAAGGATACGTCTTGAAAATAAAGAAATCGTTATCTGTCACAACATAAAAAAACTCAATAGAATTAGTCTTTAAAAAAAATGTAATTGGATGATGAGTATTATGACCATAATGATAATAATTCAAACATTTGACGATATAAAGAAAATAAAAATAAAACTAATGGATACTCCTTTCGCATAAATATAAACATACATAGTTAGTGAAAAAATAAATTTATATTTATTATACTATTTAGACCTCAATCTTCATCATTCCCTCATTGCTATGTACTATCTAATTGTTATACTTTGTATATTTATTTATCAACTATATTGTCACCTTCCTACTTTTATTTTTTATTTATGTATTTACTCATTAACTTATCTATTCGTCTTTCATCGCAATATCTGTTTAATCTTTGTAAAAACAACATATTCAATTTATTGATTTTTATTTTATTTTTAATTTAAATTGTTTTTATTGTATTTTATTTATTTTTTTCTAAACTTACTATTCTTTTTTTCCCCATATTGTTATAAGCTTCTTATCACTGCCTTTTTATGTCATATCTTTTGTTTGTTTTACTTCAAGCCCTGATGAAGGCTTGCATTGTAAACCGAAACGTCGGCACAATACATTAAATTTTAATTGTGTTCAATTCTATTACTGCACGCCCTAACTACCTACTTCTTCATTAAAAAATCTTTCGTTTAACTTCAATGCCTAAACGTGTTTCAACATCAATTATAGGTGTATTTTATTTTTCATTGAAATTCAGTTTAAAAGGTAAAGGCAAATAAATGTACTTGTACTTCATTCACATTCTATTTCAAGATAATAATTCTGATTGTTTTTTCTATCAGGAAAAAAATTCCTGCTCATTCCAATTTAAAAACCACATAAAAGATATATCACATATGGCGTAGCGGTGATAAACTGTTTTATGGTATCATGGATTCGATGCGGGTGGCCAATTTATATCAAAGTTATGTGGGTGAGTGAACGTTTCAATGGTTTAGGGTTAGTTGTAATTAACCAATAAAACGCAATTTTTAACATTTAATGGTTAGTTTGAATAAAGATTTAAATTAAGATTTAAGCAATCGTATTCAGATTACCTTCATCATTCCGGAATTCAATTCGGCAGCCAGTTTGTAATATTTTCAGCTCATTTTACTTCTTCTTTTGTATTTAATATGAACAGGACAGGATATACCTACCATACATAAATCATTAGGATTATGGTCACAAAATTCTAAAATATGATTTTATCAGCGCCATATTCTAACAAAAAAATAAAATAAAAACCATTAATTAACATAAACCCAATGCATCAAAAGGACAGATGTTAAGAACTGGAGACAAAGAAGTATAAATTTATGCTTCGTCGTGAACCTCCGAGCCTTGGCCACGCCTACAAAGACCAACAAAAACACCAGCTGGTCTGTTTTTGCCGGGTCCAGTTCGTCACCATTTCTGAATTACCCTTGAAGCTAACTGACCTTTCGCTGAACTTTCAATTAACATATCTAACTAGTACCCTTTTAAGAAAGAAACAACAAAACTACCAAATAAAGTGGTGTAGTTTTTAGTCCTGATAAGTACATATTCTATAATGATCTATGTAGTAAAATATCGGGAAACGTATGAAATTCTAAGCCATTCATATTTTTTTCTTTTTCTTAAATCATTCTTAGTAGAGTTGTACATTGAAAAATATAACATTAAAAAAATCCTAAATTTTCAAAGTCACTCATGCTACTTAACAAGTGCATAATTTTTTTTTCGGTCAGTTCATCTGAAAGTGGTAGACAACAATCTCATACAAATCCCACTCCATTAGAGTTCGAATAAGATAATAATATTTATATTATTATATAAAGTAAATAAGATTTATTAAACCTATATGAATAAATAATTTGGTCCAGACAACGAGGGCCGAAAAATTGTCGATTAAAAAAAAATCATATATTTATGAATTTCGTATTTCACTGCTCCTATTTATGAGAGAAGAATAATTAAATTTTTAACGATACTTTTTAAGATTTTTCTTAAATATATCGGAAACCATAATCTGGAACAAAATGTACTTTATTCAAAAAATTAAATTTTGTGAAATTTCTAATATGAAAGATTTTATTAATATTTTTTTTTTTTTATTGAGCTAATATTTTGGGAGATTGGTAGGACTGAAACGTTATTAGAAAATTCATGTTATCATAGTAAATTAACCAGTCATACAGCTATTATTTATTAGTTTATTACAGATAGTCAAACGTTTATAGTGATTGTCTTATGATATTAATGATTTTGTTCAACCTGAGTTTGTTTTCCCATTAAGGTTTTTTCAATTTGGTGAAGGATTTGCTCATCAGTTGTAGTTTCTTATTGTTATCAGGTTGGTTGTACTACGAAATTTATGATTAAATTAATAAATCAAATCTGAAGATTCACAGGTGGCCAACTTTAAAAATTCAAATAGATCTCTATTTTCCTAACTACTGACTTTAAGAAAAAGTTAATGTAATCTTTTGAATGGGAAATATTATGTTCTTTAATTTTATATATAAAAAAACATTTTGTTAAAGACGACATTTGTCGAAATATTTGAGATAAACTGTGCAAAGATACATTAAAATTCCTTCCTGTAACCTGCCTTCCATTTTTAGGGACTGTTTGTATTTATAATTTATAATGCATTGTACAGAATGAATACACAAAATTCAAAACTAAATTATAATTTTGTTTGGTATATTTTTCAATTTTTTTGCCAAAAATAATTTTCCTTTGAGAAATATATTGATTATGTGTCATAGGAATTTGAATCGAACCCCTGACATGTAATCAAAGGCACTGAAAATTTAATGAAAATGAAACAGCATGAAAATAGGTTTAAAGTTAAAAAAAAAAAAAAAAAGTCTGTCTTAAGTGTCTAGAGATTTACATGGTCTGTATGCAACGCACAGAAAGTTTTAATTATTTTAAAACGTGGATAAAAGGCAGTTCGTTGCCCCTCTTCGTTATTTCATCATATTTGTTCCATCTATTGATATATTCTGCTGATGCATGGACATCATTGCAATTACGTTTTCCGATAAACACTACTTCACAAATGCATATTACAACAGGTCAAATATCGGGCATTCACATAGGGTTACATCAACCACTTGTGTCAGCAGTCTTCAAAGGGTTTTTTTACCCATTCATATATTTGCAAAATAAGGCTTATCGAAAAATCTCAAGGCTGGAGATCATTTATGAATCATAATTCATATGACGAGCATTATTGCAGATTTATTTATTTTAAAATAGTTTTGAAGGCATGAACATAATATTAAGTTTATTGTTAATAGAATCAATAAATTCCTTATTTTAATGAAATCAAGTTATTAGTGTAAAAAAAGCAGGAAAAAAAAAGTGCCACCTGTGATTTGTGTTTATCATGGGTAGATGCATTGTCTTATGACTTCTGGGACACCCCCCCCCCCCCCCCCCCGGATAATCTCAGTTTAGATCAAGGATCGAAGCAAGGATATATGGTACATGTTTTTCGAATAGGTATATATTTACATTATTATGAATAATCATTTTTCGGTTATAGCTAATATAGTTTTATGATAACTAAAGTAGGTAACGTAATTCTTACTGGTGAGGTTGATATTGCAATGATAGTTTTAACACCAACTGAATTAAAGAACCACTACGTATTACACTGGAATTTCTATTATTAATGTCACACTATAATAATATTATCAATAACAATAATATTATTACCGTAAAGCGGCGCACAGTGGTTAAAATAGCCAAAAAACCCTATTTTTTTAGTCTGGTAAAAAAATATTAAAATTACTGATAAAGAATTATTAAACGATCAAGAAACACGCACCTATAAGAATCATGACGATAAACCAATTTTTTTTCATATTTGTAGCCTTCAGAGACACTGTTCATCTCAAAAGCAAATTTTTTGTGTAACGATGATATTTATTCTTTTGAGTATTATTGTTCGAAAACTCGACAAAATTGGAAAACTTTGTTTAAAATCAGTCCTTCTACGTTCCCTTTGTAAAATAATGTATCAGATACGGGAAATTTATGATTAGCTATTCATGAAAATAGTGCTATACCGTATTAGGTAAAAATATTCATTTTGAAAAATCTCGTTAGTAATTTGTTTTTTCCACGGCATTCCGGCGATGAGATGTTTGCATATAAAATTGCACTGAAGTCCTAATTAAAAGATAAAATCATTTTCAGCTGCTATAAACTGCAATATTTCTTGTTAGAGTCGTTCAAACCCAAAACACCGTTGTTAATATCGAGGAGAGAGAGCGTCAGGAATATTTTAATCTTCCTAACCTTAGCTGATATTATTATTGTGTATACAATTCTAATCAGTTTCTAATTACTCAGTTACCTCCCTCAGGGACACCGATAAAATGAATTTTCAATTGTCAAATAGACAATTAGTTGATATTTTGTTGAATTGTGATCGTGATATTGAAAAATCCATTCAGAAACTAGGTCCTTTGTTTTTCCCAATTTCCAAGCCATTGCTATTTATTTTTATGCCATTTATCAATCAAGCCCTCCCGCATTATTTTGGGCACTATCAATTGTGGGCAAGCAGTAGATCCTCAGAAGTTTGGCGATATGCTTTTGGAACTGCAAAAATATTCGTGCAACGATACAAACGGTACTACATGCCTATTACCGTCCACAAAGTTCTTCTTGATGTTGAAAAAATAATATCTGCCGCTATCCTGCCAGTAGGTGCTTTACCCGAGGGAGCGCAAGAAGCACGAAATAAAGACTTACGACTTTTTCGGTTAGATCATTCGCGAAAGTGCCCAAGAACATCAACAAATGAAGACGTGATGAATATGCTTCTAGCAACTTCAGATTTATATATCAATACATACCGAGTATAACCGCAAAAAAAAATTCTCGGTTTACATGAAGATGTAAAAACATTGTTATTTTAGAAATTTGAATAATACTTCCATAAGTGGTAATTATTAATACTAATAAATTAAAATTAATGAATATTATTCGTTTTTAAGTTTTTAATTTTTAAATTTCAGCTTTATTTTTCCAAAAATATTCAATAAACACTTAATATTTTCCCAAAATGCTATATATATTTTTGATCTGCTCTGCTATAGATTTAATTTGATGCGTGGCTCAATATTTCAAAAAATATTTTGGTTTTTAAAATATCAAAATGGCGATTATGTTTTGAACAACACAAAATGTTCAGCTCACTATATTTGGTTTATAAATGGGAAATAATACTCCTTTAAAGTACCAAATTTCAAGTCTCTATCGCATTTAAATAAAAAGTTATAGGGTTTTTTTTTCTCGCAAAACAGGCTGTTTTGAACCACTGTGCGGCGTGAGTTAACTTAGCACCAAGCTCACTAAAAAGTTTCATTTGAGGAAAAAGTGTTTTTCTGTTGTCTAAATGAGGGATATTTGATATTTCTTACTTAAGACAACACTGAGTGGTTCTAAGGAAGTTCCACGCTGATCCTAGTTATATCTCATTTTTTATAACAGTTAGTTGATTGTAGTGTTTCAACAGGTGTGATTCCTTTGTGGGATAAAGTCGTGCTTTCAACAACTAAATATTTCTCAAATCCATTAAGTTTTGCAATAATTTTATTCTATAATTATTATAATTTAAATATATGATATTCATTTTGCTCAAAATATTTGCCAAAAGTCTTGGTATTTGAAAATAAAATAGAATGCCCTTTTTGATATGAATTAGTTACTAACAGTGATATATATTACTGTTAAAATTTTGCCTATTAAAATTAGCTTTAAATTTGTTCAAGCCATAGTGTTTGTTTTTATATTTTAACAATTTTTGTCTAACTATTGCAGATTGTATTTTTCCAAAAGTGTTTCTCTAAGAATCTGTGTGCAATTTATTTTATAGGTATCGTTGTGTTCCTTGTTTACCAAAATTATTGTTGTTTACGTTATTTAGGCATGTTTTAAGTCCGTATTTTGTTACTATTTAATATTTTGTTTGTATGTTCTTGTATTTTCTATCGTTACTCAATAAACCTTTAAAACTTGTGCAATTTTGTTTCTCATTTGAATGAAAACATTGTAATTTACAATCGTTTCCCTTAACGAAATCCTTAGAAACAGAGAAAAAAATCATTAGGTTAAACTGCAAACACTATTAAGAAACGACTTTGCATCACATAACTACTATCAAGCTTTGACTTTGCTCCAGAATACGTTTTTAATTAAAGAAATGTCCACGGTCAAACGGTCACGGGTATCCGGTTGACTTTGCACCAAAGTTTAAAAAGGATAAAATTAATTATAATTTTTGTAAATTTTGCTATTCTAAGATTATGTGCTGAATCTACAGCATTTTAAAGCTAATTATTTAATTAATTAAAGCAAATATTTTAATACATGCATTTTAAATATTTTTGATCGTTAGTTAAAGAATGAAGTTTAACAAAAGTGGTGCAAAGTCACGCTTTAATATAATTATAAATTAACAATAATATTATATTATTATTAATAATAATATTAAAATTAATTCACTTTAGACTCTAGTGTGTCTTTAAAGCGGGAGTGCAATATTAGAAATATTAATATATTAATATTAATTGTTGTATTAATCGGTAGCTGTACAATAATTGTTTCGACAATAAACCGACAGACAGTTACGCTCTTGAAATATGTATATATATATAGGTAGTCAATAGACAGTAAGGTATGTTTTTTACTAATATTTATTTGTATGACCAAGGATTTGGTCAGGGTAACTCTCCACCACCAGGTTTTCCTATAACTCATTATAAATTCAGTTTCAATCGGGTATAAATCATTGTTGTGCTCCGAGGGGATACCTCGATCTCATGAGATATACTAGAAGCACTACTGACAGAACAGAAAATAAATCTCAATTCTCAGATCTCCAAAAATAAAACAGAAAAACTTAGTTGAAATCCACTAAAAGTTGAATACAAGGTTTGAGTACTATCACCAAAACGATAAAAAAGTAGTCCTAAAAACTCGATTTCTTCCTGATTGGGAAATACTATACATCATGGTTATGTCTTACACAATTTACATTTTAGAATTAAAACGATCAAATTTCTTAAATTAGTAATTAAATTAACAATTAATGATTATTCGAAATAAACAAAGTTTGGGAAAATAGGGATTTCAAGCATGACATTTTTCATTCAAACCAATACAGCTCCAAATCGGTTGGTCCCAGCGACAAATATTTAGTAACAAAAAATAGTTTTCATTAAATTTCTGATAAGAAAAACTATCGGTTGTATAAAAAATTTTCGATGTTAACAATACCAACAGAGCTAGAGCGCGTCAATATGTTACATTTTGAGGGTGAAAAAATCGTTACACATTTAAGAGTGAAAAAAAACGTTACAGCTTGACTGTTTTCATTCGAACCAATATAGCTCCTAAACGGTTATAAATAATACACAAAAAATATTTTCCATTACATTTCTGAAAATGTAACTCTCATCAAATTCTATATCCGAGCAATAATAACAGAGGTAGATCGTGTCAAAAAAGCCCCACCAATTAAACAATTTTGCCATACGTGACTTTTTTCATTCAAATCAATAAAGCTCCTAAACGGTAGGTCTTAGCGGCAAATGTTATGCAATAAAAATATTCTCTATTAAATTTATGATAAATTTAATATCCGACAAATTTTCTATCCGAGCAACACTAACAGAGCTAGAGCTCAAAAATTTTACATTTTTGATTGTGAAAAAAACGTTGCACCAAAAAAGGATAAATCCTGATGTCAATAAATATTAGCTTCAAATGTTCTTACGTTATGAATAAATATCGCTTAATCATCACAATTTCCTTACGCTTTAGATATTAAAGGTAAATAAAGAAATTTAAAATTATCTATATACCTAGTCCTAGATTATAATAATCGTATATTTCTAAAACTGTGAACGATGGAATACGGAGATCTAGAATCATTTCAAATTATTACAACAAGAAAATGTTTATTTTTCAATCATCTATATTAATACATAGTGCATTCCTTTAATATTTTTTTTTTCAATACTGCTTCCTAAGTAAATGTTTTAGAATAATTAAAGGCTGCCCTAGAAGTCTTTATTTATGTAACAATAACGAATGTATATGTAACCATCATCGAGAAGATTTAAATTATAATAATAATTTGGAATATTAAGATAATTAAAACGAAATTAAAAAAAAACAGATGAAATTCGTCGCCATTAATCAAAAAGTGGTTTTTAAATGTAGGTATTCTGAATCGTTGAAAAAAAAATTAATGACAAGGGGTATCATGAAAATAAAATTCTAATTAAAACTTTGATTTTTCACTTTAATGAAAGATATAATTGTTTCAATGAAACTGACAGAGGACGTAAACAGTTGAGAAAAAATTGTAAACAGAATTAAGAAAACATGATTATGAATTAGTTTTAAGTGTAATGATACCCCTGGCTGTCGTTAAGTATAAGGATATGTAAAAAATGTGCACTTATCAGTAGGGCATTTTGATCATTTTCTAAAATCCTCCAATTACTATAAAAATAGCATTTTGGCGAAATATATACATCAAGGCCTTATTAAGAAGTACGACAACCAATTTTTCACAACGTAGAAATTAAAAATTCTGCAATGAATGTTAATAGCATACTTGTTTTAAGAGACAGTTAACATCAATTTGTTTACTACAAACTCCTATGTATCCAGTACACTTTAAATAAATAGTATTTATTATATACATTTTCTTTACATAATAGAAACTTTAATAGTCTTCTCAGGCATATTTGTATGTTATCCCTATGTAATTTACAGTAGCCCAAATGTGGGTTCTTACTCATCTATAGAAGGAAGTGATATTGAATGAATGATTGATAAGAAATAGCGCCCATAGCCATTTTTATCCTATCATCCTATCCATCATCCTAAAAGAAAGTTGCGCCTTTCTTACGAATGGCACATCTGGGAAGTTACCTAACCGTTTTTATTATTTATTACTTGGATGGAAAATATTAAGTTTTCCTTATAAAAAATATTAATACCGCAGCTGTTTTATTTTATGTAAAATAAACGCCCGTTCCGAATTATTGAATGGAGTTTCAATATACAGAATGAAAGGTTTAAGCAAACCTAAGATGACTATGATTTATATTTTACAGTTTTATTAAAGATATTCCAACGTATTTGGTTATTTATTTGTTAAACTATTGTTAAGAGAAGGAATTCTTCAGAAATAATAGACTGTATGACTGACTCCAAGATTCTTTGACCCAAGATTCCAATACAGGAGCTGAAGAACTTGTTGCATCCCCTATTTGGCGGTAGTGCACTCCTGTTTTAACAGCTTCGCTGTAAAGAACCGGTCTTGCGGTCGCAGTTGGAATCTGTAGAAGAGTTCTGTTGTCTTCAAAAGTCCCAAGATAATTTTTGGTTCTGTTTAAAGAATAATATACAATAATATACTAGTGTAGATCATGTCTAGGAAGTGCAAATCTGACCTGTTCTTTATAACAAAATTTCATTTATCACTGCGGTATGATGCCATGTTTGTACCAGTGAAAACAGGTTTTACCATCCATAGAATTTCCAAAGTCAATGTCTAGTAGCGGCTCTACTAGTTAACCCGGAGCTTCAGTTTTCAGCCGTATCACTATTATTCTGCTACGAAAAATATAAAAAAAATTGAGTAAACATTAGAAACATTTTGCACATTTCTCGTAATTTCAAGTCATAGTATTAGTTTTTGTTAATTATTGATAAGTTTCCATCCCTAATTCTAGAGTGTCCATGGTGAGATCGGCCGTTTGTTTATTATCGTATACACAGTTATTATTTCACCTTAAAAATAGACTAACCTGTCAGAACATTGCTCATTTTACAACTCCGAATTCCGTTTACTTTTAATTAATATTAGATTTTTTTTTCTCACTTTATTATTGATTTTATTTATTATGCTGTTGATGCGCATGTTTTTTTTTTGTTATTCTTTTTATTTTTATTTTACTTTGTTACATGGCAGACTCTCATGACATCCTGCAGTACCACAACAAACAATAGACCTAAGAGACAAGCCAAAAATATTGGAGAAATTTACTTATTAATCAGTTTTTTATGTTATTTACAATTTATCTTTATATACTATAGTGCTCTCAGTCAGCCTCCACTGTTTTTGTTTCTGCTTTTTTTTTTTTTTTACACCAGTGACGCAGCTGAGAGAGCAGCGCTCTCTTAGGAGATCTCATAGGATCTGGCTACAAATCATAATTTTTTATGTAGCACGTCAAATAAACCAATGTACCGAGAAAAAATAAAATACGAAAAGTGGTGGGTATACCATTATAGCATATAGCATTATAATTCATCGAAGATATAAAACTTCATTATTGTTGTTGGTTTCAATCAGATTCACAGACTAAAGTCTAGATCATCACCGCTTCAACCGTCACTAAAAAGTGATGTATTTAAGATTTTAAACGTGATTGTCATAGAACAAGAAGTAGTGTCATTGCAGGATTCGGAATCGATGTTAAGCAGAGATTTCAAAAGTCTAATAAACTTGAAAATATGACTATTTGGCAATCAAAAGAGAAATGAAGCGGTTGGAGCGCTGTAGTGCACTGTTTAACTTCCATGAAAACCATTGTGCAGACAATTTGGCACTTCTACCAATCACTAGCTACAAAACCCTCATTGGGTGGTTGTGGACTATCGTTGTTAGTTATTTGATTGAAATTCTTTATATAATTTTGTTCAAAACTTTTTTTTTTTTAGTTTTGTATTCATTGTATTTAAGGAATAAAGTCAATAACCAACCAGAACAGCAGAGTAGTCGATAAATAAGCTTATTATATGACCTAAACGGAGTTCTTTCATCCTTCATAACAATCCAATCAAAGGGGCTATCCACAATAAATATACATAAAAAAAGAAATATAAATAACATATTAACCTTATAAAAAATGTATACAGTCCAAGCCATTATAGAAAATCTAGCCGCCTTTATAGTCTTTAGAAACTATAGTTTACATTCATGCCCCAGGTTAGCCTTGCTGTTGATGATAGGCTTTTGATATTCATTGAGTTTGTTAATCTCAATTACACTCTAATGACCGAAAACATTGCTTATAGTTTAGTTTTTTATTAGAAAATTTTATTCAGTACATATTGTATTGATAACATGTCTTGTGAAAGTTTTAGTTTGATACTTATAACTGTTCGTTATAACTGGAATTTCGAATAGTATCATCCTTGAATGGGGTATCTAACATTCCTAGATCATTTGTTATTTCAAGTATTATCTATTAATGACTTGCTTTCTTAGTTATCATAAATTGAAAGTTATGTAGCAGCCAGTACCAGATTGTCTTATGAAATAACGAATATCACATAAAACATATCATTTTCTGGAAAATTTTCGTTTACGTTTTCTTTTCATGCGAAAATCAAAGAATTTTTAATTTTAAAATAATTGTATAAAAATTCATATATGACGAAATCTGCAAAGTGTACTTGTCCCCTGCAAATCTCTGACCCGTCGATTGAAAATTAACTCGAACGGAATTCGCGGATAAGATAAAGCTTATCATTGACCTTTGAGCGGTGTTATCGTTTAATCGGCTGCAAAGATTACTGACGTGCTTTGCACTATCCTCAGTTCATCTGTATTATTATTATTATTGTTTGATAATGCTTTGATCGATCAATACTGATTGCTGAAATATTTTTGAGCAGGTGCAACTGTTACAGACTAGTTAATAGTACTAAACGGACATTTTTATTAACATCTACAGTTTGGAAATAATGGGCCCAGTAAACGAAACAATTTATATTTTAGTTGGGCTAAAAACGGTTTAAAATATTTACTGAATTAGATTGTTTTAAACTGAAGTGTTTTATTTCTGTACCACTCAATCTATCTTTATTTCCATGCAGTGTCATTTCTTAATTTTCAAAGTAAAATTTAGTAGGATATGTGTTTTTTTTGTAGAACTTAAACCCATCAGTATATCTTACTCAAATATGTAGTTGAATTTTATATATAATTTTAATAAAAAAACTTTATATCTATGGCAATAATCGCTATGAAAAAAATAGCTATTAAAGTTGAATGATCATTTTAAATTTTCTTAGATTTCAATCTTGTTGTTTGTTGTTGACTATATTTTTGTTTGTTGTTGTATAACTATATGCACAAATTAGATACCAATTAAAATAATTTTTTCACACTCTGAATATAACATTTAGGCTCTTATATTGTATATAATAAAAATTGTATCAAAAGAATTTATTTACTATTTCATTTGTAGAATGTTTTATTATTTTCCTTTTTATATATTTAAAATAATATATATATATATATATATATATATATATATATATATATATATAAATTTAAAATATTATATGTTAGTATCTAAGTATACATTACCAGTGTTATATAATTATTTCTTATTTTTTTCATTTTATTTATTCATTATGTCTCCGACCTGATGTAACTAATAATATTTCTTTCTGTACTGAGTTCTTAAGGGACCTGGTCCCAGAATAAAATAATTTTTCTATTCTATTCTATTCTATTATATAATTACCTTCTTTTTTTTTTCTTTGCCAACAAGAACCAGGCCAAATATCACTATAATTTATTTACAATTTTAATCTTTCTCCTCCGTCAAAAATCCTTACAATTAGTTCTTTTCTAGTTCCTTTTCTTTTCTAGGCCAGTCTTCGTCCATTTCTCAGAATCGAGTCTTGTTCTTTCCTCCACAATTAATATCAACTGTCTCTAAATTTCTCTCTGCCCAGGCAGTTCTTATCCTTGTTCTTAAGTCTTACTCATTCCCTCCTTCAACTGCTTGGCATAACCACTATGGTTTTTCACGTTGTACACATAAACAAATATTTCTTTATTGTACCTTTTTAAATCCATTTCGACTATAAGCTTGAAATATCCTCAGCTGTTTCCTAAGTGTGATCTCAATCTGTAATTTCTCTATGATTTTCTTGGGCCATGGTAGTAGTTTTAGTATTCTTTCGGCTATGATTGCTTTTCCAAGCTTAAAAGAATTGACGTTTCCAATCCAACCCTTACTACATTATTGTAGTGCCTTATTTTATAAAGAAAGGTTTTTTTTTTATATTTTTCGTCTCGTGCGTTCCTTTGTTAGACTGATCTATTGTTACTGATAACGTCTTCTAAATATTTAAATTCTTTGGGCACTTTTACCTGCCCATATTTAATCCTAGCCGTTTCCATTAACCCTTATTCTAGCGAAGTGTCACCCTTGACTTAAGCAATATTTATAAAATCTGGCGCACTTAATACAAGTATTTTACCCTTTCTCCCGTTCTCAGGGAAATATAAGTAAACAGTTAGTAGGATTCTGTGAATCTCGGAAGGCTTCTAAAAAGTGCTATCAGTTAATATAATTTAAAGAATTTACAAAAATTAAACTTCACGCTAGAAAAAGGTTTAAGTAGTTTTTCTTGGCACTAAGGGCGAGAGATCTGTTGTCTCAGCTATTTCTTTTAATTCATTTTTTCTATTATGCCTTCTTGTCTGAGCTAATAAGGACAGATCGTTTAAAAGAGGCAAGTCATCTGGGTTTTTGTTTTTTATTCCGATTGTAGCCGCAGAGTCGTTATTTTGCGGATTCGGAAAAGATAATGAAGACCCCATTAGCTTGTCCAAAATTTCAATTATGTTTTGATTATTTATTCAAAATTCTTCAAGAAGTGATCACTGTGGTACATCCAAACATTTACCAAAAGTATGAATGAGATAAATCCATAGACAATTTATTTTTTAAAACAATATCGCCTTTAATTATATTTAATAAGAAGTACAGTATAGTGTAGAATAGAAAGTAGTAGGAGATAGAATCTGTAAACGTATGTATACCCTTTTTTTTTAAATTTATTTTTTCCTATGTGACAGTTAAAAGGCTTAATATGAAAACTAAAAATGATAACGGACATTACTGATATACTGTTTATTCGAATTGATCACTGCTTTATAATACATTGTGAAAAGGAATTTTTATTTATTAATAGGCGTCAATCATTTCATTATTTTGGATAGCTGATCATTTTCCAAAATTTTGAAATTACAATATTCACTATGGTATCCTGAGGCTCAATAAAACAAATATATTCAACCAATTATGATTATTGACAGAACTTCTCATTTGAGGAGATATTGACCCGAATCACGAATCAAAGCCCACTTTCACCTATAAATAATAACATAACTAACTGGTGATATTTGTGCCAGCTTGTTAGAACTGATTATAAATCTGCCAATAGGATTGCCCCCAAAGTCGTCAGGTGTGTAACTTATTTTGGTAATTTAGAAACCCTGATGCAATAAGAGATCGAAAACTCGAGCTTTGAATACGTAGGAAGGACCAGAAGAGGAAACACATGGTGCAGCTTGGTAATTTGTAATATAAGAAATAACATCTAGAGGCGTGATAACTATTCGTATGTTCTGAAATCGTTTCGGAATAGGCAGACCAGGTGTTTTATTAACTAATCTTTGCACAATAATCTCAATATGACGACGAACTTTCACGCTGCTGGCCTCCATAGCGGATAAGAGTGTATATTATCATAACGAGTATTTGTACGCTTAGTCGGAAGGTTTACTGACAAAGAAAGTAAAATTCATTTTAAATAATACAAGGATTAATAATAAAAATAGTTAAATGAATATTAGATGATGGGGGTTCATCTTTTCTTTGAAATGGCCTAACCTACCAACTTAAAATAAAATTAAAAACTTAAATTTATTCACGCATGGTTACATATTTCTGCCATCGTTGGGGAA
Source organism: Euschistus heros (assembly GCA_003667255.2). Lineage (NCBI taxonomy): Eukaryota > Metazoa > Arthropoda > Insecta > Hemiptera > Pentatomidae > Euschistus > Euschistus heros. The sequence goes on along the minus strand of RCWM02000341.1, from coordinate 810,296 downwards.
CTGGACTTTCTATAATTTTATTGAACAAGTTATTCCCAGACAGTGGTAATTTTGATTGAAAATTTAAATGTTTTAGATTTATAATTTCTTATATTGTCAGTAATTGAAGCTCTTCATTTATTAATTATGACTTTTTTCTTTTCGAATGCCGTTCCCTTATTATTTTAAATGTGAGAAAATATATCTGGTTTGTCAGTAAGACATAGTTTTTGAGATCTCAATACTGATATGTTATTGTAATCAATATCTTTACTTACTCTTTATTTACTAGATATAATTTTCGTGAGAATTTATATTTTCAGTAAATAGAGAATGGGAAAAAAATATATATCATAAAAACATTATGCGCCTTTTCATCAAACTTTTTTTCTTATATATATTCTAGCATCCTATTTATTTGATTATTAAAGCCAAGAGTTTAGATTAAGCGTGTGAATTGCAAAATCAAATTTTAAAATATTAAGTATAATTGACAAACGCTACTCGTGTGATTTGTCTCTAGTATCCAAACTACTTCAAAGAATATCTTGATAAAAAAATATTATTCATAATTAAAGGAGGTACACTCTTTATTTTTATGACAAAATTTACTAAATATGTATAGTGATATAAAAAAAATATTTTTTTTTATACATCAATATATTTATTTTAGCCCCCGCAGATGTACGTTTCATCATTATTATCGAAACAGGATTCCAAATAAGCTATAATTTTAAAATTTAATAGACGCATTTTTAATCTAAATTAACACATCAGTTGGAATGGTTGAAAAAATAAGAACATGAGAAAAACAATTAATTGGTTTCATTCACTTTTACTTTTATTTATTTTGAAATGAAATTTTCAATAAACATTCTCGGTTTTGGTACTTTTAATTTTTAAGTTAAAAATTCATTCTCCAGAAAAAAATTGGTTTGAGATGATTTTACCTATTGTATTTTTTCTTGTGAACCTAAAGAAGGGCAGGTAGATTGGTTTATCTAACATATTAGGAATCGAAGATGTTCTTAAAAGAGTGAGGGTGTCATATTTATTTTGAGGATCAGCCAAGAAATAGTAGTCAACAGAGGCCGAAATCAAGCTTCTGCCTCCAAAACGTCTACCAGTAATGGTAATCTTGTGTTTTTTTTTTTTAAATTTTTAATAAACAGATCACATTGCGCTGATGTGTCCCTGGAAGGTGTGTTATCAACAAACAACGATTATTTTATTGCATCGCCATTAACCAAATCTCATATCACAAACCTTCAAAAAAGGTTTCAAAATAGGAGAATTTAAATAAATTCAAATAAGTCTAATCAAATAACCTTTATACTTCGTTCTTAATCTGCGACTTCCTATCTTACAGTATCCTTTAATAATATCGTTACCTAGGACTCCATCTGGACAAAAATTTATTTTTATTTTTTTATTAACTACAAAAAGCAGCTGGTCGTTTTCAACTACTCCAACATTTACTAGTCAATCGTGCAGAGCTCCCATTTAATTACGAAGGACTCGTTTACATGACGGTAATTAGACATTCGGACATACGGAGTTGAGCTTTGGGCTCCTTTAAATATTCTAATTCTTCTCCTATCCAATCCTTAGAATCCAAAATCCTTCGGAAAATCCTCTTTATTATGTCACATATAAACTTTTCCATAACTGTTTGAATGTCTCATATTGGGCCAAACAAGATATCCATCCTCCCATGATAAGCTACATACCCACTCACCAGTCTCCCAACTTGCTTCCCACTCAAATCCAAATAACTTTCGAGGCGTCTGAATAGAAGACGGCCTTGGGATCTTCAAATATAGATTTAATTCAAATACTGAGTAGTTTTATAACAAGTTATTGACATGTCATTGTATTATTTTATTTTTCTAATCTCATCTGATCTTAATAAAATTCTTAATCAATTAAAGAATATGTAAAAATCATTATTATATTAAATTAAAAAATAACCCTTTTTATAATGTATTTAGCATTCTAAATACAACAGATGTTCTGATGGAATTAATAGGACGAATATTATCATTCAAAATATTTTTATTCAAAATAGCTGCAGCGTAGGAACAGCTACTTTCTCTCGTGAAGTGGCTAGTCGATATACATGTCATTTAATATAGTTACATTACAGCTATTAAAACAGTTGATAAGGATAAACTATTTTTAAAAGTTAACTCGGTGCGGGGGTGGTTTTTGAAGGGAAACATTGTACAAACTCCCAGCCGTCAATACATTAACGCCTACTGATATATAAAAGAATAAATGTAGGTTACACATAAATTTACGAAAATGTAGGCCAGTCCACAGATGTTCAGAAAACCCTACATGAGGACAGAACTTGTTAATTATATTTAAACAAATATGGAGCATTTGGTTTTAACTACATTTATCCCCGAGAAAAAATAATTTTTTTTAAAAGGTTTTGTTAATTTCTGGTAAAAAAAGTAATAATAAAGATTTAATTTTCAAATTCTTAAAATAAAATTTACAGAATTATAATATTTTATTCGGTAATGAGAAGCACCTTGGTTACATTATTTTTAATTATTTTATTTATTTTTGTAAAAATAATTTTGAACCTTTCCAATTTTTTTAATATTCCGATAAAATTAAATTTGTTGGTTAACAATAGTATTGCATCATAAAAAATTATGGCAGAAAGATTAAGACGCTTTTAAATTTAGATATAATCGTTATTAGTGGCTATATACCTATATTAGGTATACGTTTCCGGTTAGTTGTTTACCATCGACCACCCTGAAATAAAATCGTAGGTTAAAAAGTTTTATAATAAGTGAAAAAAATAAGTGGCTTTGAATAAAATTAAACAGAGATATAAAGTTTAGGCTAAGTTGAAATCAATCTGGAATTAAGGGAAACGTCAGTTTTTTTTTCTATTGTGCTAAAATATTGAAATGCGGCTAGAGGGGAAAAAAAAAAACGTCATATATATATATATATATCATATACATATATATATTATAGAGAGCACGAGATGGGGAGAGAGAGAGAGAGAGAAGGGAGATTGAGAGAGGATGAAAGACGATGAGGATATATATACTATTAGGATAGTCTATAGAATATATATATATATAGAATAATATATATATATATATAATATCAATGAAGGCAACAGGACTTTTTCTGGAGATATATAAACCTTTAAAACGTGAACAGATTTTATCAAATAAAGTGTTTCTGACACGAAAGTTCTTGGAATCTGTGAATTCTCGAACACAAAAGAGGAAAGAAAGTGTATATATAGACGTGCTATCATTATGCTCAAGGGGACTCCCCAGCGTGCACCCCCTAATAAAAAGGGATGCGTACACCTATGATATATATATATATATATATATATATATATAGAGAGAGAGAGAGAGAGAGGCAGAAATTGAAGATATAAAACTTATGAGCTTATTGATTTTAGTTTAGGGTGGTCTCTATAACGATAAAAGAGTTTAACGATTCTTATGTCTTTATAATTTTCTTTAAAATTTCTTTATAGTTAAAATGTTACTGTGACTGACGGTATGGATAATATTAAATAAATTAAAAGAAAAAAAAATTGGAAAGAAAAACTGATTTGAAGTTATAAAGTTTTCGACTTTTGCAAACTTCGTTTTTGACAATTTTTATAAGTAAATATACAATTCGCAACAAAGATCTACGAAAAATATTTTAAGAAAACATTAAATTGTTAAAATAAAAATAAAACAGCAGGTGACCCAAAGCGAAAACACGGATGAAAGAAAGTGAAAACAGTCCAAGAATAGAAAATAGTAAAAGTGAGATTTAACAACTCCAAACGTAACATGATCCACACAAGATGAGAGATAGTTATAGAAAGTGCGGGCAGACATTCAGCTAACTGCCATGAAAATATAATTACAATGCAGCCACGGAGGATAAGCTGCTCACTAATATATCTTATGTTAGAGCCAACAGATAGTTCAGTTTCGTAAAAGATTTATAAAATATTTGTTTGCCTGAAATGGCTTAGTAAGTTACATAACTACTTAGTATAATTTAACCTACTTAAACAATAGCTAGGCCTATGACTTATCATGGGACTAGAGCAGCTTATAGCGATAGTTCTGAAAGTTTATGGAAACTAATTCGATACTAATCCGGGTATACTGGGAGCTTGGCGGTATCACAATATGCATTATATAAGTTTTATCCTTTATTTAACTATTTATTTAAATTTACAACCGTATACATTATATAAAACAAGTAAATAATATACAACGAACTAATCACTAGTAGCTCTTAAATAAAACTTCTACATTGGAAAGCCCCTTGGCCATCTTTTTTTCAGACGCATATATCGCTATATCGGTAATTGAGTGTGAGTCAAGGTAGGAGAATTGTGGAAGAGTTTCCTATGGAAGGTTAGGTATCTGGTTGGGCCAAATCAGCAACTAATGGAACATTAAGATGTTTATGGATAAGTTTGTCTATGACATAATACGGAGATTGGATACGAGTTGTATCGTAAGATTTAGTGGAGCCCCTCAAAGCTCAGCTTCGTATCGGAGCTTTGAACGCTTGTTAAGAAATGTTGGAGTAGTCGGAAAAGACAAGCAGTTTCTTGCCTTTTAAGTCAAGCATGTTTATACAATTTAGTAGTCAAAAGTTATACGTTTCAATTACTTGCTTTACGGGTACATTTATTTATCATGACTGTTGTTTGTCAGGAATTTAATGCTTTTTGCATTGTACATAGGACGTGAAGCACGAGTTATCTTACAGTTAACCAATTTATTTTAGCTAAAGTGGGAAGGTAGAGATTCATTAAGTGTGCCCTAAATCATAGTCGTTTATACAAACGACAAAATAAATGATTAATAAAAAAAACATAAAAACTGGAAAGAAAATAATAAAAGATGTTATAAATTACCATTTTTCAGCACATCTTATATCACAGAACAACTGGCCATAGCCTTTGTAGCTTAAAAGCATAACTCACCTGAAACAAAAATAAATATATTAGGACAATATATAAAAATAGAGACATAACATGTTTTCAAACAGTACATAATACAAGACTAAATTTTAGGCAAGATATTTCATTTTTTAAATGTATAAAACCTTATCGTTGATAATAAGGCGGGTTTTTTTCTTCTCTTTTTTTATATAGGTGGCTATGGTGAAGAAGTGGAATATACTAGTTTTAAGTCCAATTACCTTGAAAACAAGTTCACTATAAACCTACAAAGCAGGATTTTTATTATCTGCTTTATATGTAATTGGTCAAGTTGTGCTTCTTAATGAGACCTTATTTCTCTTTTGAGTAATTACCTACAGGATTTTATAGAACGATGAAAAATACTCTATTAGAAGTGTGTAAATTTCGTAAGAAATTATGTAGATATACGAACATTTATATATAAAATTTAAATAAATTTCATGAGTTCCCGGAAACGTGATACTGACAACCTATGTAACAGCGGAGAGATATTATTAAGTTCTTAACTATTAAAGTTCTGAAAATAATTCATCCAGACATTTTTTATTCGCCTGTGCCTGGTTGATAATAATGAGGTTATCAAAAGGTGACAGAAATAAATTCAGAGGGGACCAACAAGTGGCCACTTTTCAATATCACTTGCGCAGCATGTGTTTGAATTAATTTACTTTTTTATGTTAGATTGGTTTATCTAGATTTATCGTTAAATTATTCAAATATCTTATGCATAGAAATTGATTAAATGAAACTATCAAATATGGTAAAAGATGTAATAAATATTAATTAGATATCGGCCATTTTTTTTCATTTATTTTATTTTCACGAATAATAATAGGTTGATTGAAATAAAAACATGGCCTTTATTGATTATAATTTTTATTTTATTTTAGATACAACATACATAGATACATTGTAAACAACTTTCGAAATTTAAGAAAGATTAAGATATAAAAAAATAAATTTGATAACTTAACAATACTGAATTAAGAACTTACGTTACCAACTATTTTTTGCTGTTTTTGATTTGTGTTATAATTAAAAAATATTAATTATTGAAATGTAATTTAACAAGAAAAGGAAACTGCTATTTAAACAATTTATATAGTGTTTATTTACAATTACATATAAACGTTTTTGTGATATAATATAAAGTGAATTTAAAAACACCCAGTTACACACCGGACCGTCTTTAAATAACAGGGGAAAATACAAGATAAATAATCCTCTAGATAATCTTAAGCTACTTATACAGACGGCTATAAAGCTATAAACGGATCCCCTCGATCATTGCCGATGTCAACCCGAATTCCAACGGAAGCAATGACTAGTTATTACGACTCGCATTCGATGAGTATAGGCCTAAAGTGATTATGAATTAATTCTAAAGGGGTATGTCCCATATAATGCAAAACTGTAAATTATATTAATTGAAAAATTTGTAATTTTAATTTTTTCTTATAATACTGCTTTTTTTTAATTAATTAATTAATGACTTTATTATCATAAAGCGTTTTATATACATAGTTAAAGAATATGGGGACGTAAACATTTTAAGAATAATAAAACGTTAAGCCGAGAAAATAAAAAAAAAAAAAATTGAGGGGAATTTTTCTCAGTCAGTATATAAGTATAAAACAAAACAATACATCCAGAAAGTACTCGTACTGAAATCGTTAATTTTCATTTTTAAAAAATAAATAAATACATAAAATATATTATGAAAGGTTTTATACTTTCAACCGTATTGATCAAATAAAATTTATAGGTTTTCTATTTTACTGAAACATTATTAATAAGGTTGAAAACTTCCTGACAAGTGAAACTTGGTAAAAATATAGAAAGTGGTAGTTCTAACGAATTAATATATATTGATACATAAATAACCCAAGTAAGTAATATAATACATTGATGTGTGCGATACATAAATAATCCGATTCAATTATAAATAGAGCCCATTCATAAATCAAAGACAAATAGGCAGTTTACTATCGATTATTGAATACGCTTGCTCGGAAAGAAATCGCCTATTTAATCAAGATTCATCTCTGAAGAAAATTGAAACCTTGATTTTTATGAGGTACTGGAATATTTACTTTATTTTTTGGCTTACCTAAAAAGTGATTGATATCAAATGACAATTATAAAAATAGCAAAGAACCATATTAATGCAAAGTATAAACAAAAGAAATGTATATGTTGGCATTTCGTCGAGTTCAGCTGGCTATGACAAAAGATCATCATTATTCATTCATACGTGTATTCATGCAGAATGTATCAGGATATACTCATGACTGTTTCTATCCCTCATTTTATTGAAAACAGCCCAACTAACTGACATAACGTTCCTTTCTACAGTTCTATAAAAAATATATTTTAGTTGTATGAAATATAATATTTTCTTAGGAGTGTGGCTATGTGTTAAGAAAGCGAGTTGATATGACTGTTACTAATGCTGAGTACAAAGATATAATCTGAATCAGCTGGACTAAAGTACTTCCCTTTGTTGTATAACTTATTGCACAGGTGAAAGTTAAAAGACTAATACTTTCAGGCAGTAATTGATTCTAGAGGCAATCAAAACAACAGTAATTGGGAGGGGGTTTGGGCTAGCTGCGAGATAAGGCGCTTAACGGTACATGTCATCTTACACTCAATTATACTCCTGTTGTTCAACAACTTCGCTGGCATCTGTCAGCTTCGAATTTAGGTCTAGATGGAGAATAAATAATGTAAACCCTCTTTATTAGTCATTTAAAAAACATATGTAATAAATATTACTATACAAAAGAACTACTTTTTCGTTTGTTGAACACTAACCACGAAAACGACTGAAGCAATCTGTATCAAATTTAAACTACAGCATTTTCATAGCTCAAGGAAGATTAAGGAATAATAAAATTTACTAATTTCCAATTAAATTGTCATTAAAAATTCGTTTAAATATTGGGGTTCCAGGGAAGTTTGAAAACCGACCGATAGAGAGCGAGCGCCATTGTACAAGATAGGTTACAATGGTACTGTGTTATCTAGAGCTTGAAATAGATAATAAAATTTACTCATTTTCAATTAAATTTGTAATTTAAAAAGAGATAAATATGTGGTTTGACATGTGGATTTAGTGATCTTTGAAAATCGACCGATATATCTATACTATTATATAAAAGGACAAGCCATTTTTCGTTTGTGATCACTAACCGCGAAAACTACTGGACCTCATCTTTATAGTTCCAGGATGGTTTAGCAACAACAGAATATATAGAATATACTGAAAAAAGCGATAAATATGCGGTGCGCAGTAAACTTTCAAAATTGAACGATATGTGGCGAACGCTATTTAAGAGAGGTTACAAAGATAATGTGTTATATAGAGTTAGACATTGATAATTAAATTTACTTATATTGAATTAAATTATTAAAAATTATTTAAATTTGTGGAGCGACATGTGGTTCCCAGGGAAGTCCACCAATATGTGGTTAGTACCATTCCGCAATATAGTTTGGAACTACTGAACCCATCTATACCAAATTTTACTACATCATTTTCATAGATCTAGGAAGGTTTAGCTATAATAACATTTAGAATAATGAACATTTAAATGTACAATGTCAAACCACCAGTATCAGAAATTAAGTTTGCCACACTGTGATATAGTTTTGTAGTTAGAAATGATTACCAAATCAAAATGTCGATCCTTTTCTTTTTAATATTGTGTGCAAATATATGATTCATAGGACTTTAGCTGTAAGCACTGATAAAGCAGACCATTATTCGGAAGAGTTTCTTAATAGACTCTGTCCTTCTGGGAAAATTAAAAGTAAGAATTGGACGTCTAATTATGCGTTCATGTAATCTTCAAACACCAAACCAATGCATTTTCAACCAGTTTGACAATTACTGCTATGATTAAAAATATCACTGAAGAAATAATGCTCGATTGCATACTTCAATAAAAGATTTTTAAAAAACTTCAATTACTTAAATTATTATAAGTTCTTTACTTATGAGAGCAAGCGGAGCCGCGACGGCCGATGCTAGTGGCTAATACCTATAATAATACAGTAAATATTATCCGTCTATCTGAATTACGAACATATTTTTATATTAAAAAATGGATGCCCAATTGTGGCTTTACGTGATTTTCAACCACCTTACCTGTGAAATGTTACTAGGCTAAAAATTACAGCTATGCGTCGAAATGTCTTTAATTCTATAATTCTCACTGGAATATCGACAGGAGAAATGTCATTTATTCCCAGAATCCCAATGATTCCTACTGGTCCTCCATTTCAATTCAAACGATTGAAATTTCCAAATAAAGTTTGTTTTGTTATTACAATTAATAACCGTTATAAATAAATCGCTAGACTGACAAAAATATTGTAGTGGATGTTCGGACTGACTGTTTATTTTTTATTGTAGTGCTTTTCAGAACTGGAAACCCTATCAATCAAATCATTCCCTTATCAGAAATCTTATAATCGGGAGACAAAACTCGAAACCCAGTTTATTCCGATGTTTTGTATTTACACGTTCTCTACAATACAAGATTTTTATTTATAAATAAAAAAAAAAACTTTAAATATAAGTTTTTTTAAATTTTTATTCTTTTATTAATAGAAATTTACAACAGTATTAGAAAACACACCTAGTAAATATGCGGTATATATGAGATATAATGACATCAATAAAACTTGTAGAGGAACTACCCTTTGGTAGTACTCTAATGAATATTTACAAAAGAAGATCACGAGGCCATCTTCTTTTCAGACGCCTCGGAGGATTGCCAGGAATGGAATGGGAAGCTAGCTGTGCAACAAGTGGATTAGGATGAGTGTTAAGTTTATTATGAAAGGAGAGGTATCTGGTTCGTGCCAAGTCAACGACATATGGGATATTAAGGTCATTATGGATTAGTTCATTTGTGACAACGTCAGGAGCATTAAGGATTTTTCGAAGGATTTAGGATTGGAGTGATTGGAAAATATAAGTTAAACTTATGAGGGCGGGTGAAGACGCGACTTGGAATTCTGGTATATTATAAAATTTAAAACATTCGGTTCAGATATCTTGGACGATTTATGTAAAATTAGTGGGAAAATGCCTAGTAGCAAAATTAATCAAAAATTCCATTTGATTTACAATAATCCTCCGACCGTATGACAGAGATATACCTTACGGATTCTTTCTACAGCAGGTACCTCATTTAATTTATTACTTCTCTCATGTATTTAATGTATTATTATTCCTACAGACGTAAATACAAACCAATATAATATATTTAAAAAACCTTTTTTTTTTTTTTTTATAATTATAGCTGGATATCCATATATTGGTGAAATATTTTTTGCGGTTTAATCAGGAACATGCGGATGACTACGTAGCAATTAAAATAAAGAAGACTCTAAAAACTGAAAAATGGTATAATTAATGTTGTACAACAAATTATTTCTGTTACTTAAAGATCATACAAGTTTCAGAGGTCGAATAAATCTTTACAATCATTACAATTTCTTAGCAAAGAAAGTTAGTAGTTAAAAATAATATGATGAATTACATTATAATTACAAATGTATAACTGTAAATATTCAATACATTCCTACTGAGCCCTAAATCTATGTAACTTTTGCGGCTAAAATAGCAGGTTAGCATAGCGATTAAGCAATACAATATTTTTCAACTGCTATTTCCGAATGAATATTTTTTAAATATAATTATTCAAATTCACAATGAATAAAATCAGATGAGTAATTATGACTTTAATGATATGGCTAAAATATTTAGGAAATGAATCCACTGGTATCTCTTCAATTTAAATTGTATACTTGATGGTCCCGATGCTGTATTATTTTCAGAATCTTTGCTTTGGGAGTAGATTGTAGAGGATTTTAGTGGATTTCAAGTTATGAAAGGGTAGGTTTCTGGATTGGACCAAGTATAGAACATTATATCTATAGCTAAATTTATGTGGTACATAATAAGGACTATTAGTGATTACACTATAGGCTTGGTATAGGAAAGATTAGGATACAAGAGAAAATGGTGCTTAAATACATTAATACAATTGGTCTAATTATAAATATTTATAGAGTAATTTTTAGTTAGGAATTGAATGTTTAGAGCATTTTTCTAATAAATGATGATGTTGGAAACTATTAGTTTCTTGTTTCAGTCTTGTATAGAAGTAGGAGTCTGCAAGTATTAGATTTAGAAAAGCAATCTCTTTGAAATGAATTTAAGCAATTTATAAAAATTTAAATTAGTAATATAATATAGACGATATGTTTCCTTTACCTCTAAGATAGTTTTATCGAATTAATTTAATAAACAACAAAAAAATTAAAAGCGAAGAAAATCATTTATACTTAACTTTATAGCAATGATATAAAACTGTTACTGGAAATAGCAGTGGAGACCAGGTGTTATTCTGCAAGTATTTGTTTAGCAGCTCATTTTAAAGCTGAGATACTAATTGAAGTGATTAAGCTAACTAACGCTTTCGAGTCAGATATCTATACACAGCGTTGGTATTACTCTTCTCACCTTCCGAAGAGTACTTCACGCTTATTAGATGATGAAGATACAAAATTTGTTTTTACATCATCTTCCAAGTGTAATCTTAGTCACATAACTGTCTTACTAACTTGATATTTCTTCTATAGCACGTAGAAAAAAAGGTAGAGGGAAAGACATGTGTAAACAAAATCTGAACAAAACCAAACTTTCTATGAAGAGTAACTTTCTATATACAGAAGGAGAAGAGACCTTAACACAAGAGTTGATCACGACTCAGCCTCTGATGTAACTTGGCGCACCATCAGATACGACACTATCATCGACCACTCACCCTTACGCTCTTCTAATCAGTAAAGAAGTCAGGGTTTCGACATAAAATAGTTTAAGTATATCCTCCATTAGGAAAAATGTCTTGGAATTTTTCAAATAGTAGAGGAGTTATGTAATTCTCATTAGCACCATATAAAACGACTGTCATTACAAAAGTTACTCTGAAGTTTAAATACAAATGTAACGTAATACGAACAAATGCAATAGCACAACTACATCAGTAAATCGAATGAAGTATTGCAATTCACATTAGTTTTGAATATTCATTCATGGATAATGATCATTAAAATAATTCCAATAAAATTGATCTAAATTAAAATTTTAAAAGTTAATTAAATATTTTTATTCTCCTTTAAAACAAAACTACAATAATAGGATAGGTTGTTTGTAGTTGATATAAATGAAGCAGAAATATAAAGACTATAATAATAGAGACCCACGTTATTCTTTTACCGATGATAAACATTTTAAAAAATATATAAATATGTGTACTTCAAGATTGGGAATTATAGCTTAGCTGACCTTTTTCAGAAATTTAATTTATACAATTAGTTGGTAATTACAGTGAATTTCAGTAAAACCTCAAAGGTCTTTGTTTATTGGTCAAGCGAGATCGTTTTGAGATTTTTAACATGGAAATGATGAACACATGTTTCACTGGTGACCTAGTTGGTCAAAAGCGATACGTTTTTAGGAAACGCGAGGGCCTTAGAATAGGAGCAGTTAGGAGCTTCACTATTCTTATACCACTTACCACTATCTTGACTAGAAGGCAGGTTCTAATGAGTGTGCTCTTTTGAATCTGTTTCTCCCAATACAAAATAAAAAATATTCACCTGGATTTGACCGATCTTGTAAGATCCCTCTCGGCTGTTCGAAATTTAGGTTTGAATACAAAAAGTCACGTTTGAAAGCCCAATGTTAAGTGTGGCAGCTTTTTGGACACGCTCTTGCTCAGTTAGTGTTGCTCCGATCGTAAATTTGACGACATAGTTATAAATAATGAATAAATAATAAAATAGTTTTGAGGATTAATGAATTAAGTGCCACTTCTATTGAGATTATTTTATTTGAAAACTAGTTTCGAATGCTAACATTCATCTTCAGTTCTTCGAGGTAACTAAAAGTGTTTTAGTTACCTCGAAGAACTGAAGATGAATGTTTAGCATTCGAAACTAGTTTTCAAATAAATTAATCTCAATAGAAGTGGCACTTAATTCATTAATCCTAATTGTATTGATCCTTCTATATAATCATGCATACCTCAAGTGAAAATAGTTTTTGTTTAGTAATTATTATGAAAAATTTCTCTATTTTGATAGAATATGAAACTCCGTAGCTTGGCCATTGCTTACATGTATATGTCATGGAGACTATCAAAGAATAAATGTGACATCCCTGTCACCTTTAGTAAATCGAGAGTAGTGTAATAAGAATACCTTCTGAAATAAGGCTTTATTGAACTTAATTAGAATATACTAACAATGTATGGAATGAGCATGTGAGATAGTTTCACATATGAAGGTTAATAATAATAATATGATTATTATTACATTCACCCCCTGCCTAGTAAAGATCGTAATCTTCATATTTACGGGGCAAGCAACGGGTCCTTGTAGTTCTTCTTAAGATCGGACTTCCTACCCCTACTTCTTCTTGCGGTCTTCTTTCTACCCCTACTTCTTCTTGCGGTCTTCCTTCTATTAGCTCTTCTGCTTCATGTGAGGGCCGTATAGTCATACCAGGTTCGCTTTGATTATGAGTCGCTTGATTTGTGTCACCTGTTGGCATCTCATCTTCCGCATCTTCATGATGTTCCGAAGGGAGGTCTCCAGTAGGCGCCAGATGCCTTGTAGATACCCGTGTCTCCTTGCCATTCGGCAAGCGTACGAGGGCGTAGTCTGGGTTACTTTCGATCAAGGTTACTTCATCGACTCTCGGGTCGTACTTTGACAGACGGATGTGTCGTTTCAGTAGGACTGGTCCAGGAGTTGTGAGCCAGGTCGGCGTCGATCTTCCCATACCAGATCTCCGGGGATGTTTGAAGAATCGCTCGTGTGGAGTTTCATTTGTAGCCGTGGATAAAAGAGATCTAATTGAGTGAAGAGCTTCATTGAGAACAGTCTCCCAGTGTGAGGTTTCTAGCTTCCTGGATTTCAGAGCGAGCTGAACGGTATTCCAAATTATGCCGTTGTATCGTTCAACTTGACCATTACCGGGAGCATTGTAAGGTGTGGTCCTACTCGTAGCGACACCAAGGGAGGTCAAGTACGTTTTGAGCTCTCGAGACATGAAACCGGCTCCTTGGTCAGTGTGAATGTAACAAGGTGTTCCAAATGTTGTGAACAGTGTCTCGAAATGTTTGATAACCGTAGCCGTGCTTACATCCAGACAAGGGAAGACAAACGGAAAACGAGAGTATTCATCTATGATGGTGAGCATATATTTGTTCCTACTGTTGGATGGAAGAGGTCCCTTGAAATCCACATTTAGCCTTTCAAAGGGGGCGGTGGCCTTTATAAGAGTTCCTTGATTCTTGTGGAACCTTGGTTTGAGGTGGGCACAAGCACGACATCTTGACAAAACTCGACGTATGGTTTCCAATGAAAATGGAAGATTCTTTACTCTCACCCAATGATATAGTCGTGTAACCCCGGGATGACACAAGGACTCATGAATTTTCATCAGTTCGTTTTCATCTTCTTGGCAAATGACAGAGCACACTCGTGAAAACGCGTCAGCAGCAGCGTTTTCCTTCCCTGGTCGATACACAATGTCATATTTAAAACTCGATAGCTCCAGCCTCCATCTCATTATTTTCTCATTTTTGATTTTTCCTGTTGTTTTCTTATCGAACATGAAGGCCACCGATCTTTGGTCCGTTATAAGACGAAAATGATTTCCAATGAGATAGTGCCTCCACTTTCTTAGAGCTTCCACGATTGCATATGCTTCTTTTTCAATTGATGAATGTCTTTGTTCTGATTTAGTCAGGGTCCTCGAGAAAAATGCGACAGGCCGGTGATTCTGAGATAGAGTCGCACCGATGGCTCCGTCAGATGCATCGGTTTCAACAGTAAACGGGAAGTTTGGGTCTATTGATGAGATTACCGCATTTTCGACATCTAATTTTAGTTCCCTGAACCGCAGTAGTTCTTCTCCAGATAATGGTAATTTAGAATCAATTAGAGGTTTGATTTTATCGGAAAATTTTGAAATAAATGGTGAGTAGTGAGCGAACATTCCTAGAGCTCGGTGAAGAGCGGATTTATCTTTCGGAGGAGGTAAATCCCTTAACGGCTTCAAACGTTCGGGATCCGGTTTAATTGTTTTGTACGATACCAGATATCCAAGGATGTTTATAGTATCGAGGGAAAATACACTTTTGTTTTTTATTTATGGTAAGGTTATATTTATCAATGGTTTCCATGAAAGATTTTAGGTTAGAATCGTGTTCCTCTTTGGTTTTACCTCCAATCGTAACATCGTCTAAAAGTGCAACAGTTCCTTTTAAGTTTTCATTTTTAATGATCCTATCGATTGTGCGTTGAAAAGCTGCTACACCGTTGGTGACTCCAAAGGGTATCCTTTTGAATTCCCAAAGTTGGCCACAAGCTTCAAAGGCGGTATACTGCTGTTCATCTGTTCTTATAGGAACCTGGTGATATGCTGATTGGAGGTCAATTTTCGAATACCATTTATAGTTTGCGATTGTGTTAACTATTTCATCGATTCTAGGAAAGGGATACGCGTCCAATTCCGTAAATTTATTAATCGTCCTGGAGTAATCGATGCACATTCGCCTCTTTCTATTTTCGTTATTTAAAACCAACACTTGGGCTCGCCACGGGGAGATACTCGAGCATATGATATCTTCTTTCTGCAAACGTTCGATCTCTTTCGCAATGAACTCAGAGTCCGAGGATGAATGTTTACGGGATTTGATGGCGATCGGTTTGCAGTCGGGTGTAAGATTAGAAAATAAAGAGACTGGTTCTATTTTAGCTGCTGCAACGCCACATATAATTAGCGGAGCTCTACTTCCTCCGAACGATAGTTCTATAGATGAATGATGACGTAAAAGGTTGTGTCCAATGATGACGTCGGAACACAGGCCCGATAGAATATCGAGTGAAACTCTTTTGTATTTATGTCCGGGAATTTCGAGATCGACAACGCACCGTCCACGAATCGGAGATGTTAGAGATGTGGAAGCCATGAGTACTTCGCCAGTATAAGGCATTACAGACAACTTCAGACAGCCGACCAAGCGTTCATTGATGAAACTCCCCGTACTTCCAGTGTCAATTAAAGCTTGGATATTTCTACCATTAACTGTCGCATGCACGATAGCTTTAGACAAATTCGACGGATGGAGAGAGGTAGAAGAAGTGATTGAATATATAGCAGTTGTTTGAGCTTTGTGATCAGTTACCTTGCTACCACTCTTAGCGCTTGGAGAGGACCTGCAAACCTTTAGAAAATGCCCCTTTTTCTTGCAGCCCTTGCAGATTGCATCTCTAGCAGGACATTTGGATCTTGGGTGCCTCTTTTTACCACAAAAGAAACATTTCTGGTTTATGGCACAGATTGCCTCGGGAGTGCTAGATGTAGATGATCCAGAAGAGTCGCACTGCTCACTTTGTTGGTACAGTTTTGAGCCGGACCTTGTCTCCAGTGCATTTAAATTCGACGATGGAAAATACGACTCTGATTGTTGTTGAGCTAGTTCTAGCGAGCGAGCTTGTTCGTAAGCGTCTGTTAACGTCAGAGTCGATTTTTCGAGGAGACGTTGCCGAATATGTGATGAATTGATCCCTCGAATAAATGAATCTCGAACATAATCGTTTCTGTTCTCTTCGGCGGTTACGGCTTTGAATTCACAATCTTTGCTTAAAAGATTTAGCTCTTCTAAATAGCAATCTATAGACTCACCAGGTCGCTGATCTCGAGTGGCTAGCCGGTGTCTCGCATAGATTACATTCACAGGCTTAATGTAAAGTTTCGTGAGTGTTTCTACAGCCGCGGCGTACGTAGTACTGTTACTAATATATTGATACACCGAATAAGACACGAAATTGACTAATAACTTCAGATGTTCGGGTTCTGTGGCTTTTGATGCGAGCACAAAATTTTGAAATGTCTTTAACCAATGATTGAATTTCTGAGGAGCTTCCTTTGAGTTAGGGTCTAGGTCCAAGCGTTCCGGTGTCAGCAAGCGATCCATTAGTTTTCAGGCAATTAAGTTCAATAAATTGTAATAAGAATACCTTCTGAAATAAGGCTTTATTGAACTTAATTAGAATATACTAACAATGTATGGAATGAGCATGTGAGATAGTTTCACATATGAAGGTTAATAATAATAATATGATTATTATTACAAGTAGTTTAAAGTATTTCCGATAATATCTATCACTCCCGTGAATATGTAGTCAATTCAAAGTCAAAATTCGAGGCTTTGAGTATCATAATAATGTGAAAAATATTTAATATATTAATAGCAATACCTAGCTGTTATTAAAATATGAAGTATTTTTCACATAATTCTGATCCTCGAAGCCTATTTGAATTTGGCTTAACCACTTATTCACTGAGGTGAGAGATATCATTCCACAGGTTGTGTTAACAAGCATAGAGGTTCCATAAAACAGTCGGTATAGATAAGGATTTTTATGTCAACATTTGAGGTGGAGTCAGTGTCTTTTTTACGACGATGGGTGATTAATAATGTAGAATTTAGAACTTAGTTTCAGCCTTGGAATTTCGATTTCACTGGTTGGATAGAGTGAAGTGTTAATCAAGGATAACACCCGAGTACATTAAAACTGGTCTTCGCGTGATTCAGGCTCGTTACAGTAGCAGTTTTAAGTAATAATTGAAAATAGTAAAATAGTGATTGAAGTTACTTATTTTTTTTTAAGCGGCATTAAAATAAGATACCAATTAAAAAACCTTTACCTAATAGCAATTAGGTTATAGTTCAAGCCTATGAAATTGTGTAGTAGGAGAGAGTTAATTAAAAAATATAAAAAGATGAAGAGAATAGGAAGAATGAAGTTTTATTAAGAACTCTTTATCCTTACAAGCGATTAAAAAATGTACCTAGAGATCAAACACCAGTAAACAAAATCATGTGGCAGACTAAATAATTTATCAATAATTGTAAATGAAATAGTTGGAGCAGTGCTTTAGCGGGCGCACCTCACTCATTACGATACCCAAGTCAATAAATCATATCTCTAGACCATCTGGTGATGTGGACCAGCGAGGGGCCATCCCCTCCATTTCATCCTGACACACTTACGCTCACTGTTAGTGATAGTGAATTATTGGGATTCAGTAGCCTAAGGGTGCAAATGGGATCGCTTCAATGGCTCTGATTGTTTTAATGTGTAATTTTCGTCTGGATAAGCTTAAAGTAGAGTTGAGGACGAAGAATTTCACTCTGCAGACATACTTGAGACTTGAGACATATTTTTAGGCTGGAGAAATAGTAATACTTTAAATTTAGACACTGCTCAACATAGATTTTATACCAGCAGTCGATTAAAAAGTGGATTAAATATGTTTCACAGTAGATGCAATGAATAATGTGATAAGTGGATGCTAAGTTCCACGTAATAACTAATAAATGAAATAAAAGGAAAAATAAACTTTATTCTGGGACTTACTTTCTTCTTAAGATTAACAATAATGCACAATTACAGGTACAATGGTCTGGCCGTATTATTTACAAGTTAAATAGTTCAGTTATCATGAAATATATTGTCGACAGGAAAAAAATAAAAAAATAATAATCATAATAACATAAAATACAATCGTATATGAAAAGATAAAATAATTCTAAATATTTAATTAATTATTTACATATTTGCGGAAGATTGATTGTGTAAAAGATGTAAACATAAATTATTTTTTAAGGAATTAAAGGAAGCAGCTTTACGTAGGTAGGGAATTCCAGGAGTAGGTTGCAAGAATGCTTAAGGATTTTTTTATTTGGGGGAGGGGTATACAGGTTAAATGGTTGGGTTGTAGTGTTTAGGAGGTGGATAGAAGATAGGTAGATAGATAGATAGGTCATGAATATAGGAAGGCTTTTAAATAACGAAATAACAAAAATCCACTGAAGAATACTGGTTTAAGATCTGCCAGAATCTGATGATTATTAGAATACTGACGAAGGACATCTTTAACACGATAAATTAGTTTTCGTCGTTTTTTTTTTTTGTATTTTTTTATTATAATACATTTTCCATCAAAATCACCGTTTCGTGTGGGTTACGCCATTGTTGAGGTGACCCATTCAATTTAAGGATTTTAAAAAATTTCTAAAATTACTGGAGTAAACACGTATACCGTTGATAACAACTTGGTAAGTCTAAAAAATGGGAACGTTTAAGGGCAGCACTTTTTAACTTTCAACTTTTACTTTAAATCCAGTTTTTGAAAAAAATAAATATTTGTTGACATCAACGCCACCATAATAGTTAACATTACGTTTGTTTCATCATCATAACTCAAACGATTTTTTCTTTGAGTTATATTTTCCAGGCAATTAAATGTTTTGCTCATGCCTTATTACGACAGTTCTTCCGTATCTTCATAACTTTCATTATTATCATAGGAAACTCATCAAGTCATTACAAATTGCAGACTTAAAATGATCACTATAAAATTAAGGTGTAATAATAACTCAGTATTTGATAATTTAAATTAATCTTAGTTTTCAATTGGTCTACCCGCCTTCATAAAGCAGAGAATTAGAAATATTAAATAAATTAAGAGCGATAATAAAATACATCAAGTAAATGTTAGATAATAATTATAATAACTTCAAAAAACAAATTCATTTATTAAAAATATGTCATACAGTAGACTGCCCTTATCCGGCGTTACCGAGACGTCCATTAACTACAATTAGAAAAGCATCTTAATGATATTAAAAAAACTGTTTTTAGGTTAGAAAGCTTTCCGTGAAAAATATGACGCGAAATCGTACATCACTTTGTATTCCTTTCCAGAGAATCTATTTTTAGTAATTTATTTTTGAAGAAATTAAAGTCAATTATAAATGATTTATGCGATAGTATTAAACAAATATGCACGTTTGCAATGAAGTTGTGTATTACTGTGCTATTAACTACCATTAATGAAGTATTGTATAACTGTGTTATTTACTGTAGTCTGTATCACAAAAAAAAACAAAAAAAAAACCAACTATAAAAAAAAAGATTGTTATGTATATTATATGGAAGCCGTATAGTTTTCTAAATATTTATTAGTCCAGTAAAATAAGGGTTTGCCGAAGAAAAAACTGCGGAACTTTTATTCTCAACGGATCTTTATGTTTTTTGGGGTGCTGAATCCGAATCTGAAGTTTGCTACCACGGCAACTATCGGCTTCATATTCAAAATCGCAAAAAAAACCGCCAAAAAAAAAAAAAACGTTATTTTTTGTTTTTTTATCTCTATAACACGATAAAAAAAAAGCTTTTTTTCGAAGAAAGTCTTCAAATATTAATTGTACCTGGAACTAGTACCTACATAATGAAAAAAAGAAATCCGAAATCGGACCATTTTTCGCGAAGTTACGTAATTGGGAAAAAATGGAGAAATTGGCCTACTTGTCGTCAGCCCCACAGCTCCGCGAAAACACGTTTGTCGTACTCTTTTGGCTATAACTCTGAAACTATTTGTCCGATACAACATTTCTTTTTTTCATCTTAAAGCTGATTAAATTTACTATAAGAATCTATAAATGAAGTTTTAATCAAATCCCGTAAAATGTACATGCCAGCCCGCTAATAAAAACGTACTGTTGTATAATCCAAGTGTTTTTTGGCACATTTGTCGCTCTAACTGCTCAAATAATTGTTCGATCCCAAATTCCTTTTTTCTATCGCAAAGCTGATTAAATTTGCTATCAGATGCTATATACGTAAATTATATTAAATCCTTTAAATCACCCAAGCTAGCACGCTAAATATGTATGTTTTGGCAAAATATGTAAACCGTGACATGTTCAGTAGACTGGTGTGGGTATTTCATGGTGTTAATTATAAGTTACATATAAAAGTTATAATAGTAAATTTAACCACCTTTATGATAAAAATATTAAATTTTGGATCGGACAAATGGTTTTGGAGTTATAGCGAATAATGTGCCAAAAAAAAAAAATGTGTTTTACAAAAGTACGTGATTTTCAGTGCGACAGCTTTTGTATTTCAAGAATTTTGATACAACTTTCATATATAAGGTCTAATTGTAAATTTAACCACCTTTCTGATAGAAAAAAAAAACATTTTAAGTCGGACAAATACTTTCGGAGTTATAATGAAAAATGTGCCGATAACCATGGATTTAACAACAATACGGGTTTTTAGGCGTCTGGGATGCATATTTTAAGTGACTTGATTATAACTTCATATATACATTCCAATAGTAAATTTAACAAGCTTTTAGATGAAAAAAAGTAATTGTAGATCAGACAAATATTTTTGTAGTTCTAATGAAAATGTACTAAAAAAACTTGGATTTCACAAAAGTACGGGTTTTTAGCGTACTAGTATGTGTTTTTGGCCACTTAATCTCTTTAACTCTAAAAATATAGGTCCAATCCAAATTCTTTTATTCATATTAATGCTAGTTAAATTTATTATCAGATCCTATGTATAAAATCGTTCATGAAATTATTTCCGAACAATGTACAGTAAAATAAAAGGCCGTTTTCAGGAATGTAGTATATAATAAATACGATAATATGCATGTTAAAAATATTTTATAAACTCACCTATTGGTATTTTTCAAGGACTCCCTTTCTCGAATCTCAACGAAAAATCAAATCTAGTTGCTATAGAAATGACTGTATAATTGATCACTTTTGATCACGCCGAGCGTCAGTGAAGATTTCTGACCCCACTCTGTCAGGTACAGCTGGTACAAGGAGTTGGTAGTAATGAATAAAAACTGATCTTTAGTTCATGTTTATTATAATAACATAACATATATTTTATTGTAATAACATCACTAACAACTAACACTGGGCTAATCACCCGTAAAACTGATGACAATTACAAAAAAAAATAATAACGAAAAAAAAAAAAAAAAGGTAAAAAAAAAAAAAAAAAAAAAAAAAAAAAAAAAAACATAATATATAATATATATAAAACAATTATATATATATATTTATATATGTTTTATATGTATATTTTCATATTATTGAATAACAATAGTACGTTAAGAATCACGATATGGATAATAATATGTATTATTATATAACGATAGAAAGAATATAAGTAGTATAACTAATAATAGACAGTTAAAACTGTAATTGTGTAAACTGTAATCCATGGTTTTTGGCACATTTTTCATTCAACTCCGAAAGTATTTGTCCGATTCAAAATGTATTTTTTTTTCAATCAGAAAGGTAGTTTTTTATACATAGGATCTGATAATAAATTTAACTAGCATTACTATGAATAAAAGAATTTGGATTGGACCTATATTTTTAGAGTTAAAGAGATTAAGTGGCCAAAAAACACATACTAGTACGCTAAAAACCCGTACTTTTGTGAAATCCAAGTTTTTTTAGTAGTATTTTTTCATTAGAACTACAAAAATATTTGTCTGATCTACAATTACGTTTTTTCATCTAAAAGCTTGTTAAATTTACTATTGGAATGTATATATGAAGTTATAATCAAGTCACTTAAAATATGCATCCCAGACGCCTAAAAACCCGTATTGTTGTTAAATCCATGGTTATCGGCACATTTTTCATTATAACTCCGAAAGTATTTGTCCGACTTAAAATGTTTTTTTTTCTATCAGAAAGGTGGTTAAATTTACAATTAGACCTTATATATGAAAGTTGTATCAAAATTCTTGAAATACAAAAGCTGTCGCACTGAAAATCACGTACTTTTGTAAAACACATTTTTTTTTTGGCACATTATTCGCTATAACTCCAAAACCATTTGTCCGATCCAAAATTTAATATTTTTATCATAAAGGTGGTTAAATTTACTATTATAACTTTTATATGTAACTTATAATTAACACCATGAAATACCCACACCAGTCTACTGAACATGTCACGGTTTACATATTTTGCCAAAACATACATATTTAGCGTGCTAGCTTGGGTGATTTAAAGGATTTAATATAATTTACGTATATAGCATCTGATAGCAAATTTAATCAGCTTTGCGATAGAAAAAAGGAATTTGGGATCGAACAATTATTTGAGCAGTTAGAGCGACAAATGTGCCAAAAAAACACTTGGATTATACAACAGTACGTTTTTATTAGCGGGCTGGCATGTACATTTTACGGGATTTGATTAAAACGTCATTTGTAGATTCTTATAGTAAATTTAATCAGCTTTAAGATGAAAAAAAAAGAAATGTTGTATCGGACAAATAGTTTCAGAGTTATAGCCAAAAGAGTACGACAAACGTGTTTTCGCGGAGCTGTGGGGCTGACGACAAGTAGGCCAATTTCTCCATTTTTTCCCAATTACGTAACTTCGCGAAAAATGGTCCGATTTCGGATTTCTTTTTTCATTATGTAGGTACTAGTTCCAGGTACAATTAATATTTGAAGACTTTCTTCGAAAAAAGCTTTTTTATCGTGTTATAGATAAAAAAACAAAAATAACGGTTTTTTTTTGGCGGTTTTTTTTGCGATTTTGAATATGAAGCCGATAGTTGCCGTGGTAGCAAACTTCAGATTCGGATTCAGCACCCCAAAAAAACATAAAGATCCGTTGAGAATAAAAGTTCCGCAGTTTTTTCTTGAAAACGGCCTTTTGGAGCCTTATTTTCCTGGACTATATATGACACCTTAATAAAACAATCTACATGATCTATATTAAACCAGAATGTGAGCTAAGTAATAGAAGAAAAATAATATAAATTAGAAGAAGAGAAACTGGGAATAATTAAAATTGATTAAACGGAACTATCGCATACGAAAGCCTAAATAAGTAGGACAGTCTGTGATGGTACAAATTATAATTGAGTGTGGTACACGACTATTCAGATGGCAGAGGTTACACTCAAATATTTGTGGTTCTATGTATATTTAATGATAACATGTCAGGGTATTAAACCATTGTTCGAGTGGATGAATAGTATATACCTATATTTAAATAATGAATAAAACGTTCTATAAAAACACTATTTCTGGAGAAGGGTTTTTCCGAATAATTACTTCTTTGCATTTAAATATACATATCAGATTTCAAGACTAAAACATCATTTATCGGAACACTTCATTAATTACAATTAAATTTAAAAAAAATATATAAACCATATTCTTAATTTATTATGTAATAATATGTGATGTTAAGCTTATTACAGCAGAACCTAGCTAATCCGCCTTGCGCTAGTCCAACTCTCCGGGTAATCCGACCCTCCCCCGAAGTCCCGTAGGGTGCACAATATTTTTGAGGAATCCCTAATAGTCCAGTAAAATTGTACATTTTGTTGTGCAAAAGACCTATATACATGTAGGCTGTATATTGTTAGTGTGCTAAAATCCACATTTTGGACCTTGAAGCACCGCTCAGTGGGCCAAAATCACCTTTTAGGTGGACAAAATTCATATAAAATATTTTATAAATCACCCACTAAATATTGTCTAGTATGAGTTGGAAGAAGGGAAAAGGTAAATATTTACTTTATGGGATCATCGACAAGCGCCGGAGAGGATTATTAATCCCTCTTTTAACAAAGGGCACATTTTTCTCAGTGTTCATTGCAGTGCTGTTCTTATAATTATTTTGCCATTCTTTGAACACATTATTCACTTGATTATTATAATTTCATTTGAAATGGAGGTAACTGTTGGGTTAAAAGGAGGCACCAAACTGGCCTCACCCGCGCTACACCGACCAGTTGGATCCTTACGCTTCACTTCGAGTTTACATTTATCGATAGCTCTTTCCTGTAACCTCACATGTAGAAAATCACTTCTACAGTTTCAACTTGGATTGTGTTGTTTAGTGTCTTATATTGATATTTAGACTTCTTAAATGTAAATAAGTGAAACAGAAGTTAACAAAATCAATTTCATAAAGGATTAAGTGTTTTATCAATTCATGTTTTCTTATTCTCTCTTATCTACTGTGTAAAAGTGTAACAAAACTTAAAAACATTAATTTGTACATGGATTTGGTGTTTTAAATATTTTTATTTGTTGTATCAATTGGAGTGATAAAATTTCGGTATGCATATTTTGTGAATGGATTCTTTGTCATCCATAATACTTATTGTCCTGAAGTGTAACAGATTTTATAATGTAAATAAGTGAAAGAGAAGTTGACAAAATGAGTTTCATAAAGGATTAAGTGTTTTATCAATTCATGTTTTCTTATTTCCTCTTATCTAATGTGTAAAAGTGTTACAAAACTTAAGAACATTAATTTGTATATGGATTTGGTGTTTTATATATTTTTATTTGTTGTATCAATTTAAGTGATAAAATTTCAGTATGCATTCTTTGTCATCCATAATACTTATTGCCCTAAAGTGAGACAGATTGTATAATTATTTCAATAAAACATATCAATCTAAAAATAAATGTGAGAAAGTATATCACAGGTTTCATATTTTCTTATTTCCACTTCCCTTGAGAAAATATAGCAGAAATTAACATCATAACTTTAAATAAGAATTCTGTCTTATATTATATCCCTTAAAACATGGAGAATGGACAATGTGAAAATAATCACTGATTAAGAGGTAAATGACATTATATAATTGTAAAACTATTGGTGTAATGTTATAGATTAATGTAATTTTAAACATTTTTAGAAGCCTGATGATGGAGCATTGTCTCCGAAACACGTAGCTGCAGATGTTAAATAAATAGGAGCTATGTGAAATAAATACTTAAGGATTCTGTCTTTTAAATATTTATAATTTGTTATTTACACTTCCCTCACATCACAAAGTTTATCAGGAATTAACATTACTGGTGGTTTAGCATTATATTAATTCTCATTTAATATAAAATTAATTCAAAATTGATTTAGTGTCTTATATTTTGACATTTTCTTATTTCTCATTTTAATATCATAAGGTAAACAGAAGTTAATATTACTTTGAACAGGGATTTAAAGTTTCTCCATAAATAAATGAGAATAACCTTTCCCCTCGAAAAGTAGCGACTAAAACACCGAAATAAATCGGAAGAAGGTAAGAATCGATAAAAGGTATTCTCGGCGGGCGTAGGAGCTGCCTCCTCTTAACCCGACCGTTACCGGAATGGATACCACAGGCACAAGTAAGCATTAATATTTCACTATTCGGGGTGCTGCATGGATATAGATTTACCTATAATAAATCATATCATTAGATAGAACATTTCCATATTTCAATAGAGAATTACTTGCAGAGGGCCAAGGAGTGCCAAGCTAATTATTTTATCATTATTTCACTCAAACCATATATTTTTCATATTCACATAGTTTTTTTTTGCGATTTGAGGAATATTTAGTAATTTAAGATGGATTTCAGGTTTCGTGCTCACCATTCCACGAAAAGAATTTGTATCAGAATGGTTGAAATATGGATCAAAAGATAAGAATAAACTTCTCTTAATCTATGTTTTAAAACATGGAAATAACGAGGAAGATAAAATGACAAACATAGAAAGAATTAAAGATGCATAAAAGATTATTAAAAAAAAATTAGTGACAGGTGGGAAAAATTCCATGGAGAGCTGATGTTTTTTTTAAGGACTTTTCCGCGTGGCTTGAAGGGAAGGAGTTTGAGTTTGAGTTTGTTATGTCACAGGTGACAGGACAGTCCGCAAGTCAAGGCGCTGGTCGTCCGGAAAAATGTTTTACCGATTCTAGCTTTAAAAAAAAAAAGGAAAATTAGCAATTTATTAAAAATTGACTGACATTCGCGGAACAAGTCTCCACGCGTCTGGAAACCGAATCGCTGCCCAGAATTTAAAAGAAATGTTAGATCCGTCTTCATCAACATCTGATATTTCTAAAACGGATATTTCCGTGCGTTCGTTATCTCCCGAAGAAAGTTTGGCCTTATTTATTGATTGTAAATTAACTAAGTATTTGTACTGTTTGTTGAGGGAAAATGCGTTGATGGCTGGTCACCATTTATATCCTCCTTATTATAAAATACAAAGCTTCAAAAAAGCCTGTTGTGTGTCTGAAACAAATCTGATAAATAGCGAAACAAGGGCTGAGTTGCCAATGCAGGCCATTCTAGATTTAACATCTGAAAGATTATGTCAAGCACAATATCCTGTCATTAAACAACTCATTGATATAGGAAAGAATAATTTTACGTTGTTCAGCAAATGGGGTTGTGATGGAAGCGGAGGACATAGTAGGTATAAACAAAAATTTAGTGAATCAGCTATGACGGATGAATACTTGTTTATGTTTTCGTTTGTACCGATCCATCTTTGTACAACAGATTTACAACACTACGATTGGCAAAATGGTGCTCCTGAGTCCACTAGGTTTTGTCGACCTATAAAATTTCTTTTTGAAAAAGAAACAACCCAATGTATACTGTCAGAAACCGAAGTTGTGAAAACGCAGATTCAAGCTTTAACACAGTTTTTATTGATGGAAAAGAAATATTCATTAAGCATCTATTGGCTTTAACCATGGTCGATGGTAAAGTGGCTAATGCTTTAACTAATACAAAGTCCACTCAGACCTGCTTTATTTGTCAAGCCACACCAAAGCATTTAAAAGGTAATCTCTCACTTCCTCCTAATATTTTTGAAAATTACAGCTTTGGCTTATCTACATTGCATGCGTGGATTCGGACTTTTGAGTTCCTTCTTAATCTGTCATACAGGCTAGAAATAAAAAAAAAAAAAGACTTATTACTGAGGATGATAAGCTATCCGAAGATAGGAAAAAATCTAAAGTGCAGGACGAATTCAAAACCCAACTAGGCCTAAATGTAGATAAGCCAAAACAAGGATCCGGCAACACCAATGATGGCAACACGGCAAGGAGATTTTTTGAAAATTCAACCTCTATTACTGGGATAAATGAAACTCTAATAGCAAGATTCAGAGTTACAATATTACAAACTCTCTCGTCGGGATATGAAATCGATGTTGACAAATTTGAAAAGTATGCTACTAAAACTAAAAACATATTGTTAAATTTCTACCCATGGTTTGAAATGTCTTCGACTGTTCACAAGATACACAGTGCTCAGGTCATTCGTAATCATTTAGTGCCAATAGGTATGCTGAGTGAAGAAGCACAAGAGGCCCGTAACAAAGATTCCCGTCGATTTAGAGTGCATACAACAATAGAGTGCACAAAAGAGTGCACGCAAACAAACATCTTCTTACGATGCTCTAAGTTTCATCGGACCCGATTGTTGCCAGTTTTTGGAAAAGTTTGCGAAAAAAAGCAACCAAGCCGTTTGATGTAGATGTTATTAGCCTATTGAAATGCAGTTTAGCATAAGATCAGCTTCAAGAACTGTCATTGGAAAATAAGGCTAACGATACTGAATCGTCAGAAGAAAATACTGAAGGATGTAGCAGTATTGAATCAGACGATGATTAATATCATTCAATTTATTTTTAGTTAATAGTATAAATGTATATATTTGTTATAATTAAAAAACAAATCAGTACAATAACATTTTTCTGTAGTTGTTATATATTTTTGTTCATTATTTTCGTAATTCAGCCTTTGTTTTCCTATGTGTGTTATTTTTTATGAATGTTTTTTTTATTCTTAGTGAAGTTCTACTGTACTTTTAAACGTAGAAACAATACAATATTTAATTTTGTACAAGATGTAATTTGTATTCATAAAAATAAATAAATTAAATTCGTGTTCCTATTCGTATGGGCTGTTGTTTTCAGCATGATTGAAAAACTTCATAATTTATCTAATCATAATCCTCTTAACTTTGTACGATGCGTTCAAAAACTTAAATTCTAATTAATTAACTTTTTTTTATTCATTTATATTTAACTTATTAATGTTATTTTAAATGCATTTCTTTTTAAAACATAAAAGAAACGATTAGCTTTTGTGCATTGTATGAATCCAACTTTTATATAATACAAGCTACTGATTTATATGTTAGTAATATTAAATTAGTGTTAAGATAATTGTCAACATAATGTGTACACGAAACCAGTCAGGATCGAGTGATGAAATGAAGTTAATGAAATGATAATGAGAATTAAAAGTAAAACCACTTAACTTAATTATTTTGGGGCAAATTGGGTTACTTTATTATTATTATTTATTCAGATTTCAAATAATTTTGCTACGAAACATATTGTACATCCAATTTTTCTGTAACTCTTATTTATACAACTTAGATTGCAACTAAATTATTTTGTATAAAAGCTCCTTCCAAATAATTCGTATTCGTATTGAATATATGATGAATGCAGACGACTATATTACAAACAATACAAATAAAAACATGTTAGCCAGGAGCAACTAGATAGTAAATATTATTTCTTGTTTTATTCAACGCAAAGAAAGATCTTCCCGTCACTGGTCACGATCAGCCGCAGCACTCCGCTACTCTCCAGTTAACTTCTCATCATGGCTACGTCGATGTTTGTATATTTACGATTCCATCGTTCTACATCTTCCGTAACGCTTTTGCTCCATTCATATCATTCCTTGTATTCGCTAATATCTTCAAACTTAAGGGATCTCTTTCATTAATTACATTTATGAAACACCCATGATTCCACCATCGTCAAGTGAAATAAAAGGATTTTTTCACGAACACAATGTCATTGTAGTAAATGGTCCTGTTATATAATGTCATTTTTAAACCAAATTTTTTTTTTCCATATCAGAAATAATTATTAAAAACCAGAAAAGGAACTTATATTAAAGAATTCAGTTTAAAAGTTAATAAATATGGATAAGAAGTAATTTAGAAAAAATGTTATATAATTTTATTTTATTGCTCATAATTCTATGATTAATAATGGCACTATATACCAATTTTTATTAGTTTATAGACTATAAACAAGTTAAAGAAATGTATACGATAGAATTCAAACAGTGGGATTGTTGTATTCTTATGTATACATAAACGATTTTTTTCTAGTATAGGAAAATAGCAGCTTAATTATTCGACAAGAAAAAATCTTAGTTTTTACATATTCACGGATGGGAAATAGTTACCAACAACGATTATGAATAAATGGTTACCTGTTTGAAATCATGAATGCTCAGAAAATTCATAAGAATTTCTTTGAAATGAAGTAAAAAAAAAAAAATAAATAAAAAAAAAGGCAAGATATTCAAAGCTACTCATTCTTCAAATCCATCGTAATGTGGGTGAATAGTATTTTGTAGCAATCTCTGAATCATTTGGTGTGTTTGTGGTTCAATTATGTTCGTGGTGGAATCCTTTGCATAATATAACGACTGCAGCTGCTCACGGAGATTATGAATTATAACATTATAGTGACGACTCGTGGATAAGGAAATTTAAAGTGTTGTAACAAATAAAGATTTTTTTTTCTAGCAAAACAAATATCACTTCACTGGACGCAGTTATCTGGTAATAAAGATAAAAAAAACAACATAAATTCCAAACTTGATGAAAGAATATGATTAAATGTTTAAACATTTATTCAAATAACCGCTCCAAATTAGCTGCATTACTGTTACCATTTTACACCTTGAGTTTTCTCTTTAAAAAGTTGTACCCTCATATACTCATTTAGGACTCCTGCTTATTTTTCAATTATTTGGAGGGCTAGACAAAATAATAACCACAATGTTTGTTATAATGGAATATTACCTGACTAAAAATAATAAATACGTAAGAAGCTTTCTAGAAAAAAAAAATTATACAATCCATTTTTGACTTTCTTAGTAATTAAATATAAGCATTTATCATAGTCATGAAACCATGAATTGAAACAACTAGCTTCAATTAATATAATTTAAACAGCATTATTGTCAAGTAAAAGTGCATTTTCTGCTTAGCCTAGCCGAGTAATAGCCCAGGGGACGAAGACAACAAATGGAGCATGGAACAGTTTGGTAATTACTTGGTTGACCGCTCTTCAACGGTTGACTGGCCATGGCTCAAGTTGTCAGAGTATTAGGGCTTGGTTCTTGCTTAGGAAGTGTCAGAGTTTTCAACAATGTCAAAGATTAAAAAAGTAAATTGCTTGAAAGGCTATGAATTGAAAATTCTCTAGCGAATTATAACCAATTTATCACAGAAGAAAACATGTGCCAAGTCATTGTCTTTTTTATTATTATTATTATTATTTTTACATTAACTTGAAAATGAACTGTATTATATATATATATATATATATATATATATATACACACACACACACACACACACACACACACACACACACACACACTTGTATATATATATATATATATATATATATATATATATATATATATATATATATATATATATATACACACACACAACTATTTATGCCATAAATATTTTGTTATAATAGTGTAAAATTATTTTTAAATATTTAAAAATTTAAATATTTCCTGTCTAGTTGCTTAATAATAATTTTCATGCAGTTTGTCTGTTTCAAGTAAATGCCCTTTGTCGGCTACTACCCTCAGTAAGGATACAGGGGGTTCGACAAGAAATTTAAGATACACAGGAATAGCAGTCACATGTTGGCAATAATCGTTGCTGGTGGATCGATTTCCGTCATGATTTGACGAGTTTGTGGAGTCAATAGCTAATTTTGGTGCTTTCGTTACATTATTCGAATATCGAGTAAGTCTTAGCAGCACGGAGATTAACTTATGAGTTTTTTAAATCACTTTTCCAGGCTCATAGTAATATCAGAGTGAAAGCCAAGATAAGGGCATTCCTATTCCTAATTTCCTTCATTCCAGCCTTCACCCTTTCGGCGGACCTCATTTTGTATAGAGAAGAAGCGAGAAGAGTTTTTTTTTTTCGTTCTGTTTCTTTAATTTTATTCTATGGTTCGGTTCATTTTAATCGTTCCCCACCCCCTTTTTTTTTACATTTAAATTATTAAAGTCCGCTTTTTCCGAACCAACAATGCATATAATGCAATTTTAAAAACAAATGATTCTTATTTTTCTAGGCATTGAAAAAAATCACTACTAGCATCTTCATTAAAGTTTTAGAACAATAGGATAACATAACATAACTAACTATGAACTTTTTCCTCAGCTGAGGAACCTTGTTCTAAACATTTTCTCAAAAAAACAAAACATGTTTGATATAAATTGTAATAAATCTTTGCTGTGGAAGAACTGAGAATAAAAAAGACACGAATAGGCAAAGTATATGCATGCACAGTATTAAAAAATATTGAACAAAGGCTAATTTTTATCCGGTTTTAAACTATATTATAGTAAAAAATAGCAATACTATTAGAAAAATAAATTGAAAAGGTATGAATACCTATAAAACATATTACAATTATCCTGACGAAATATATTCCCAAATTATAGAAACAATTTTTTTTTTTTACCTTTATTGAGTAATTATTACAATCTGCCACAAATTTAGGTAATATAGATGGCTTAATGATTACAAGAAACAATTAACAAAGTTTTATTATATGTTTTGTGAATTACATTTAAAATCATTGTGAAATTTTAGTTAGTAATTTATTATTTTTGTGAAGTCACCACCGATATAATGCTGAAAACATGAACCTTTATAATGACCGAAACTGGGTCCAATGATCTTCGCCTTAATGGCTCTATGAGTCAACACCTCGACAAAAACTATAGCAGAGGGAACAAAAGAACTGCATGGGAAAGTTGACAATTACTGAATGTAGGCAGGGAACAGGAGAAATCATTGGGTATAACCACTAGCATAATTTTTAAGTCAGATCAATGGTGAAATTTTTGATGAGCAAAACCGTTTAAAATATAGACTTGTAAGAATATTATCAGTTTTAATAATTTGGTTCTCCTGTTCTTATATAAAACTAATAGATATAAACAAATAGATGTTTTTCATAGCTATAAGATATTACTCACTAGAAAGGTCCTAGAAGACCCGCGCACTGTTGGGACTGAGCCACACCGAGATTTACTGTAACCGGGCTATTATCATTGACACCCATTGTCCACTGTAGCTGAGTAAGCAACAATGGAACCGACATCCTTCTTGTCAGGGGAAGGAACCGAGCTGCCAATACAGGGATTACTGAATATTCCTCATTATATGCTTCGGAACTGAATGGAAATGAGAAGGGTTATTGTTTTTAACCTTGTAGCATAAAATGTATCACAGATATTTTAAATTGAAATAAATGGCAGTAAATTAAAAAATATGATTTAAAAAAAAAATTAAGTTGAAGGGTATTGGGTTCGGTATCTTGGTTAGGACATAGTGATACTGTGCTAACGGTTGTGAAAGGTGGAAATTTGGCCGAAATTACGCTCAACCGCCTCCCTTTTTCCCCAATAAAGGGTACCCACTTTATAGAGGCTGCCCCTCCTTCATAGTCTGACTGAACAGAAGGTATAAATGTTTTCAGTCGGGCTAAAACTCGCGCCAGGAATCATGGCAGTCAAGTGCCTTACCCACTGAGCAATCGAACCTCCAATACAATATTTACAATATAGTGCCTTACCCGGGTTTTGCTATTCCTTCGATGAAGGATTCGCGAACCCCCACTTCTCCAATACAATTTATTTCATTCGCAATACAATATAGGTAGGAAAGTATAACTAGAACATGAGATAAAATGATATCAAGTAACTACTCTTTCATTGCAATTCCCAAATCAACAAGGCCACATACTTATTTTGTTTTGGCTCCTAGAATGGAAATTAGTGATAGCGAGACAAGATTAGAAACTTTAATGAAATCGTAGATTTATCTCAGGCATTTTTAAGTTTGCTTCAGCAGGCCTGGATTTACGCATGGACAGACACCGTAAATCTGGGTCTGATCTTCAGGCCATAATCGACAGTTGGTTCCCATGTCATACATTATTTTAAATATATCTTTAAAACGCTATGCTAACTTTATGATGCTGAAAAAATGCGCTTCACCACAAAGCTATATTTATTCTTATACATATATGTCCAAGGACAGAATATATAATACTGAACTCTATTACATGGACTAGATTGTATATGTAAAGTTGTATTTTATTCATGCTGCAGTAGTAAAACTAAATTAAATACAGTTATTGACAACACGTCGCCTACACGATGGGTGCGAGATACTCGCTAGCCTTGTGACAGTCTTTCAGTAAAGTTCTAGCGGCAGTAATAATGCCGACAT
This sequence comes from Euschistus heros, assembly GCA_003667255.2. Taxonomy (NCBI): domain Eukaryota; kingdom Metazoa; phylum Arthropoda; class Insecta; order Hemiptera; family Pentatomidae; genus Euschistus; species Euschistus heros. Next base: position 776,203 of record RCWM02000341.1, on the reverse strand, counting down.
CAATATGCTAAAATATTGTATAGTATAACTATTCATAAAAGACAGCGGTGGTAGGTTACGCAACTTTCGCTATGAGGAAGTGCAGACAGAATAACAAAATAGGTCAGTATTAACACGACTGGCATAATAATTACCATTACTTACAGCGGTTAAATATTAGTGCTGATAGTAAACACTGGTCATAAATAATTCAAAATAGACAAGGATGACTAATTTAGCTCGTTTTCCTATTAATTCGTACTCAGAATAATTTGTAATAATAGTTAAAGGCATTATGGGGTTCAGCCGTGAAATCACTTTTATGCATCGAACGGTAAGTACATAAAATACTATTATATTAATCACGAAACGATTCATAACATGCATTTATATCTTGAATTACAATGAATCAGATATGATTTCCGAAAACACATAGACTATTATAAAATTTAAATGTAGAAACATATTTTAACTTGATGAATTAATTGCCACTTCTATTGGAATTATTTTATTTGAAAACTAGCTTCGAATATTAAAAATTCATCATCAGTTCTAAAGAGGGAAAACGCACTTCCGAAAAACTCATATTTTAACTCATTTTTCTGTTTAGGAGATATAGGAACAGTGGTGTTTGAGTTACAGTATTAAAAGAGGGACACACGGTTTTAAGAAAATATATTTAAAGGTAAAAATTCGGTGCCTACAAGTAAATATTTTGTAAAAACCTGAGGAATCATACATCCGAACACACACATAAAAAAAACCCGTCATCATATAAGTCACAAATTCAATAGGTCATTTAAAACAATTCAATCCACGCAGATTTCTTGGTGCTGATACCAAGGTTTAAAAATAAATTGCTACCACAAAAATTCATGTGAGACCTAAAAATAAAACAACAAATCTATCGAGAAAAAAAAATATTCAAGAAACAAATTAGTATTTACAACATTTATTGTATACAACATATAGTAAAAGTTACAATAATTATTATTTATTAAACAAATTCTTATTTGAGAGGATAAGTATTCCAAAGGTTCTAGGTTTCATTTATTACTTAAGGAATCGCGGATGTTCCTACAACCTTTCACTAAACTCAGCAGATGCGAGGATGCACTGATATTTCTCTGTATGTTATTTCAATAGTGTTTTAGGAACCGGTATAAACATTTAATGAAAAGTATAATAAAATTGTGCTAATGCCTGGCTGTATTTCGCTGAGCTATTTGACTTATAGAAACTGTAATCTTATTTTTGATTTTCCTACAGCGGGACTTATACTTAAAATAAAAAGTTAAGCTGGCAGTGGTGATGCATTTTCTTTTCCCTTTTTTTTAGAAAAAAAAAACAGAAAATTAGAGATGAAAAGATATAACTTTTTTTTCATTAAGGAGTCGATGTACATCATTATTATACGTATATCGTTTGTTTGCTTATTTGGGCTTACCGTCCTTATACACTCCAACTAGGAAAGGAAGGACGGGTAATCCTACAGGTTATCAACCTATTGTAGCGAGGGTGGTAAGGTCAAGATTTATTCGTGGCTTCGTAACGAAATAAATTTTAACCCGCCCAGGTGGGATTCGAATCTACCGAACTTCAGTACAAAGCGCGCTAAGACCCTTGCTTATTATGTATCAAAAAACTATTGCCAACGTTAGAGGTATCGATTAGTACCTAGAAGAATCGACTTTGGAACATCCATTCTCGAAACCAATTCTTTCCTGTGGAATCGAAAATCGACAAATCCCTAACGTACGTATATACAAATATTTCCACTGATTATTTCTTATAAGGGTTACGTACATATTTGTTTACATTAGTTAAAGCGTTCTAAAATTACATTTAATTCAATCGCAAATGAAATAAAATCGTAGTTTTGTTGTACCCTGGTAAAGAAGACGCAGAAGGAAAGGTATCGGATATCTATTCCCGGCCGCGGGAGGTCCCAGTTAGTGGATCTAGGCCAACGAACTCTTACAGCATCCACTTCTGCTGCCTCTGCTTCTATCTCATCTTCTATTTCTTCTACTATTTCTGTTTACTTATCATAGAATACTATTTAGTGCCGTTATTAATATAAATCGTAAACCAGCGTTCGGATTAAAACGGCAGTGTATTTTTTTAATAGATCCAATTCTCAAACTCGAAATAAATATCAAGACATTCGCCAAGATAATAAAAAAAATATTTGTATTGTAAATATCAAATAAATAAATTTGTTTATCGTACACTCGCCCGATAAACAAATTCAAATATATACGTAGATATATTTTTTAAATATAAAAAGTGAATTATACGAAGATGAATTGACTTTTCCACTTCAATAAAGAAGCAGACATTTTACATATAAATCGAAAGGATGATACAGACATTAGTCTCAGCTAATCTAGAAATATACCTAAATTCATCTCTTTTAAATATAAATTAGAAGAACAATCAACCTACTTTTTAAACAGGTTTTACGATTTCTCGCAGATTACAGACTACCAAATATTCAGCACTGATGCAGGTAGGTAGAAATCGCAACTCAAGGTACATTATCAACTTAGTAGCTTTCGCCGAAATGCAATGTATTTAAATATAATTTAATAATAGAGTGAAAGTCAATTAATAAATCCAACAAAGTATTTATTACTAATTTATTATTTAACTAAAATATCATTAGATAGTAAACATATGTATTATGCATATGTAACATATCAAACATATCATCGCATATTTAATATCATTAAATAGTAAACATATGTATTCGCTACTAGGCATTTATTTCATCTTCTAATGTTAAGTTGACAGTTCTAAGCATTCCGATAGTCATGATTTTCAATTAGTATTTGTTCGACTATTCTTTGGATATTACGTTTAATACATTTCGTAGGTATATTTTTAAGTAATGAAGATTGAATTACTTATTTTTATTTTTTTTGAGTGGGGGTAGATTTCGTTTGAATATTTATTTATTTAATATACTTTGATTTACTTAATATAATTTAATTTACTTCCATTGGTTTTATTATTATTTTATTTATTAGAATAGTTTAGAATTGTTTATAATTTGTTAATACCTTTATATTATATAATAAGTTGAATAATTTTTTCTTTATCTTTTGTATTTCATTGTTATCAATATAAGTATTGAGTTACAACATTTAATTAATTTTATTTAAAAAAAAAAAAAAACCCGCAAATTTCTGTATAATTTATATATTTATTGATATTCTGAAATAATTTTTAATTGTGAGCGTACCACTTCAATATCCAGTATTCAGCGGTTAAAAGTTGTAAATCGTTTCAAATTGCTATTATCTTTTTGTAATTATGACGTTACGGGGCCAAGCGAATTTGAAGATGGCCAAGCGAATTGGAGCGAGTTGAAACCCTCGATCGCGCTCGGTCCAAAAGGTCGTGGGTTTGAATCCCACCTGGGCGGGTTGAAATTTATTTAGTTTCGGACCCACAAACTGAATCTTGACTTTCCAATCATGGTTACAATAGGTTTTAACCTGTATGATAACCCGTCCTTCCTGTCTTAGTAGGAGTACATCAGGACGTTAAGCCCAAGATAAAAAATAAATAAATAAAAACTATGACGTTACAATTATGAAAACTAACCGAATGAAATGAGACTTCATAGTATGGTTTAAATGTTAAATAAAATGTTTCACAAAAGAGTACTAAAGGAGGTCAAAGGAAAAAAAAAGTTACAGATACTAAATATATTTACATGCATGAATCATGTTTTTGAAAATACTTGAAGATGACACAGTTTCAGTATTGTTTTTGAAAATAATTTAAATTTCATCTAAAATCGATACTATCGCGTGCATTCTTAAACACTTGACTCTCACATGTCACAAAACGTCTTCAAATATCTACAAATTAACAGTATTTGACTGACAGACTTTATGACACATTACCAACATTTTCTAGACCACGTTCTCAGAACCTCTCCCTTTTCGGTAGATATAATTAGTTAAGTTTACTTTCCAACGTCGTTCGAATTCGCATCCCCTCCATTGCTAAAATATCAATCAACATTATAGCTAATAATATGTTTTCACCGGCGGGGAGAGAGTTACCGCGACCTCATCAGCCGTCATGGGGACATTTCTTCGAGGCCATCATCAGTACCACAGGTGCTGATGACTTTCTACGAGGCGCCTAGAAACTGCCGTCAGTCAGCTTGGTTTTTTTGAAGGGTGTTACATTTATTCAATTAGTGTTAATTATAACGATTGTGTGTAAGGGTTAATTGGGTGGCGCCAGCTTTTTTTTTTTTTATAATGGTCCGTCATTTATTTTGCTTTTTTTATGTCTACTCGTCTGCCTGCCTGTCTAACATATAATCCAAAGGTACCACCTTGTACTACGTTCTGCTCATGTATTAAGACACAAGGTTCTTGTCAATTCCACCTTATCTTTCGAATGTGGATGTAATAATGTTTGTTTTAACAATGAATGAACCAGAATCATATTCATGGAATTTAAGAGTTAGTTATAAGATAACCTTATAATTTGTTTTGTTTTTTAAGCTCATAAAATAAATAATATCAAATGTATTATATTATTCCCTGCCCTCATAAATGCTATTTAATATCCATAAATTGACTTAATTATTAAACATCCATCCATTTTTATTGGTATTAAAATACAATGAGGTTTTATAAAAATTAGTTAACATAGAATTATTAGTACATAGATAAATATTTATAATTCATATGTTTTAACTGTTTATTATTTTATTTGTGTTTACTACAAAGATAACTGCGATTTTATTTTTAGTTTAATATTTGCTTTTTGATTCCGATCACACAATCCAAGATCACCAGTTTGGATCTTGAACATCACAATCTTCTGACATCCAGCAATGTCACCGTGTGGTGGATGTCGTATCCTCCGCATTGGAGCGCGGAATGTACTGCACGGGAGCCTTTCTCGACATTTTTACAAGCTTTTGACAACGTTTGGCACCCAGGAATGCTTTACAAACTCCGTTAATTTCAACCTTCAACATACTTCCTTATTACCCGCTAATATCTCAGCGATAGAATCTTTAACGTTAATCAGAACTTTTTCAATTCTCCCCGCTATAACCAATCTGCCGGTGTTCCTCAAGCAAGTATCCTAGGTCTCATCCTCTACACGGTGTATACAGCTGATATCCCGACTCATCCTAGCACCACCCTTACCACGTACGCTAAAATAACGATCATATGGTATACGCAGTATATCAAAAACCTTCAAGAATGGTGTCAAAATTGGAGAATTAAAAAAAAAATCAAACTAAATCTGATCAAATAAACTTCACTCTTCGTCGTTAACCTATGAACTCTTGTTCGTTGTTGTTGTTTTGGAATGATATTCCATTAATCCCTGTTGAACAGATCCACTACCTATGACTCCATCTCGATAAACCCCAACCTGGGAATCGACATACAAGACAAGAAACTGCCCATCGTTTTCGACTTCTTTAATATTTACTATGCAAACGTTCAAAATTTCTGATTAATTACAAATGATTCATTTACATGAAGATGATTAGACCTATTAGGACATACGGAGTTAAGGTTTTGAGCTCGAATAAACCATCTAATTCATCTCCTTATAATCCAAAACTTTTCGAAAAATCCTTAATGATCCTAACTTTCAAGACGAACTCCATAACCATTAAAATCCACTATTATCTCAACTTGATTCCAAACCTATTCCTGATAACCTTCTCATATAGAACATTTATTGGTAGTTGCTTTACACCAATTTAAAAAAATGTTTACCTTAAATAATCTTCTTGAAATATGTGATTCAATATATATATATATATATATATATATATATATATATATATATATATATATATATATTTTATTTTTGAAGAGAAAAGATTTGACCCGGTCGGGATATCCAACTATATATCCATATAAATCGCGATATATATATTGAACATATATATACAATCCGTCACCGGTATATATATATATAATATATATATATATATATTATTATATATTATTTTTATTTTTGAAGAGAAAAGATTTGACCCGGTCGGGACTCGAACCCAAGTTTCCACCTCTCTAGCGTGGCGCCTTATCCAACTAGGCCACCGGGGTCGTATCCGAACCAGGCAAATCTTCTCTCTTCAGTGATCCATCTTCTCCAGAGAGAAGATTTGCCTGGTTCGGATACGACCCCGTTGGCCTAGTTGGATAAGGCACCACGCTAGAGAGGTGGAAACTTGGGTTCGAGTCCCGACCAGGTCAAATCTTTTCTCTTCAAAAATAAAATAATATATTTAATAATATTGATTTATATCAAGAAAAATTACATATATATATATATATATATACCGGTGACGGATTGTCAATAGATCCAAGTTAAATGTAATGTTCAATATGAACATTCATCCCCGGAATCACATCGCGATTTGCGAGTGCCCGGGGGTTATGGATCACTGAAGAGAGAAGATTTGCCTGGTTCGGATACGACCCCGGTGGCTAGTTGGATAAGGCGCCACGCTAGAGAGGTGGAAACTTGGGTTCGAGTCCCGACCGGGTCAAATCTTTTCTCTTCAAAAATAAAATAATATATTTAATAATATTGATTTATATCAAGAAAAATTACATATATATATATATATATATATATATATATATATATATATATATATATATATATATATATATATATATATATTTATTTTTGAAGAGAAAAGATTTGACCCCAGTTGGGATTCGAACCCAAGTCTCCACCTCTCTAGCGTGGCGCCTTATCCACTAGGCCACCGGGCTCGTATCCGAACCAGGGAAATCTTTTCTCTCCACTGATCCATACCCCCGGGCACTCGCAATTGCGATGTACGATTCGGGGATGAATGTTCAATTTGAACATTACTTTAATTGGATCTATTGACGATCTGTCACCGGTATATATATATATATATATTATATTGATATAAATCAATATATATATAATATATATTATTTTATTTTTGAAGAGAAGAGATTTGACCCGGTCGGGACTCGAACCCAAGTTTCCACCTCTCTAGCGTGGCGCCTTATCCAACTAGGCCACCGGGGTCGTATCCGAACCAGGCAAATCTTCTCTCTTCAGTGATCCATCTTCTCCAGAGAGAAGATTTGCCTGGTTCGGATACGACCCCGTTGGCCTAGTTCGATAAGGCGCCACGCTAGAGAGGTGAAAACTTGGGTTCGAGTCCCGACCCGGTCAAATCTTTTCTCTTCAAAAATAAAATAATATATTTAATAATATTGATTTATATCAAGAAAAATTACATATATATATATATACCGGTGACGGATTGTCAATAGATCCAAGTTAAATGTAATGTTCAATATGAACATTCATCCCCGGAATCACATCGCGATTTGCGAGTGCCCGGGGGTTATGGATCACTGAAGAGAGAAGATTTGCCTGGTTCGGATACGACCCCGGTGGCCTAGTTGGATAAGGCGCCACGCTAGAGAGGTGGAAACTTGGGTTCGAGTCCCGACCGGGTCAAATCTTTTCTCTTCAAAAATAAAATAATATATTTAATAATATTGATTTATATCAAGAAAAATTACATATATATATATATATATATATATATATATATATATATATATTTTATTTATTTTTGAAGAGAAAAGATTTGACCCCAGTTGGGATTCGAACCCAAGTCTCCACCTCTCTAGCGTGGCGCCTTATCCACTAGGCCACCGGGCTCGTATCCGAACCAGGGAAATCTTTTCTCTCACTGATCCATACCCCCGGGCACTCGCAATTGCGATGTACGATTCGGGGATGAATGTTCAATTTGAACATTACTTTAATTGGATCTATTGACGAGCTGTCCTATATATATATATATATATATTATTTTATTTTTGAAGAGAAGAGATTTGACCCGGTCGGGACTCGAACCCAAGTTTCCACCTCTCTAGCGTGGCGCCTTATCCAACTAGGCCACCGGGGTCGTATCCGAACCAGGCAAATCTTCTCTCTTCAGTGATCCATCTTCTCCAGAGAGAAGATTTGCCTGGTTCGGATACGACCCCGGTGGCCTAGTTGGATAAGGCGCCACGCTAGAGAGGTGGAAACTTGGGTTCGAGTCCCGACCCGGTCAAATCTTTTCTCTTCAAAAATAAAATAATATATTTAATAATATTGATTTATATCAAGAAAAATTACATATATATATATATACCGGTGACGGATTGTCAATAGATCCAAGTTAAATGTAATGTTCAATATGAACATTCATCCCCGGAATCACATCGCGATTTGCGAGTGCCCGGGGGTTATGGATCACTGAAGAGAGAAGATTTGCCTGGTTCGGATACGACCCCGGTGGCCTAGTTGGATAAGGCGCCACGCTAGAGAGGTGGAAACTTGGGTTCGAGTCCCGACCGGGTCAAATCTTTTCTCTTCAAAAATAAAATAATATATTTAATAATATTGATTTATATCAAGAAAAATTACATATATATATATATATATATATATATATATATATATATATATATTTTATTTATTTTTGAAGAGAAAAGATTTGACCCCAGTTGGGATTCGAACCCAAGTCTCCACCTCTCTAGCGTGGCGCCTTATCCACTAGGCCACCGGGCTCGTATCCGAACCAGGGAAATCTTTTCTCTTCACTGATCCATACCCCCGGGCACTCGCAATTGCGATGTACGATTCGGGGATGAATGTTCAATTTGAACATTACTTCAATTGGATCTATTGACGAGCTGTCCTATATATATATATATATATATATATATATATATATATATATATATATATATATATATATATATATATATATATATATATATATATATATATATATATATATATATATATATATATATATATATATATATATATATATATATATATATATTAAATTATGAAATGATTCTTGTTTTTTAATAAATATTTTTTAAATATATTTTTATTTTTAAAGAGAAAAGATTTGACCCCAGTTGGGATTCGATATATATCGTCAATAGATCCATATATATATATATATCGTATATATATATATATGCACTTATCGATCAATTCAGTCATTACGGATTTCCTAATTCATACCTTACGTTAAATATATTCTTAAGACAGACTATTTTTCTTTAGCACCGCGCACAAAAGAATGAGGCATTGTTTCTCCGTTTAAAAAAGCCAGTCCCATTCCCTAAACTCATACGACAGTGGGAATTAGAATTGTCAAGTAATTTTCAGGACATTTAACGCAAACTTTGAACTTTAACGACAGGAAAATAACCGTGATTTTCACTAGAAACCTCATATTAATAACCTTCTGAATTACAATTGCACTTTTTAGAAAACGAAATCTACCGACATATAACATATCTTATTCACAGATCATAAATATAGGATGCACTTTTTCTCTGTGTAATAAATTCTAAAATCCCTAAACCATGTCAAAAGTGAACCACCCGGACTGACGTCAATGCTCTCAACACCTTAAAGCTGCACCAGACCGCGCTGTACCGTTAGGAGAGATGGGCCCGTAAGTCGAGGAATGCTAGGGGTGAGGAGTCATCGCTTAGCAATCGATTCTCTATCCGACCTCCGATGTATCGAACGGATCCGTCATAGCTGTCTCGGCGTAGAATGAAAACAATAAAATAACTATAAAGTCAAAAGCGTTAAATGGAAATATGTAGGACACTAGATGGAAATCACTTCGCAGCGGTTTGCATCAATTTACTTGAAACTGTGTTCCCAGTAACATACAAGGTTTAGGTAGCAATAATTTAATGGATGCATGTATATTAGAAGTTGATATGCATGAGATTAATTTCAATTGTGATACAAAGTGTTACAGAACTACATAAAATTAAATCATCCATTGAAAAACGATTTAGTTGAATGTATGTGATTAAGTTAAATGTGATTTTAAATGTGACAAGAAATTTTGAAAAATCAAAAAGAAACTGAAAAAGAAAAAAGTGGCTATCAATATTCAGAACTGTTGCCTAAGAAAAAGTGTAGTGGCAACAAAAAAAAAAAAAAAAAAATTCTCCACCCAAAAGAAAATATAATTAAAAACATTATAAAAGAGGGAATATCAGTTTTTATAATCCATCTAAAATGATATATAAATCTGATATATCGTATCCAAAATAATTTCAAAAAATCACGCAGTACGTAAAAATTAAATCTTATTAAAAATATGAATTAATTTATTAAACGTGTCTTGAGAAGAAGTAAAACTGTGTATGAAAAAAAGTTCATGCATAAATACTATAAGTATTATCAACAAGTCAAGAAAGGTTTTTTTCATAAATGTTCAAAACTGAAACAGATAATTTTTACATTGTATTGGTATTAGGTGAAACATATAAATTTTAATATAATACAAAAAATATATATTTTTAAATAATTAAAATGATATAATTAAAATGATTTACAATTAATTATAGTTTTCAAATAAAATTTTTAAAATTATGACATATATGTGTGTGTGTGCGTACGTGCGTGAGTATGTATAATGATTGCGACAGTATTTTAGCTAAGAGAAAAAATAAAATTATTACTTGGATTAATTACTGATAAAAATTGATTAAGAGGTTGTAACTTCGGTTTTATTCAAAACAATTAGTTCAGTGACAAATGATAAAACATCTATTGTCTGGTTTAAACGATAGTTGTTTTCTGAGGTTTTGAGATTTGATTTTCTTCCCCCAGAATACAGGAATAAACAATAATTAAAAACAATTTACAGTATTTACCACGTGCAATAAGTGTAGGCTTTAGTCACTGATTTTACAATGAAGTATTTTAAAACCTCTTCCAGCATATGAAGGAGAAATGACGCAATCTATACTCACAATCATTGTTGTTTTTTTTCTTTTTAATTAATACGGAAAACAAACTTAAATAAGGATAAAAAATTTAAATAGTTATATATTACTCCAATTAGTGTATGGGCGAAGGTGGACGAGACTAATTGGTAGTTTGTCCTTGGTGAGGGTAGGTCAGTACTCCCAGCACCTGCTACGGTGTTTACATGATGTGTAGGAGTGTGTAAGAAACCTTATAGCTAGCTTATCCTATGTTATTCATCCTTGTTATTAAAATCATTTCTTTCATTATGAAATTACCTACATTCAGAAATAAATTGTTTTTTAAAGATTGTACTTTAAAAATGGTTTTCCGAATATAAGAAAACATCAATAAAGTAGATACATTACGTCATTTAGGATTGGTGAATTATTTGTTTTAATAAATTTGTTTTATAAGTTTTATTCCAATAATTGATTAATCGTACGTAATCAACTTCTACATTCCTTTTTGTAAAATATTTCTACCTGTATGATGAAAATAATATGCTTGACCTTATGATATATTGTTTGAGAAGATGCTCACGGATGCAGTCAGGTCGATGAATTACACATCCAAGATTAAAAAAAAAAATATATATATACGGAGTGCCGACATTTCGATCTGCCTTGCAGGTCTTCTTTAGGACTAAAAATAACCAGAACCGGATGTGAACAAAATTATATAAAACGAACAAAGTAAATTAATTTACCAAAGAATCAAGAGCTTGTTACATAACTGAAAGAATATCTGAAGTGTTAGAATTTGTATCAAGATCTAGCATTTTAACAACAGATTTTTTTAAATATAAAAAGGTATTGGGTATTTAAATAAATATAAGGAAATTATGTGAAAAGGGTAAGATAGAGACCTAAAAAAGAAAATAAAGTTCGTTTGATAATAAATGAAATAAGAAGTTAAGGAAATATAAGAAATGTTTATAAATCCATTTACGGATAGTTGTCTAGTTGAAGACACGGCCAATAATGACAGTTAAAAAATAAAATCAAGGGAACGGGGGAGTTCCAATTCTGAATTCATGTCCAATTTTGTAATGTCCAATTTTATTTAGTAGTTTTAGCAATCATTTCCAAACAAACATTCAATTTTTAGGAACAAACCGTCGATTCAATGTAATGAAATTTTACAAACAACTCGACTGAAGCTGCTTGTTTCCGAAATATGATAACAATGATTTTATTTCACCAACCTCTAATATTAGACATGCAACATTTAAATAAATACTAGTTAAACATCGGTTAACTTTACTCATAACACTTTAAGCACTGTCACATCGCTGACACATCTGAGACAATATTAATCAATGCATGGCTAGATGATTCACTGTTGATTTTCAAGGACGATGTGATAGTAAAAATTTTGAAATACTACTTCAGATAAATTTCCGAAAAATAAGTGGTTTGTGTTAGTCAACTACATAAATGTTGAACTGTTAGTCAAAACTAAATGTCCTTGTAAAGTCATAGATAATTGTTAATTAATATTCTGTATTAAAATACTCGTTAAGAAAAAAAAATAGATGAACAGTGAGTAGATTATCATATTTAAAAAAAATTAATTTGGTGTCCGAATCGAAGGGTGAAAATACGAAAAAGTTTACTTTTCTTCGTTTAGTTAAGTTGTTAAGACAAAATACTTCTAAAACAGAAAATTTGAAAATATAGATAGAAATAAGCAAAAAATAAAATAATAAGAATAATATAAATGAAAGGGTTATAAAAATAAAAATATTTACAAGGAATGTTTCTCATAACTTTCCTATGTTATTTTAATCGATGGATCCTTTAACTACTATTCACAGCACTCTTAAACACTCTCAGAAAAACGCCAATTTTTAATGTATTCTATATAATCACCATGAATATATAAATATTTAAATTTATACAGATTTATTTAAAATTTGTAATAAATTTGAAGGTATGTAATAAATTTCTAAAATTGCTCTAATTTTAATTGAATAATTTAGGATATACAGACTAAAATATATACTAAAAATTAATTGATCAAAATTTACAAAGGTTAGTTGACTGTGAACAAAAATCAAAGTGATACCTGATAAGAGTTCAGATTGTTTTTTTTTGTTTGTTTTTTTCAAATTAAGGACCCAGATTCTATGCAAACATATCATTAGATTGCCATAAATTGTTTCAATAATCACAATTACATATAATCATTGAAGAGGAAAGGATATTAAGCAGAACTGGCCTTCTCGAATTATGTCATCTATTACAAGTAATTAGTTAATCTATTAATTAGTAATCTATTACAAAATTCACTTCTGATTATTTACTTTACTGTCAATGTTTTGAATCTCTAAAAATACCTATTTCACACTATTTACGATGTAAATTTGTCTTTGAATGTATGTACAGCATTAAAGAAAGAATATTTTTTAATATCCAAGTACAAGAAGATTTCTTGATTATCGTGGGAGTTCTCACCAAAAGGCCGTGGGAATGACCAAACCTCAGGTACCTGAAATGGTACTGAGAACGGAGATGCAGGAAGATACCCATCGGAGAACCTTCTCCAATGCACCTTCCAGGTGGTAAGCGAATCCTCTATTACCTGGCTGGCAGATGGAGCTAAATCTCAGTTAGGATGAGACATAAGATCAATCAGCGATCAAGATAAGAACGATAGAAACAATAAGTCTATATACCTTCAATGGCAACCGTCAGATGTCAAAACATACATGGAAAAGTTTAGAATGGCCATATTATAAAACTGACGACATATAGTTATTTGCTCGGGAAGAGACTTACGAGGTCAGCAGCAAGCAACAGTCACCTGCTCAATTCCTAGTTTACAATAAGGTAAAAGGAAATCCAACTCAACATCCAATAACGATTTCCAAACCCATACTGTCACGGATACCACATGTAGTATGGAAAAATAACCAATAAATACATAATAATAATACATAAGTACTTCTAGAACTATTTTTGTTTTATTTCCTACATAAAAAACAGAAACCAACAGCTCTTCAACGGCCGACAGAATGTACAACAAAACGTTTTTGAGTCTATAATAAGGGAAACAGTAAAATTAAAAGGCTATTTTAATTACCTATCCAGAATCAAAGATGCACTACAAAAAACAGCTTTTTTTTATTTGGATCATTCTGACTGAAGCAAACATCCCTCAAATATTGAGTTAAAATAATTGTTATCCCGTAACAAATGTGGTGAATTAAAAATACGGTAGGGGTCAAAATATGTAGATCATATTGTTTCTAAAATATTAAATTTTATTAAAATAAAACCTTTCAGTTGTACCTACTTTACTTTGTTTCTACGATTTGTTGAATGAAAGTAATTATGACGAATAATTACTAAATTAAATTAAGCTAGGGTCCACGTGAAATGGCACCTAATCCGTAAGCCAATTTTCAGTTTTACTCCTGGACGGGAGGAATTTTCTTATGTCTCGTATAACGTTTAACGTAGCATGAAATTATTTTACCCGATTTCGTTGATACAAGGCAGTATGTAAGTAGTCCATAACTGTGTATTTAGTTAAAACAGCTTTAAATTGGTAAAAGTTAGATTTCATTATGGCATTTGCTAGTGTTTCTAATGAACAATATAATTATGACATTGTTCAATTAATTATAAGTTATAGTACAATATATATACTCTCTCTCTCTCTCTCTCTCTCTCTCTCTCTCTCTCTCTCTCTCTCTCTCTCTCTCTCTCTATCTCTCTATCTCTCTATATACACTCTCTATGTATATATATATATATATATATATATATATATATATATATATATATATATATAGAGAGTGAGAGAGAGAGAGAACTAAAGAGAGAGTAGAATAGAGTAGAGTTCAATATAATACAAAGAAAACATTATTCTTAAAAATAAGATTGTATATTAGAAAGTAAAATCATATCTGTCCATGAGACAATATAAATAAAAGTGAACACCGATTTAAAAAAAAAAAAAAAAAAAAAAAAACAGGAAAAAATGATATTAAAAACCACCTGAATGCATATAATACATTAAAATTACGAACATAACGCCAATTTAGTAAAATGTGAAAAATTATTTTTTTTTTTACTTTGTTGTGATGTTTTAAAAATTTTATTTAAAAAAACCTTAATATCTTCAGATACAAAGATGCTTTCTAATTGAAATAAATAAAATAAATAAATCGATTTAGCACATTTAATGCGTAAACAAAATATCTCCAAAACTATGTAAATCGCTTTTAATTTCTGGAATATTAACTTTCATCAAAAAACCACGCCATACATTGTCAAAAAGTATTACAATGTTTTTAATATGTTTTATGAATCATCACCTCTTTTATACTTCTCCATTTTTGTTTATAGCTGAACCTTAAATTAAATACACAGTGTCTGATATATGTAATATTTTCGTGTAATAACAAGATTTTGATTTGAAACTACAAGATTTCTGTTTGATCGTATTTCCTATAAACATTGCTTACCGCACAAGCTTGTTGACAAGACCAATCAGGCAGTCGTTTCAGTCGTATCCCATACTACTGAAACAGACAGCCATTTGAATAAAACCAACCAACCTGTTAAACCGAAATCCACAAAAGCTTCCCACAAGCCGACCGTGGATGACTCACAGAGGACCACCATTGATAGAACACCGCTACTACACTGGCACCTCAAGCCATTGATACCGTTACCTCTAGGCTCCCCTCCATTGCACCTAGCTCTGCATCGCACTGCGTTTAATGGTACATTATATACACTAGTATATACTGCTGGATGTATAAGTTTATCATTCAAAGTACAGTGAAATCTCGCTAATCCGAACATCGGTAATCCGAACACTTTAGTAAACCGAACTAGCGAGTAAGCAGAACTTTTTTTTTTTTACTTATTTGCATATATATTTTTTTAAATATATATAATCTATATTATATGACTAAAAAAAATAATATACAAATATATAAATGATTGGTTAGGAGATAAACCACAAAACAAAATAAAAATATTCTTTTTTAAAAGAAGAGTTCTTTTTAAAATACAGACGGGGAATTGTACTAAGTATCTAACAAAACACTAATGAAAAGAATAAAAAGAACGAAACAAACAACCAAAATCTCACATTACACCCACAAATGATATTTCAACCAGTGCAGTAAATGGGCCTTGGGAAGGATGTACAGAGGCAGAAGATTCTTCTTCTACAGCAGCTCCAATAAGAAACATTAATAATTTTTTTCTTTGAATAAATATATCAAGCTTTTTCTAAAAAAATAAAATAAAACGTTTAATTTTAAAAATAAATTAACGTTAGATGATTGGTACCCCCCCCCCCGTAAATATATTTGTATGTATTTTAATCTATATTTTGACTTGTTAAATATTTTAATAAATATTACTTATGTATTTTACATTTAACATAAATCGAAAACAATGTTCAGGACTCGATGGCAGAGCGAGTAGAGGCGAGGGTGTAAGCGCGCTCGGTACTGAAGGTCGTGAGTTCGAATCCCACCCGGGTGGGTTAAAATTTATTTCGGGGCAGGCTCACGAAATGAATCCTGACCTTCTCGCCATCGCTGGAATAGGTTGGTAACCTGTTGGATAACTCGTCCTTTCCGCCCTAGTTGGAGAACGTAAGGACTTTAAGCCCATATAAACAAACAAAAAAACATTTATTCAGATTGTCTTTTATATTACCTAAGCAGATTTAAGTATAGAAGGAATATTAATTAGCAATTTTATCTCCCATTTATAATTTTATTTAAACAATTATGTTATATAATTCTTTATTTGGGCGACGTTTCATTGCCTATACCACATTTTCAAGCCCTAACAACATAAAAACACATGTGGATAATATATGAAAATTAGCTATGACAACTTTTACTATACTTCCATTCCAATATACAATATATACAAATAAATTACCATTCTATGTCACCTCCAATCACTCTGACATTGTCAATGAATATAATTATTTTCGACTGAAAAGTCTCGTCACTTGTTTACAACATCCGAAAAAACATCATATCTGCATTAATTTTAAAACATTCCATTGTACATATCACTTCTTAAATCTTAAATTTAAAAATATTTCTTAAAGGATCACATTCTACTATGGTTTATACTTATCCATTTTGATAACTGACTGCATTTGGCCCAAAGATTGAATTAAATATGTTTGTTTATCAACAGTGCATAATGGGCTCCCACTTTTGTTATGTCCGTTTTAAAATTCACTGTTTTGTCTTTATTTTTTGTTATAAAAATAGATTCTAATATTTTTCTTCTTTTACTGTTTTTTTTTCTCATAAAATAATATATTGGTTTTGTTAAAATTTAATTGGTGATTATGATTTATGGCATGTTGTGTTAATGCTGTCTTATTGATATTTTCAACGTTTTTTGTGTTTGAATTGTGCTGTTTGATTATATTTTCCAGTTTTTGTTTAGTTTCACCTATGTATATATTATTACATATTTTTCATTCAATTTTGTAAAATTCCAATCCTTACAATCCAAAATCCTTCGAAAAATCCTCAATGCTCCTTACTTTGTGACCAATAAACTTATCCATAAAGATCTTAATGTTCCTTATGTTGCTGATATAGCCCACAGGAGATACCTATCCTTCCATAGTAAGCTCCATAACCACTCCAATCCACTAGTCTCCCAACTTGCTTCCCACTCCATTCCCGATAATCCTCCGAGGCGTCTGAAAAGAAGATGGCCTAGAGACCTGTTAGTGTAGATTTTTATTGAAGTGCTGCTACTGAGTTGTTCTTCACAAGTTATATACATGCCATTGTATTCTCTATCAACACATTTACTTGATGTATATGTTTTTGTACAGTTGTAAATATCAATAAACGAGAAAAAAAAAAAAATTTGTAAATTAAGCTATTTTTTTCAATGGGGTCTATTTCGTTTCCTGTTTATGGTGTTGATAATTTTGTTTTTATTTATTGGGACTGTTTTTTTTATTGAAGTCGATTTTTTTCAGTTTGTTGATTATTTTATTAGTTAGTCCAGGTATGTATGTAATTTTAATGAAGCCCAAATAAAGAATTATATAACATTATTGTTTAAGTAAAATTATAAATGCGAGATAACATTGCTGATTAAAGCCTATTCCTTCGTGGAACAAACTGACATATTAAACAAAGGACAAAATACAATAAGAGTCTTTGAATCAGTTTCCTCTATTGCAAATAATACTTTTAGCTTCAAAATTACTCAATTAAAATAATAATATTTTAAATCAAAATAATAATTCAAACACTCCTTTACAATAATTACAATAATTACAATTAATAATTATTTCAAAATAAAATACATACTTTTTCAATGATCAATCAAAATAATATTTCAAGACAAAATAATAGTATCCTAATTTTTATGATAGTGACTTCAAAATATTAATTACAAAATAAATCAAACAGAATATTATCGTGAAATAAAATAATGCTTTGAATGATCTTTTACATTATTAACATGGAATATAATATTTCACAGCAAAATACAAAAGTCCGACTTTATTAAAATAAACTACAGCATTGTCAGTTTAATACAGATAATTCTTTTCAATATAACATAAACATTACTTCTAATACCATTATATTTATTATATTTAAAATAAAAGATTTTTAAGACATTTTAATATTGTTTAAATAAAATTAAATATTTTTAATCAGAATCATTATCTGAGTCATAGTTATCCGAGACATCCGAAATATTTACGCGAATGGATTCATTATCGTCGTCTGAAATATATTGTTTCTTTTTCCTCTTTTTTCTAGTGGGCCTTTTAATATTGTCAATATGGGTTTAATCGGTCTCTTATCTTTCACTAGTACATTTACTTTTTTAAATTTGTCTCTACTCTTTATTTTTGCTTGGGTATTTTTTAAAATATCTACATCTCCTAATTGTCGTTGAATATCCAAAGGGTCTTCTCTATTTTTATTTAATTTTTCAGTCCTTGTTTCTTTTTCGTCATTTATTTTGGATCTAATTAATTTATGTAATAACTGTTGGTCCTTGTGATATTTTAATACGTATTGTTCCGTCAGGTCGGTGTTTTCGTCTGACTCTAATCTGGAGGTTCCGAAAGTAATTTCATTGGGCGTTAATTTTAATTTATTATTTAAGGTATTATTGTACGCTATTACCGCTAATCTTAATTTCTGCTGCATAGAACATTTATCTTTTTCTTTTCCTATTATTCTCAATAATTCGTTTAGGGTAGAGTGGACTCTGTTCAATAATCCCAAAGAGTTCGAGTGGCTGGCTGAGGTATAATGTAAGATAATATTATTTTCTTCACAAAACTGTTTTACTAAATTATTTTTCATTTCCGTCCCTTGATCTAATGATATTTGTAGAAGTGTTGGAAAGTACGTCATATAGTTCGTTAGTGCATTATTAAAATTAAAATATCAATCATTAATTTAAATTCTGTCTGACTATAAAACTGATAAAATGATATTCTTTTTCTAAGGTTTGAATGAATATTAACCAAATTACTCTGATAAGTCTATTTTAAATTTTTGATGTGTAAACCATTTAAATCATATATCTGTAACGCTAACTTCATTTTATAAATGCATAAAAATGTTTATAACAATTATATTCAGCTTCTTAAAAACAAAAATAAGCAAGAAATAAAGATCGAGACGTAATGTAAACTTATTAACTTTTTAACCAAAAATAACAATACTTAATCACGAAGATGATTAAAATGCATAATTTAACTTTAAACTTAAAACTGTGAAATTGTTTATCCCTTTAGCTTTATATTTAATATTTCGATTCTAGTGATTAACAGGACATTAAATAAAATGATCATACCTTGTTTTGTTTAAATTGAATTGTTAGAATAATAAAGTAAAATAATAATTTTTAATTTACAGATTCTTTAGTTCGTCGATACGATGTAATTGTTTAAACAGCAAACATAATAGAAGCTTAAAAATAGAACGAATACAACCGTTTAATCCTAAACGTATTTAGTAACGCATATAAGAAAGTTAACATTATTATCGGAGTAATAATCATATAAATACATTCTTTAAAAGTCTAATTAACATTAACATACAAATAATTATTATCAACTAAATCATTATTATTAAATTATTAATTAATTATTATTATTAAGTTAATATTAAAATTAAATGATGATTTTTAATTACTTATAAACCCATTGCTCTTTTCAGAATTACGTATCTATTAATATTAATTATAAACGAAACATCGTAATGAGAAGCAACATAAAACTAAACTTTGAAATCTAAATGAATATAAGATATTTAAAATTTTATAGAAATAGTTAAAACGTATTATTAATAATTAATGATGATACTAATAAATGTAAGTATTAACAAAAACTGGTATGAATATGAACATTAATAAAAATAGTATTGATGTTGAATTCGAAATTACCAGAATCAACAATTTATCCGAATTAAATAATTTTAATTGGTTTTTTCCTATATTTATACATCTTTTTTGGTACAATCCAAAGCGGAAAATTATTTTTTGATTTATTTGGTCTGATTTTAACCATTCCCTTTTTAAACAAATTTTGTACTGCTTCCTCGCCTAAATCAACATTAGTTGAGCTTTAAGATTTTTTAACTTATTGCGGCGGTGATCCAGCCTACTTTTTATGGAAATAGAAGCTATTATTTCTTTTAAGGTCTTTTGGTTCAATTTATTAACTTTTGTTACTTTATTATTAAATTTTTCAACAGTTACTTTTAAACTATTTTTCGAAGCTTTTAAATTGTTTGTTTCTTTCACTAAATTCGAATTTAAATCTTCCGTTTCTTTGATTTTACTAATTATATGTTTTTCTTTTCCTTCCCGTGACTTATTAACGGTTTTTATTGTTTTATTTAAATTACGATATTTATTTCGGACTGTTTCTTTATTTTTTTTAAGTTCTTCAGGTTTTTGGTGTTTTAAATTTTCGTCGTCTTCCATATTCTTAAATTTGTTTACAGAATTTTCTACACTTTCTTTTATTTCAGGTTTTAAATTAAACGCTTCTTCCACACTCTTAATATTGTTTACAGAATTTTCTACAGTTTCATTTATTTCCGGTTTTATATGTTCTTCGCGAATTAAGTTTTTAACACTTTCTTTTATTCCCGATTTTATATGTTCGTCGCGGATTAATTGTTTTTTTCCATTTTTTTCGTCGATTAGACTGGGTATGTCGTTGCCTAAATTTAAATTTAAGTCATTTATTTCTATTTGTTTATCCTGTTTAGAATTTAAATTGTTTATATCCGGTCCGGAGGTCTGCTTGTGCTCGGGCCTAATTCTAAAAAATGATTCTGTCTTTGTTCTAATGATTCTATACGCTCTTGTAATAATTTTATCTGTTTATCTTTTTCCTCTTCTATCGCGTGTACTCTATTAGAAACGGTTCTCATTGAAACAGTGTTGGAGTCTATTTGGGGTTGCTGATAATTTTGTTGCCTAAAATTTCTGGAGGGCGGTTTATTAAAAAATTTATACTGTGACTGGGGGTCCCATTGTTGGTTATAAATTGGTGTTTGATATTCTATTGCCCGCTGTTGTGGCCGGAAGTTATGTTGATTGTTATTGTTATAAGAATTAAAGGTTGGACTTTGTTCATGCTGATACGGTCTGTATTGTTGAGGATTATTGTACGACGCATATTGCTCGCGGTGATACTGATGGGGTCGGTTGTAATTTTGATAATCATGGTGGTTGTTAAAGTTTGGTCGGTACTCTTTGTTTTTAAATTATTTTCGAAATTCTTCTTTTTGTAATTATTTTGAGTTGGGTTATTCTTATACTGTTTTTTATCTCCGTAAAGTCTATGTACAATATGAGCCGCGCTGTTTCTTAATATTTCTTCTAGGTCTTCTAACGAGTCAAATTTAATGTGATAAATAAAATCTGTTAATGCCGGATGTAAGCTATGTACTGCGTGATGGGATATCTGTTTGTCATACCTATACATTTCGTCCTGTTTGTTTAGTATCTCATTGTCTGAATAAATACGTGCGTATAAATCGCATCTTTTTTGGCCCAGTCGTTCTAAGAAATCGAGTGGGTTCTCGTTATGATAAGTCCGCGTATTTAAAATTTCTGAAATTAATTGTTCCCTAGTTCTCGTGTCCTGATATTTTCTTTTTAAGAATTTTATTATTTCTTTGACGGTATTAAATTCTTTGTCATATACGGCGACTTTAGCTTTACCTGTTAATTTATTTAAAATCGTTAAAACTAATTTTGCTTGATTTGTATTTTTATGAGTATTGTCCTCCTTACAATATAAATTATATAAAAATTCGCTATTTCTGATAAAATCAACTAGTTGTAACGGATTTCCGTCGTATTCTGGGATTAATGCTAAATCGTGATTTTTAATTTCAAGAGCCATATTAATATCTTCTTTTTTAACTAACGTTGAACCTGTTATTTTTAAGTTACTTAATTTTTCTTCCAAACCATTCATAAAGATAAATGCTAAATTTAAATTATTATACTTATTACTAACTTATATTTAAATTACAAAAATTACTTAAAAATAAAAATAAAAATAAAATAATTATACTTTTTCTTGATACAACGATGTCTTCGTTGTCTTCGATGTCTTCTCGATGACTTCCTCCTTTAAATAAAAGGTTCACGGGGCTGAGTTTTTAAAAAGAGATTTTATTGAAGTACATACATTATATCAAGCAAAAGCACAAACTTAAAGCCTATTACAAAACTTCGTGGAAAAACTGACATCATAACGGGTAGAGGCAGAGTGTCACCGACGAAGGTGGGGGTGCCCCTTTTATACAATTATCTAGGAGAGGGGATAGTGTACATTTATTTATTATTCCTTAATACCATTGGGTTTCTATAACTATATATATATATATATATATATATATATGATATATATATATATATATAATATTCCAACCAGTTCCGGTGAGTGAGCTCAAGCATTCGACAGAGTTTGGCACAATGGACTACTATTTAAACTTAAATCATTCCTTTCTTCCACTTACTATCTTATCCTTCTCTCTCTTTCCGACAGATTTTTCTCTTTTCGACAAGGTTCGTATACCTCTTCTGTTCCACCAATTAGGGCTGGAGTACCGCAGGGATCGATTCTTGCACCTCTGCTATACATTGTTTACTCACTCGACATACCCAGTTACCCAAACACGATAATAGCAACATACGCAGATGATACTGCAATATCAATTTTTCTGACTAGACACTCAGACATCAATCAGGCTTCACTGACTCTCCAACACTATTTACAACAGTTACAAGACTGGTTCAACAAATGGAAAATTAAACTAAATAACGACAAATCACAGCACATAACTTTTGCACTTCGACATAATACCTGTCCCAACGTTTACATTAACAATGTTCCAATTAAACAGACTGACACTGTTCAATACCTAGGACTAATGTTCGACAGAAGGATTTACGGAACTGCTTGAAACAGAAACGCCTAAGCCTTAACAAAAGACTGAGACTTTATATATCCAATCTAAAAAAAAATTGACGCGCAAAGACTAAATACATATACTTACTTATTAAAACCTCTTATGGAGGACGCCTCACAAATTTACGGAACTGCTAAAAAAACACACATCCAAAAATTACAGACTTTCCAGTCAAAAACTTTAAGACTCATTACACAATCACCCTGGTATGTCAACAACAAAACTTTAAACACAGACTTACGAATACCCATGGTACAAGATCACATCCAGACTTTATATAAAACGACAAACTTCACGGACATATCAATAATTTAATACAAAGTATAGCCTCCATAAGCTTGCCAGATAATACCCAAAGGAGACTAAAAAGGAGTTGGTTGAGGGATCTACTCCGTTAAAACTGATTAAATATCATGTTCATGTTAGGAGTAAGTACCGCTGGGTGCTGTCCTCCCTCATGCCTGACATGCCAATTATCTTGTATACAACAATTTATCACATCTGCTTGTTGTCAGTTGTGGATTAAACAAATAAAGAGAAAAAAAAAATGAAAATACAAGGGATAGTTGATTTTCTCTACAAAATCAAATTAAGATCTTTAAATCAGGTTGGTTAGTCCAGGGACATGTATGAAGTGCACGGGGAGAACTTGAGTTTCTTGAGCTGGTATGGTTTTAATTTCCCGAACATTATTCATAAGAAGCATATATGACTTATTTTATTTTTCTGAGCCCCTTTAGCCTCTACTATATTCATGGTAGAATGGAGTAGGATTTTATAACTGTAGATGTTTAACATCCTTTAAGTAAGTATACTAGAGAGCAGTGATGCGCTAGTACCAACATTTTTCGATTCTAAGTACCGGTACCTCGGTTTAAAAATAAGTTAAAAATCAAAACAAGTCAATAAAAAAATACATTAATAATTCAAGAAATATATTAGTTAACCGCTAGCAGCATTTGTTCTCTAAAGCATATAATATGTGCTTCATATGTCGCTGATTTCGCTCGAACCAGACACCTATCGTATTATAACGAGCCACAAAACCCAAATCCACTTGTTTCTCAACTTACTTCCCTTTATGTTCCCGACAATCCTTCAAGGCGCCTGAAAAGAAGAAGACCTAAGTACAGATGTTTCATTGAAGAATTAGGAGGTCTTTTAACCAGCCATGCCAATAAATAAATATGGTTATTAAAAATTATTATACAATTGTGAATTTCAATTAATAAACGTTAAACTTTTCTTTTTTTTTAAACTATGGAAGTTCATAATAAAATATTCTAATATATTACTTATAAAATATTAATTATAAAATGTAAGTGTTAAATAAAGATTTTCTTTATTATTATAATTACACAATAGGTTCGTTATTATTATTGTTGTTAGTTGAATTGTAACGTAGGTTAAAATGACCCACTTAAAATTAATATATATACAATATTGTTAATATCTTCATTTCATTTGTCTATATTGTTATATTCCATTTATATTTTATATTTTATCTATTTTTAGTTGTTGTTTACTATTGTCTAGAGTTGTTTTGTTGCTTCTCGGATATCAGGGTCCCACTATTTGGGATAATCGGATAGTCCTGGTGACAGCCTTGTACCATTAGGACTTCATTGGGGCCAAATGGGCAGTAAAATTACTCGTTTTATTAAGCCCACATTGTCTATTGCAGCTAAGGCTCCACAGATAGCTTCGAGAAGTCTACGAGCATGAAATCGATCTCTACAAAACTGTTTCTATTTTATTTTTTCTCTTTGCTTTGAATTAAACATCAAAAATAGGAGGGATAACAACAATAAGTTTTAAATGGCATTCAATGAGATTCAAGAAGCAGATGCATTTCAGATGAACTGACATTTTAACCTCGATAACATGAAGCTGAGAGGAAATATTACATTGAAAAGGAAATGAGTAAAATATTATTATTTCTGCTGAAACACTTTAACAAAGCCCAGTTGTTTAAAAACAGCTCATTAGTGCTTCATCTCCATTTTTGTTTATTGTCAGGCCAATATTTAAGCATCTGAGGTTTCTTCACAGCAATAAATGATTCTTATTTTCCGTCAATTTGCAGTTGAAAGCAACTATGTCCATCTAATAAAATCCATAAAAAAACTAGTTGATGGATATAGTTGTTTCGTTAGTATTGTTCTTTCGTAATTATTTTGTTTTTAAAGCTTATATTCTTTTTCACATTTACGAACTGGCAATGAAGGATATTAAATTGTATAAATATAAGGTCAAACACAAAATAGAAAATAATATCCAGCAGCTTTGCAATCATTAAGGGTACTAAGAGTTGGTGTTGTAAGTCGTGTGTTTCTTAAGGGTGAAATATAGAGGTATATATGTATTTAAATATTTATAAAATGAAAGTAAGTATATACGTCTTTGCCCTTGGTTGAATGTTTTTATTTTATAATTAATTATGAGCTTTTATTTCATGTGGACTTCACAATATTTTTCGGTGAAATGTCTAAAGAAAATGAGTGCACAGTTTCGGTATATGTAATAGTTTTGAAGAGTATTGGAGAGCATGAAAAAAGTAATTTTTATTTGGGCTTCTACAGTTTATAAGTCATGTGGAATGAGTAGAGTTAATCTTGGAAGTCTGCTTTCATGGAATAGGAGAGATGGCAGCCACTATATGGATGTATAATTGAAAAGTTACTTAGATTTCGGATATCAAGCATATACTCTAGGGGTAGTATTCTTTATTTCGTTAAGATGCTATACATAATTTTATAAAGAGGGTACATTTTAGATCAAAGCCTGATCTATTTATGCACATGCCATTCAAAAGAGGCTCTAGAGTAGTTTCACAACGATGCAATAATGTTATTCTCTAACATCTATTAACTAACCTATTCAAAAAAATAATAATAATTTACAAATTCTATAATTTAATTTTTTTTTTTTTAAACGACTGGAACGTCGTTGTACATCATCACACTCACAATACTGCTCATGCAATGTGAGAAGAAAGTCTATACAGCATTTTACAACAGAAATTACAGGTCGGTACCGAAACAATAGTTATTATACAAATATTCAGTTTTAACAATTTTTTATTTTAGCAAAAAAAGAGAATATTACTTTTATAGTGCCATCTTGCTAAATATACATTCTTTGCTTTTGATCTCATAAAAATTATTAGAAAGGCAGTTATAATATTTAAAAAACAGCGGCTACCTTGATTAGCCATCATGGAAATTTCCAACAAGCTTGTCGGACCTCCAGAACATCGACCGCTCCAGGAATAGGAACGGTCAGCCCCAAATCTGTGCCAGGAGAGGCGTCTGCCAAGGTGAGCACCGTCTGACCCTATTTTGGAAAACGTGATCCAGAAGCTCAAATGAGATTTTTAAAGAACAGGTAAGAGAAAAACGTAGTTGAATAATCAATCAATAATCAATATGAAATATTTTTCTTAGCACCAAACATTGAAGGTGTACGTTACAGAGAGGTATTCAAGTGATTATCAGCGGACCAGCTTGATACCGGCAGTACTAATGATGCGACCACTTTCATCATTTGAAGAGGGAGGTGCATTCATCTTTAGCCCATCATCTTCCAAATCGGGAAAGATGAGCCAGAAGAGTTTCACTGCCATATGTGAGTATGCTTTAGTTTTCGATGGAAAGTACCAAGTTGTGGGGGCCACCAGGTGGGACTGTTAAGTACGACAGGCTAAGTGCTAGGTTCCTGTAAGAGCCTATATACGGCAAACGATCCTGCAGTTACCATTCGTCAGCAGCAGCAGCCTGCTCCAAACAGAGACTAAGAGAGCTTACTAGTGAAATTCAGTTTACATTTAACTCTCTTTTGTGGTAAAACTGAAACACTTGAAGACAAAAACAAAATAATAAAATAAATTTCTTACTGTAGTTGCTTACATGAATTCCCTTTTCGTAAGTTATCGGTTAGGAGCTTACCTGAAAAAAAAAAGACGTAATAAATTAACAATCATTGCATCAAGGTATACATTTAAGTAAGGTATTTTAAATCGATTTATATTTCACCGAATATAAATTCCATACCATTCGTTTCAGAATGGTATCAACCTTTACGAAATATAGATTAGAAGAAAAGGAATTATAGGAAACAATCTAGTTAATTTGTGATACTGTTTTTCAGATCTGCCAGGATCTGACGATTTTTTGAGGCCAAAGCATATCCTTAGCCACTTTTCCTTCCACAATTAGAATTAGTTTTCGTCCTTAACGATACTGTTTTAAGATGGTGAACGGACATCTTTTAGTTACATATTTATATTAGTTTTCGTCCTTAATGATAATATATTGAAATATTCCAGGTTTTATCTGTTTTTAAGTTATCCGAAGGATACTCCGCCATTGTTGTCCTTGAGGATACTATTTTGAAATATTAGAATATTTAACGATTTTAAGATGGCGGAAAGATATTTCGCCGTTGTTAACTCATTCTATGGGAAGTTGGAGATTTCAACGGTAACAACCCCTTCCCGTCGAAAGTATTTACTAAATAACTAAATTAGTCTTCAATTGACTTTTTAATTCATTTAACCTAATATAATGTGCACATTTTAAGTGAAAGCACCTTAACAACAGCAGTAATTTCAACTATTGAGACCCGTTGCAGGATCTGTTACTCTACACAGGCCTTGAGGTCACAGACTGCAACCGCACGGCGATATCTTTCGCTCCATCGATTATCAATAGAGCTCAAGTGCGAGGCTGTCCATGGCGACCACATGAGTACCCAAGATCTAGAAGATAACCCTATCTCAAGGGCAGTGACCCTACACTGATCCTTGAGTGGCCCTAAGAGTTGGCTTTCGTCAAAGCTGTCTTGTATAAAGTCCTCTGCCTTGTTACCGAAAGAGATCACGAAAGTTTCGCAAATTAAGATAGTATTAATTCGCCATAGCTATGAAACACCTCAGGCTTATCAGCTAAAATAGCAGTAAATGCGAGCATATTGTTTAAATTATTTTTATTTGTATATTTATTGAAATTTGCAACTGTATATAAAAAACTTAATTTCTCCCTGACAGGGAAAAATAATAGATCACGGCTATAATCTATAATACTCTGCTTTTCCCAATTTGCATTTTAGAATTAAAAAGATCAAATTACTTAAATTAATAATTAAATTACATTAACAATTAGTGATTTTTCGAAATAAACAAAGTTGATAGAAAATATGCGTTTCAAACTCAATTTGTTTTCATTTCAACCAATATACTCGTTACTTCTAAACGGTAGGTCTAAGCTACAAATGTTACAATTTTTTAAATGTGAAAAAAATGTTACACCATGTACAGATTCCCAACTAAAAGATACATCCATGTAAAAAAAATACATAGGTGAATTGCTTGTAAAGCGACTCCCCACTGTTGCAATAATAGTTATACATGAGAAGGTCCCGACCATCTTCTTTTCAGACGCTTTGTAGGGTCGTCGGAAATAGAATTGGAAGCAATTTGAGAGACTGGTAAGTTTGAATAGTTATAAAGGAGTATATTAAGAAAAGATAGATAAAAATATGAAAAAAAGCATTATAAAATATTATTTTTTTTAATTGATACGTTTGTGGAAATCATGAATGTGATGAAATTCAGCTATATAGTGATGAAATGTGTATATTATGACGTGATTTATTACACCATATTTTTCTTGATTTCCTCCTAATACCGTGTTTACTATAGCGATATGCACATGAATCCACTTTCAACATTTCCACCATTAATTTTTCAAGTTAACATAAAATCAAAGATCTCCCGATCGAAATTTGAAAATTGCTAAGAGCTTTCAAAAAAACATTTTTTTACATAACTTTAACGAAGATTTTTTTTAGTTATATTTATAAATTTTAATTTGATCCTTCTCCAAAAAAAACAAACAATGTGTTTCATATAGTTTAATGTTACTCTATGACGGTGCCTCTAACCTAGATGTTGCAAGATGTTGTACACGGCAATTGTAATTAGATAAATAAATATAAAGTAGGTCGATGAGAGGAGAACAAGAAATCCCGAAACGTAAGCAAAATTAAAACATATGTTTTGTTAATTTAAACATAAACTACATAGCTCTTCAACATGGGCATGGTCAGAGTTGGGCTAAATTTAACTATATCTGAAATTTAATTATCGTTATTTGACTACTAATTTCCTGGATTCAGTCACCTAGTTTAATAATTATTAAATCTTTTGGTCGATTTTTCAGTCAAATAATAGTTCACTAAAAACTGACCGAAAGATTTTATCAGTTTTAAATTAGGTGGTTGATTTCAGGAAATTAGTTGCTAAATAGCTATGATTAAATTTTGCCCAACTCTGGTTATAGTATCAACTTTATTAATAAGGAAAAGTAATATATAAACAAATTCATGTTTCATTTATTTATTTCCAACAAAGTTGCTTTAAATTGATTCAAAGTTTTACACCACTGTGATCTTGATAGGCATATATGGTTCTAAGTAACTTAAGAAAGTCCTATTGTTTCATCCATGTCAGACAAGGGAAGCAACAGAATCTCGTATCCATTGTTTCTAAAATCTGCCTAATTAAGCGTCAAAATGATTGTGAGCCTCATTCCAGGAAGGGGGAGAAGCAAGGCTCCAGGCTCCAGGCAGGGGAGACGGTTTTATAATCCCCGTCGGGAGGCTCAAAGGTACTTTCAGTTCCCAGCGTAATATACGGATGCATATCTCAATTGAAATATTGGAAGGATAAATTAAAATTGACTGAGTTTAAGGCTGCACACAGTGCTTCATTCAATACAATATAAAAACCATTGTTTTATTTTTGTTATTGCAAAATCATATTATTAAAATTTAAAAAAAAAAAATGTTGATTTCGAGAAAACACATACTAAATGAGAGTTTCACAAAATAAAATTATAGTTGTTGAAAACATAAATATTACTGAAATATTTAGATAAGGTACATATAATTTATATTTTTGAATTTCTACTTTAAGTAGAAAGTTTAAGTAGATCTGCTTAAAATCCGAATTATAATATAATTACATTGTATTGATGATGTACCAATCAGAGGATATCCATAATTCTAAAGAAACTGTATATTAAGAATAAAATTGGAATAAGTGGATGGAGTGTGCAGTAAAGAAATATAAAAATTTTAATTATATATCTTTTTTTTTTTACGTGTCTAATATTTTTTGGCCAGGAACCCCCAAAACAATCGCCGACAAGATCCGTGAAAGACTGTGTCCTCCTATTGTAACTATAAATTAGAAATGTATTTAGTAATATTACATTTAAATAATGTTATTTTTACGATAATACAAGTTTCACTCTTTAAAATTTTATATTTTTTTGTTTAAAAGTGCGTAAACAAGATTTGCTTGTAGAGAAAAAATAGTCTTGACTGTACTGTTCGTTTAAATGACTGGCAAAATATTATTTTTTATTATTATTACCATCAGTGAACTATACTACTGAGCAAATTACAAGCCAAAAAAGGTCTGCCTTGAAAAAAATGAAACGACTTTTTTTACAGGTACAGTTTTTAATGTGAATGTTATACTTTTTATAATTTTTTTTTTCAAGCTACATCTTTTGGTATTGGACCTGCCCGTGGGAAGAATTTATTGAACAAGCCGAAGAAGAATGTGATTAGCCGCCAACTGAAAACAAAGGCGTCGGAACACTTCGTCTTCTTTTTGTCCGTCATTATTTAGATGGAGAGTATTCGGCCACTGATCCGGACCATCTTCAAGGCTATCTATATAACAATCAAATTACATGCCCAGGTATCAGGAATTACAAATAGTGGGCTATTTCCTCGGGTTCAAAGATCTGCGAGGTTGAGGTATCGATTGGCTTGAGTAGCCGTAATGACAGTTCCTTACTAGGCGTTCAAATAGTTGGGTGTGAAGCTGAAACCTTTATGATAGTTTAATAACAAAATAATCATAATCATTAATTCTAAAATAATTTTTTTAATCATTAATTACGCAACTTCGAGATATATGATTTATTAATATAATAATATATTTGCTGCCTAACTTTTTTAGGTTGCAACACACACAGCATACCAATCTGTCTAATTAAAGATAGCAATATTCTTATTAACAATATGATTAGAATAATTCATAATACTGTAATAAAATGGGGGTTTCTTAACACACAAGATTTATTAACAAATAAATATAATATAAAACAATTACGTACACACAGAACAGACCAAGCAGCCCTGGAACTAACTAGAACACACACTGTTTTATTACTACACACGCAACACTTTTTAAACAAAGTTTCACAATATTCTAACTGTTATATTCAATACCATTTTGCATAGCAACGAGAAGCCATACGTTCTAGAAGAGTCTACCGTTGCATAGCAACGGCTGCTCTCGCCAATTTCGTTACAATACTTATAATTTGGATGATATATTAAGTATAAGATATAGCAGATAATGTGAAGAAGACACGCTTAAGGTCAGTGCCACATTGAACAATATTAGTGCGCGTGTACCATATTAAAAAAAAAGTGATATATAAGTCACAATTATTTTAACGCCTTTTACAGGCGTTACATTTGGCTATCAATATGGCATATAAAAAGACAAACTATTAAGTTTATAAATATAAATATATTTTTTTTAATTAAAAAAATAAGATTAATTCTGACGCACTATGCATCGAATGATTTTGTAACGAACAGATTACTAGTATTTTTTAAATCAAGGTTTTGATATCTCACTTTAATCTATCATTTTTAAAACGGCATCATACAGCATTTCAATTAGGTTCTGCTTAAAATTAATGAGACTATTTTTGGCACTAAAAAAAATGAATAAAAACCAGACAAAAAACTGCAATCATCTTCTTACATGTTTTTTGTGGTTTTAGAGTGGATTGGATTAGTAATTAGTAATGATTGACATAACAAAATTTCAGGCAGTTTCTTCCAGTGTGTGATAATCGTTAAAAAATCATTCATGGACCCTTAAACTTTATTTTATTTATTTATTTTTTAAACTATTCATTGATATTTACAATTGTACACAATATACAAGTAAATTTAATCCTAATCAAAACAATAACATGTAAATAACTTGTGAAGAATTAACACTTGAATAAAAATTTTGTATTAGAAGGTCCCTTGGCCATCTTCTTTTCAAACGACTCGGATGATTACCGAGAATAGGGTGGAAGACAAGTCGAGAGACTAGTAGATTTGAATGGTTATGGAGCTTATTTGGAAATGATAGGTATCTGGTGTGGGCTAAATCAGCAACATATGGAACATTAAGATCTTTATGGATAAGTTTATTGGTGATAAAGTAAGGAGCATTGAGGATTGGATACGAGATAAATTGTATGGTTTAGTGGAGTCCCAAAGCTCAGCTGCATAGGTCCAAATAGGTCTAATCACCGTCATGTATATGAGTCTTTTGTAATTAATTGGGAGCTTTGAATGTTTGTCTAGTAAATGATATAGTCTGTAACGACGGGAAGTTTCTTTTTAGTCTTAGTATGTAAGTTTTTACTACGAATGTTAGTAATATGGGATTGTAGTGATTTGAATGCAATGAAAGAATCATTATTTACTGATAACGCGCATGTGTCATCAGCGTGAGCAGTGAGGACAGTGGTAGGATGAGTATGAATGACACCTGTTTCAAAATTTATTTTAATATTTAGTTTCGTTAGTTTCCTTAATCGGAAAGCTATTTTTAACGAAACTCATCATGTGGTTGTAATTGACTGACATTTCTAATCGATTCGTGTTTTTATAATAAGCAAGTCTAAATTTAGGACTTGAATCCCCTCAAGCATTCATATATAAAATTTAAGGATTCGGCAAGCAATCATTTGGTGAGAAAATGAAATCAGAAAATTATCAATGTCTTAAAATTAATTATAAAAAATTAATGTTAATTAAACGTCCCACACGAGAATGTTGTTGGTTTATTCCAATTAACTTGTTTCTCATTATATTTCTTATACTCCTCCAAAGTGTCTAAAGAGAAAATGGGCTCGTTATTTTTTGATGTAGAACGTTCATTTGGAATCTTCTAACAGGAAGTTTCTCTTTAAGTTCTAGTCAATGTATAAGTAGGCACAGATTTACTGTATGTATCTTGCCGAACTGTCGTCAATTTCTATAAATAAATGAAAACAAATTTGAGGTAAAATATGTACGGCGAAATTTTATTTTGTTTGTAGAGAACAATTAATATAAACGAATAAGCTTTATAAAAATGTGTAACATAAATGTATAGTTACCATTTTAATAACAATTTTAATGAACAAATTTTCCATTTTTACGGAATATACAGTTACTATTGTGATTACTGTTAGACTGAGGATACTGTTACATTGAATGTTGAATATGTACGCTGTCAATAACTGTTGTTTGATTTGCCTCTTGGTGAAATGCAATTCCCCTCCTCGTTTCGTTTGAATAGGTTTATATTTACATTTAGTATACTTCTACGAGCGGATTGTTAAAATTCCTAAATTTCCTGCACTTCTGTGCTTCGTCAACTACTTATTCTAATTTTCCGTTTCCGCTTAAATTATTTTCAAATCGCAGTGATTTCAATTATAATTTTATCGGGAATTTAAATTAGATGTTTTTATATAGTTATGCATGAATGTGTGAGCGCTTGAAAGCACGTGCATCTATTTTAAAAAGCCCGTTCTGAAGTATGGCTGTGAGATCTGAATTCTGACAGGTACCTTAGAAAGCAGAATCGCAACATTCAAAGTAGAAGTCCACATGATAACCGGACCTGGGTTCAGAGCGTAAAAATATGGAGGTGAAAGAGAAATGATTTTAATTACTTAATTAAACTGGTCAGAAACTATTTCAAGATAAAAAGTCAAAGAGTTTAGGTTGGGCTTGGCATTTAGCCGAAGTAATCCATTAAGTGGTCTTTTTAGACAACATCGAAAGGTGAAAGAAAGAAGAAGGCGAAAGAACCAGTCTGGAAGAATCAATAAAATTTCCTAATTGTCTGTATATGAGAGTAAAATATTACATGTAATTTAAACTATTTCATTTTCAGATTTAAACTAATTCATTTCCAAGAGAGAAAGAAACATAATTATAGAAAATTGAATATCTCCTATCGTCCGATAACTTCATATTTCTATTGTTTCGTAGTAAACTATTTTTCTTATTCCATTTCTTTTTTTTTTTTTTTTTTTTTTTTTAAATAGAAATCGCTTCTAGGTAAAGGTAATGATGCCTGAGAAGAGCATTGTTAGTGGCTACTAAGAATTCATAATGGAAAAACACTACCTTCTCTTTAAATAAAAAAAAGTGAATAAAAATTACAGTGGTGAAACGAGAGTTAATATTTGGATTTAAAACTTGAAAGTAGGCTTACCAAGTATTTTTTTACGAATTCTTCTATAGTAAACTATACATTTCCCTCTTTTTTCAACAGAAATAAAAGATGTATGAACATAGAAATTCATTTAGTAGGCGATTACAACTTTCTAGAAGGTGTAAAATATGTTTAACGCCTATTTTTTTTATTTTTTAGAAAACACCTTTTATTGGTACACCGTTGCAATATTCCTCACTTGAGAGCAATAAAAATAGAGATGAAAGTTATTTAATTCATACAAATAATCTCTGAATATACAAAATGTACTGATTAAATAAAATGAAATAATAAATAAAATAAAGATAATATGCAATCATACTGTAACGAAATGAAAAAAATAATCTTCATTATGAGACATATTGTTTCCTAAGAATAACACAAATCTACAGTAAGATGGTACAATAGTCTGGCTACCATAATTTCAGACAAAGATAGTAATATATATACATAGAATATGAGATGTGTAAGTTCAGAAAATAGTAAGTTCAATTAAAAATATAAAAGGAAACAAATAAAATTACTAAGAATAGTAACAATATGCTCAGGAGAAGAAAATACAGGTAGAAAAGAAATAAAATATAATTAATAATGAATAATTAAGAAAATATATACAGAGAATATAAAATATAACTACAAGGTTTCTGTATATATTCTCTATTTTTAATTTGAAAAATATTTACAAATACTAAATATATTAAC
Organism: Euschistus heros; assembly: GCA_003667255.2. Taxonomy (NCBI): domain Eukaryota; kingdom Metazoa; phylum Arthropoda; class Insecta; order Hemiptera; family Pentatomidae; genus Euschistus; species Euschistus heros. Next base: position 740,822 of record RCWM02000341.1, on the reverse strand, counting down.
ACATACGAAGATACACAGACACACAACCATCTGTACACACACGCACATAAACTATTTAAATAGATAAGTAAGAAGTTAAGTAAATGAGGTAATTATTTCAGTATACAAGAAAATAAGCCATTAAAATTAAAACAAATTTTAATTTTAATAATAAAATAGTTATTAAACTAATTTATTGGTACCGGATTTAATGACATTGACCAAGTTAATTGTTAATTATTACTCGTATTGGCAGGAGTCTATATATACAATATTTAAAACACAGCCTGGCAAACTCTAAATCAAGCATATCTTTCCAATTATAATAGCATAAAACATTATATTGAACATCTGCATATGTAGCACAACGGAGAATGAAACAGGCACCGCTCAAAACTTCATCTTTAGCTATTCCTAAACATCACTAACAAATAAATATTTTGATTCCAACATTTTTTTAACATAACACATAGCATTCTTCGTCGCGGTTTCGCCCGCTCTCATAAGCAAAGGACTTCCACTAACAATAGAAGTTTTATTTATTTATCGATAAAAATCATGTATAGTAAAAAGCATACAAAAAGGGGGAAAAAAATCGTAAAACATACGATTAAACTACATTTCGAGTTATGCCTCCTGATATTATCAGAATGATATGATTGGCAGTGTTTCCAGTACAGGAAAGTCCATATAAATTTAAAATAAATTGAAAATAAGTAAATTTTATTATCAATTTCAAGTTCCAGATACACCAAATTTCAACCTCTCTTGCATATGGCGCTCGCCACCCTTCGGTAGATTTCCAAACATCACTGGAATTCAAATATTTATCGCATTTTAAATAAACATTTAATTGAAAATCTGAAATTTTATTATTACTAAACCTTCTTTTAGATAAGCGATTTAATTAAAATGTGGTACAAGATTGGTTCAGTAGTTTTCGTGGTTAGTGATCAAAAGCGAATAATGGCTAGTCCTTTTACATAGTGGTATGACTTATATAGATGTACACCATTTCCTGGACGTTTAACTTAAAATTCTTGCCTTTTTATCTGCATTTAAGGAGTAAAATAATTGTTTTCAGTCACTTTTAGATGTAAAACTAAGAAGAATACTGGTGACAACAGCACCTTGTAAATTCTGAATGATATGTTGCCCCTGCGACCTGCAAAGAGTGCGGAGGCCCCAAGACCTTGGAGCTCGGTGAGTCACCAACTGGGAACTCCACAGCCCGACCGTTGCCACTCCATCTCTTCATTGCTCAGTCGGCTGTCAGTAATCCTCGGCTATGTGACCTATTTATTCACTATACTCTTCAAATATATATTATATAGAGTAAAAAATATATTAAATAATTTAATATAAGTATTTTTAAGTAAGTACATTTAAATAATACTAAAAAGTAGAATTTTCAGGAATTTATTGATTCTTGAATTACGAAAAAAAAACCATTACCACATAATTACAGTCTATGGTAGGTGCATCACCTGGAAATGTTACTTCCAGACTAAAGATCTTATAATGAAGCAATGTTGTTAGCATCCACCCAAAATCATCAGGTCTTCCCTTTAACCAATGAAGGAAACATCTTTTTAACAGCTGGGTATGGGGTATTTTAACTAAAGTACTTCAATTCTATTAACGACGATCTATATACATTGATGGAATGATTTTTTATAACAATTTAAAATAAAAAATATTCAACAGCTAGTCTGTCATTAAGATTAATGATAGATACATATAATTAGTTTAATATTCATGAACTTTAATGCTAAATTTAAGCCTTTGGAAAGATGAGTTTCTGCTATTCTAGTATCATTTATTTTTAAAGTATATATAAACTACAATAAAACAACAAGAAAAACTAGTAAGGGATATTTATTTTATCACGTATTGCCAAATTAACTTGTTCGACATAAGCCTACGACTTCATGTTAAACAGTATCCTTTCATAATATAATACTGATCCGCTACCTATTACTCCCGCTGGACAAACGTTTAACTTGTATCCACGTACAAAACTAAAAAGATAAGAAACTGCTCTTCGTTTTCGACTTTTTCAACATTCAGAAGAAAACGCTCCAAGTTGCCGAATAATTTCAAAAGTCTCATTTATATGGCAGTAACTAGATCTATTTGGACATATAGAGTTAAAATTTAGGGCTTTATTAAACCATCTAATTCATCCCTTATCCAATTCTTGCAATCCACAATCCTTCGAAAATCCTTAATGCTTCTTGATTTGTCACAAATAAACTTATCCATAAAGACCACATGTTGCTGATTTTGCCCAAACTAGATACCTATTCTTTCATATCAAACTCCATAACCATTCAAATCCACAAGTCTCTTAACTTATGTCCCATTCTATACCTGACAACCCTCCGAGGCATCTGAAAAGAAGATGGTCTCGGCATCTTCTCAAGTAGAACTTTTGTTGAAGTGCTACGAGTGGGTAGTTGCTATACAAAGAATTATCATATTATTTTGTACGATACTATCACATTTATTGGATGTATGTTTTTTTACAATTGTAAAATTAATTATTAAAAAATATATTTAAAAAAATACTTGATATATTGTAATGCAGATTTTTGCCACATACCTAATTTAAAAAATCAAACTTCTACTTAGTGAAAATTAATTTGTAAGAAGTTTGCTTGCAACTACAACTTGAGTGAATTATAGTGATATTAAATAATTTAATAAGTAATAATTGTAGTGATTACTATTTGATATACACAATGTTCTTTGATTGTGATAAGTAAATCACAATATAGATTGTAAGGTACCTAGAGAATATTAATTAATTTATCACTTTTACTTACAGAAAATCAATTAGGGATTATTACTATATACTCAGAAATAATGCCATCAATTTATAAAATCTGCAAGATTACAACCATCATTTTAATTGGTTTTCGGTAGTTGAATATAAGTGGAATGAAAAATATAAACACAATTACATTTCAGTTTAATTAATAATAAAAGGGATTAGACTGTTTAAATTGATTGGTGATACTATAAAAAAAAAAAAAAGTAAATAAAAAGGAGTTCAATAAAAATGCATTTAAGTTACTCGCCAAACGTTATTTTCCTACTAACATAGAAAAAATAAAAATAAGATGAGATTTCGCACTGTGCCTTACCGTACATAACAGCATGCACGTCGTGCAGAATTGCCTAACCCGTGTGTTCCAAATATATTTGCAACTCCGTTAGGATTGTATTAAGTTATTAGATACACTCATTTGTAATGAAACGTTATAAATATTCATGAGGGCTTTTATCAAATCAAGATTTATCAAAACAATATTACTTCCGCAATATTACTTTAAAAGTCATTAGAAAATATTGAGATAGTGCCATATCAATTATAAAATATATTTTGTCATTTTCCGTAGATTATATTGAGCTGATAATCAATATTATATTATACCCACGATGGCTAGAATCGGTTGGCTACTTAAAGAATAGTCCGTCCTTCCTGCCTATTGGGAGCACACAAGGATGTAAAGTCTCAAATAAAATAAATAAATAAAAATAATAAATGAGAGTAAACACCAAAGAAGTTAGATCATTATTATTATATTTTATATAATTGAATTCGTCGCAAAACATGATTTATGTTAATGTTAGATATGGTGATGCTAAAAGAGATTGACATTTAATGAACATACTATATGAGCCTGAAAAAGGCAAATGTTAAGTATATTTATTAAAGTGGTTTTTAATTTACAACAAAGTGCTTGAGAAAAACTAGTTTTAATCGATAATAGATCTGTAGCTCACACACATGAAGTAACGCCTAAATTTTGATTCCGAGGGGGTGAAGATAGGGAGGTGATTTCATAAAGAGGAATTTAAACGCTATTGTGATTTTGATCACCAAAAAAATTCCGACTCTAAAAAAAAAAAAAAAGAAAGAAAGAAAAAAATCTTTAGATCTGAGTTACATTGATATAAATAAAATGTTTTTTTTTAATAACTTATTTTACAGGAACTGTTTCATCGCCATAAAGTTCCATACTGAGGAAATGCGATCTTATACACTGTGAATACAGATATATGTAAATACATTGTACATTGGATCCATAAATTAGAAATACCTAAATATTAGGTTTCTTGTAATTGAGAATGAATCAAGAACCTATTCCAGCAGCGAAAATTTCTAATTAGATATTCAGGGAGAACATAACTTAAAAACTCCAAGAGCACCGTAACGGACAACATAAATAAGAATGAGTTGGAATAACGAGGCTAAACGGTACCCCATGAAGTCAGAGAACAGAAACACATGGCATTGGTGTCCCATTACTGTAATATCCATTTAGAAAGAGAGAGATTAAGTTACACTACCCTTAAGTGACGTAAGTCCCCTAACTCCTTACGGCCGGTTCATTAACGGACAAATGTCAAGAGTACCGCCTAGATATATTATAATGGATTCCGAGGTGTGTTTGATAAACTAGTCTATGTTTTTAAATGCTCGCGTATCTCTATTTATCTAAAGGGGAAAAAATTAGGTATACGAAAATAAGAGAAAACCATTATAATTACTAACGGATAAAAATTTACACAATAAATTACTTCTGAATCTTTAAGTGATTAAGAATAAAACAATCAATAAAAAGGATTGCCTCACGATATCGCAAATAGTAAGTTATCATATTATCATATTTAACAGTTGTACTCTATCCGCCAGATTTCCTGTGTTTGTCTTTGTGCAACTTTTCGTTGACTTTTAAGCATCTATTATTTGTTTTTAGAGATAAATAGATAAGAGAAATTCCACTCAATATAAATATAAGTACAAGGAAGGGAGGATTTCCCAAAGTTACATGTCGGGGCACAGTGTATTACAGCAACGCATGTGACACTCAACTTTATAATTTAAAGCAAATATTAAAGTAGCTGAAGTTTTCTCAACGATTATAACATACCAAATAAATTATAGATCTTGTATTATATTGGAAACGGTCAGAATATTATAGTAAAAAAGATTTTCACTGAACTTTTAAAATGCAATTAAAAATAAAAATAAAATATAAACTTGTAACAAACAAGAAACAACATTACACTACAATAAACAACAATCACAAAGTGTAAAAAAAAAAAAATGTATGTGCTTACCCATAATGCAGTCTTCATGATTTCAACGGAACTAAAACTATATTTTTGGGAGTAGTCACTTCCTTTTATTAAATGTAGTTGTAGTTTTAGAGTAACAAAATGCCATTTCGAAACCAAAAGAAATTTAACTAAATCAATTAAATGTGAAGGAAATGTAAAAACGACCAAAAGTTGTCGAATATTGTGCGATTTAACATGTAGTTGGTCTGATATTCTTATAAAAATGATACCACTAAAACATAAAAATATACGGAAGGTAGCGAGCGGTTTCTTCTATGAATAGCATGTGAGACTCTGAAGACATACCAGAAGACATGTTACGTAGGACATATAAAGATACAAATGCAAAAAACACATTATTTCTTTTAATAGTCGGCGATAGAAGGGTATAAAAAACTAAAAAGATGTTATACCAGCAAACTCAAAATGAATTAAAAATACAAAGACCAAAATGAATTAACAAACCAAGCCTAAGACCTGTGTTATTATACCCTCAGATAACCATCCAAAACAAGATGGCTTGAAGTTGTTGCTCGCATCAGATAAACCCACCAGCAAACAGATATCCAACCTAGATACTCACAAGGAAAACAGTCCTGGGTTTTGTCAACACTATACGGAAGGTTCACTGGCCGAGATATCGTGCAGTTTAAACATGTTCTGTCGAGGGTATAGTAGTTCTGTAGATCGGAACCAGCTATGTGTAGTTCGTTCAGTTCAAACATCACTTTAAGATCAATCACTAAGATCAGGATTTAAGTATATTTAATTATTTAGTATGGAATGGAATATTGGCTATGGAAATACCGAATTAGAAAAGATTTTCTAGAGAACATTAGTTGTATTTTTTTTTTTTTTTTTTTTTTTGGTATATATATATATATATATATATATATATATATATATATATATATATATATATATATATATATATACATTAATAGGTACATTTTTATATAAATAGTAATAATGTAAGTAGTTTCATATTCCCCCTTATTTTGTAATTATATTGTAGTCATATATTCTTACGCTTGTTTGTAGCTTACATGTTGTATTGCGAAATGTTTTTCACTGTAGGGCATGATAATGAGAACAATATAGTCTCGAAACGTCGCCAAAATATGCTGTTTTTTTATTGACTGAACCACAAGAACTTTGTAAAACCTATATATATATATCTTGAAAAATGCATTTTTTTCTTTTTAATTATATATTTCCAGAATGTTAACAAAAAAATACGAAGGAATTTTATAACTTTAAAAGTCAAACTAAACTTATATAAATCGAAACTTCAAACTTCATGTCAATATTATTAAATTAACAAACAATTAGTTATACATTATAAATGATATTAAATTATCAGATGTGGTAAAAATTCAATCATAGCTAAAATTTAATCAATTAATTAAATATATTAATTAATTTTTAAAAATAATATATGCATATTTAGTGTGTGCATGAAATTGCTTATGTTTTATGTTTGTATATTTTTAGGACTGCTAATGAATGTTAAACGTTCAAAACTTGTCTTACAATCAAAAATTGCAATGAAATAGACAAACAAATATAAGTATTAAATCAGTGAATTCACAAGTAAAACATACAAAAATAAGTGTTGAGATTGGTATTTCCTTATATCTTTTTATAATTAAAAATTTCAAATAAGCATTATTTATACAAAATAATTCCATGTTTGTTGATTGTTTGAAATTATTGGGCACACGAATATTAACTGCTTTTTGAAAATATTTGGAAAATCAAGTTTCTTGCCTACTATTTACATTTAAAGCTTGTTTTATTACACTCCATTTTTATTTATTTAATTTTTTTTTTTAAACAAGCTATTTTATGATCACTGCAGTTAAATGAACATATAAAGAGAAAATTGTTAACAATATATTACAAACATAATCTATACTATAACTCACCTAATTGTCCAGTTAGGAGCGGAATGAATCTAGAACTGAGATAGTAGATTAAAACCAAATGGAGGGGAGTGTGATTTTTCTGATAGTTTTTCTTTTGTTTCATTTTTTATTTATATAAATTTATTTAATTTTAGCCGGTATCATTTTTCACTCACATTTATAATTAAGTGATAATTTTGATAATATCATGTTGATTCACTGCTAGGAATGTTAGAGATGTATTTTTAATGATATAATAATTTCGCAGCTTAGAATAATCGTTCTGAACTGATTTTTTTATAAGCTACAAAATTAAATAAAAACTTTTCTACAAATTAAAAACTATTTTTTTTTTTTTTTTTTTTTTTTTTTGTATTTTCACTTCTAAAAGCTCCCTTAAAATCTGGAAGTATTGCTTACTACAACACGAAACCTAATGGTAGCTTAACAAAAAAGTAAATAATTTGAGGAAATTTTTTGAGGGAAAATTCGAACGCTTGTATCTTAGTCCCGTTTAAGTTACAGAACTTATTTTCTGCTCAAGTTGCAAAAAAAAATAGTTTACTTTCATTTGGAATATAAAATGGAAAGACGGCGCTTCAAGGTCCAAAATGTGGATTTTAGCACACACACTCTAACAATGGACAAATGAATCAAAACTACCCTACCTTTTGTACATCAAAATGTATAATTTTCCTGCACTATTAGAGATTGCGCTAAAATATAGTGCACCACACGGAACTCCGCGGGAGTGTCGGATTACAGAGACAATCGGATTAGCGAGAGAAGGATAAGCGAGGTTCTACTATATAATTACTTAATTTGTAAAACGTTGAAATCTTGAATTTTTTTCTTTCAAAAGCAAATTATGTGGCATTTTAGGCAATTCGTACTATCCAATTGTATTACCAATGTAGTGGAAAACGTCAATCTGAAGTTCTTTAACAACTGTTTCGATATATTTTATATATTTATATGTTATATGAAATGTGTTATGATAACTACTTAAACGTATGTTATATACGTTTTAGATGATTTTTTTAAATAATTATGTATCGTAGCTAATGTGGGTGAGATTAAAAACATTAAAATATTTACTAACAATAAGTAAAAATCTTCCTATGGTCTGTTGTGGTACTGGATTCTTTGTTATAAATCAAGACCACTAAAACAAAGTATACAAGAAAAATTATTATAAGTTAATTAAATGAAAATGTTAAATGGAGATTAAAATATAGAAATAATGTTCTAAGAAAAGGAACGCATTAAATATTATTAATAATAATAAATATTACAGGATAAATCCTTTCACAGTAATCATAAAGAAGCCTTGAACTATAGCGCTCGGCGCCAGCACCCGTCTCCTGCTGTGGTCTCCACTGTTTCCATGAAGAAAACTGCCTAGACAGTATCAAACAGTGACTCACCTTCCATACAATGGACAATGTCTGCGAAAAAGAAAAAACGAGGATTCCCTTGTGCACTTAACACACTTTGCGGCTCTTCGTATAGTGATTCACGCAGAAAGAATCCACCGGACATCGGGTCATAAACAGCGGAAGCTGCGAATATGTTAAAGCACTAGAAGAGGTGCTTTTCATTAAATTTATTTTTATCTAATCTACAAAAAAGTTTCAATTACCTCTAGGGCTATCGTAAAATTTATGCCATAAATAGGAATCAAGCCTCTTATATGATTCATCATATTGTACTATTATACTATATATTATACTGCTTATTATTTAATAGATGTGAAATATAATTGTAATAGAGATCATTATCACAGAATCGAGTTATGTATTTTCATAATCTTCATTGGTTTATGTTAGGTTTATGGCTCTGAGAGAGATCTAAAATGTGAAGCTAAACATCATCAAATAAAGAATACTTTTCTTTTTGCCCACCACCGACCACTGACCATCATATCCTTGATTTAAAAAAAAGTAATGAAAAACTACTTCATCGTTACAACAACCATTTCACGCTCTAGTTACCACATTAATACTTCGGAATATTCTTTTTTGGTGTCGTGACAAAACAAAGCCTGTGTGTTATTTAAAAAAGAACCTGTAACAGTAACCCATGCAGTTGTTTTCTACAATTGAGATCAATAAATATATATAATTGTATTATATGAAGAATTGTTTCATGACTAGTGGTTTTTGAAGGAGATGGTATGATCATTATTTATGCTAACCGTGTATTGAAATAACTTTTTCTTTTTTTTAAATTTCTTCATATTTACACATCAGCTATTCTCTTACATTAATTTATATATAATCCTAGTACCCTTTTCCTTGACAATTACTTAAATGTCTCATATGAAACTTTTCTTTAGGATTAGGATTAGGATAGGGATCTTTAACGAGTACCTGACATCGCACAGGCTCGGGACCCCCATTTTACGTCCCTTCCGAAGGACGGCATAGCTAAGCATTTTTTACTCCCTTTAAAAAATCCTAAGGTCATCTGCCGGGCTGCGAACCCGCGATCTTGGGTTTAGTAGGTTGTTATGCTAACCACTACACCAAAGGTGACCCCTTTGATCATATTGTATATGTTGTTTTTTATAATAATATTGGTTTATTCTGAAGGGATATTGCTTCATTCCCAATTTAGGTGCCCTGTGCTCACTTCTAGGTTGTGTTAAATAGCGTTTATGCACATAGAGTACAGCATGCACATGCAGTACATGCACACTTGTATCGTTTACAGCATGTTATCTTAAAGTATCTATAAAAATAAAAAAATGCTCATGAGTAACTACCACAGAGAGTAAATTAAAAAACCTCAGCAAATCAAAACCGTTTTAAAACACCTTGCCCTATTTTGTTGATAATTGTTTGAATATAATGCAGTTATATTTTACTAACAATCTTTCTGTTTTTCACTATTTGTTTAAAATATACATATTCATAATATACATACAGCGCAATTTATCTGAATGTAAGCTTTACATGTTGGAGTTGAAGGCAAATGTTTTGTTAATTTAGATTATATAGTTTTATTTAATTTATTTTTATCAGAGACCAGGAATCTTATGAAAAGTAGAAACTATAATACATAAACCGAATAAATATAATTTATTAATTTCATTACAATAGTATATACAAAAAACATAGTCGAAGTTACTTACATAAATGATATTTCCTTAATAATCAGTTAGGAACTTACCTGAAAAAAAAGAGAAACTTAATTAGTAAAAATTACTGAATATATTGTATTGTGTTTAAAATACATATTTTACGTTTACAAAAAGCAGGTATCCAAGCAATATTTATTAAATGCATATTATAAATATTTTTAAAGAATAATTATAATTATTAAGAATGCATAGGTCTATAATGGTCCAAGTTTATCTGGTATTGATTAATTCATTCTTTTTTTTTCAGTAGAAAATGTTGAACTTTTAATATATCCAATAAAGAAATCTACAAATAATTATTTTTTTTTTCTTAAATTTATACTTTTTTTTTTTTATTAAGATTAATTATTACAGAACAATAAAATTCTAGCGAATTCTGCTTGCCTTATAATTTGCTGATATTTTTTTTTTTTTAATGGCGTCTTGCTTTTTTCAAATAGTTGAAACTGATAAAAATTCTTAATTTTTTTTATCACTTAACTGCCTTAGCAAAAAAATAAATAAACAAAATAAATTACTTATTTACTCCAACTAAGAAAGGAAGGACAGGTTATCCTACTGGTTACCAACCTATTTTAGCCGAGATGTGAAGGTCAAGATTCATTTCGTGGGTCCACCCCGAAATACATTTGAGCCCGTCTAGGTAGGATTCGAACCCAGGTACTTCAGACCCTCGCCCTAACTCGCTCGGCCAACGAGTCCCCTAACCTAGGTTTACATTTTTTAGGAATTATAATTTTTAAAAATAGTTATATATTATTAAAAACTGATTATTTTCAACTGATCGCGACAGGATCTACACCGGCCAATAAATGCAGGAAGAAGTGTTTGAATAGTTGCTATCAGGAGATAGCTGTGAAAATTTCCTGAAGCTGTGTATACACAACGATAATAATTATCTCGACGGTTTTATAAGACTATTTTTCCGGTCCCTGGAGCTTCTACGGGTGCTTTTAGATTCACCACACAAATATATGAAAATACGGTTGTTTTTTTTTATATATTTTAATTATATCTACAAATAGATATATAGATAGCTAAATCATTGTTTACAAGTGTCGAATGATATATTTTTGAATTGAAATTTATAACTGTATTATAAAAATTAATCAAATATATCAGTCTTTATAATATAATGATATAAAACTTGTGATGACTATTATATTTTGGTCATACTCCAATCTTTTTTGGACTCTTGATTCTTGGGAATTTTTTAACAAGTAAGATAAAAACCATCTAGGATGGAGTGGATAAGAAGTTTTTAGTGGAAGGAAATAATCTATTTAGAGCTAAACTATTTTAATGCACGTAGGGTATTCAGATTATTATGGACCATTTTATCAGTTAAATGATAAAAGATAAGAACCATTGAGAATTTTATGAAGGACTTTGGATTTTATTGATTGTATATAAAAAAATCGTTGATTAAGTTGGTAGCTGGACCCAACAGTTCAAAGCTATTATATAAAAATAGGCTTGATTCTAGTAATACAGAAGACCATTACTATTATCAATTCTTAAGCAGATCAGTAATTGTTTAACACTTGTCTAGTACATTTTGAATAAATCGGTAACGAAAAGTAGGGTATTGAGCAACAGATTTTTACGGCGAGTCTTAAATCCTAGGTAGTAAATTCTTTCATCCAAGGTAATTGGAGAATTATATCAGGATTCAAAAATTAGAAAGGATTCAAAATTTTAAGATATTTGTATAATGAATATTCTTGCTCTAAGATTCCGAAAAATTACATTAGGAATAATACATTTCGCCTTTATTTATCATTTGTACATAAAATTAGCTATTAGCTTTTTTTGAGTTCCCTTATGATATTTTAGTGTAGAATTTTTATTGAAGTGGCACTGATGAGTAGTTCTTTTCAAGTTTTGACATGTTGTTGTAATCGTTGTCAGCACATTTACTTGATGTATATATTTGTACAGTTGTAAATTTCAATAAATTGATAAAACAAAAAAAACAAAAATCCTATGATAGTTTAGAATTAATCCAAAATCCTTAATACTCCTTACTTTGTTACAGATGAACTGATCCACAATAATCTTAATTTCTCATATGTCGCTGATTTATTTCGAATCAGATACCTTTCCTTTCACGATAAACTAAATACCTACCCAAATATACTTGTTTCTTAAATTGCTTCTCATTTCATTCCTGGCAATTCTCCAATGCGACTGAAAAGGAGATGGCCTCGGGATCTTCTTATATTGAACATCTTTCGTTAGATTATTACCGTTGGGTTGTCTCTCTAGAAGACTTTGTCATATTGTCACTCTTCATTTCAATAACTGGATGTATTTTTGAATTACATTTGTAAATTTCTATTGATAGAAATATAAACGTGCTTGAGAATTAAATAATAAAATAACAGAAGGAATTAAAGTGTCAAAATAGGAAGAATAAAGATTTAAAATGGAAATATCAGTAACTAAAATAAAAAATACACAGCTGTTTAAAATTTTAAAAGTAAATTAGGTAATGAATCGGAGCTTCAATGCGTGAATTTCCTCTATAATTATCTTGATTAATTATTAAGAACACCAACATTTCAACTTTCTCTATGAGTTTAAGAACCTTTTAAAGTATTTTTGATATTGGTTTTAAACACCGATTAAAATGATTTATTTAATGCATTAGTGCCAAAACAGAATTAAATATATTGAGCTGTTAAATTGATTATAAGCTGTTAAAATACCACTTTCCCTAAAAAAAAAAATCAATAAAAAAATCTTTGCATTCTTTCATAGGATGTTTCTTAATACTTATAATAAAATAAATGACTTTCTAAAACCACTCGTGTCTTGAGAAATCCAAAAAAATTGACGTGGTTTTCTCATAATAATCATGATTTCCTATTGATAAATTTTCAAATAAATATAAAAACTCTAAGTGATACAGTAAAAAGAAACAATGTACGTTTTGTATTTATGTTTTTGAATATTTATAAAAATATGACAATGATAGTCAGCATAATATAACATTTAGGGAACCGTTCAATTTTTTATTGTCATTTAGAAAAGAAGTAAGTATAAGGGTTTCTTGAGAAATGTCATATTGGCAATTTTTTTTATCGATAATGATTTGAACAAAGAGACAGATCATCACAACTGTTGTAAAGAGGATTTAAAATACATGATGTAAAAACAAAGAAGATTATTTTAAGGATAAATTTTTTATTATAGAGATAACTACGACCATATCTCAAGCTGTCGGGGAAAACTAGGTTGAGTCAAGCTATATATTTAAAAAAAAAAACGTTTAGTACTTATCTGCTTCCTTACCTACTTGTGAGCAGCCTAATTGTTCACTTTAATCTGTGTATCCCTAGTTCACATTAATCTATATTATTTTTTTCAAAACTTTATTTAACTAATTGTAGATAGATTTTTCAATAGCTATGGTAAAACCCTTATCGAGTGCTTTACGTTTTGAACAATAAAAATTTTAAATTGTAGAAATTCTAAGAGACCAGTAATCAGCTTCTTACGAAAACCATATTGCATCTAAAAGATTTATTTTCTCATACTTACCGTTTGTACGGTTGTTTTAAGAAGTCGAACACATCTCCTCAATGTTTACCGACTTATCTCTTTGATGTGGTCACGGAAGCGAATCGTGCTGCATAGCATACGATATTTACTGTAGTATTCCTTTAATTACTGCAGGATATCTTGAAAATTCTAATTACCCGAAGTTTCCTTCAAGGTCGGATATAGACTCATAGAACTCAGGAAGGGGAGGCGATGGATATGGAGTGAGCAGGCATAGAAGTGCATAGTTAGGCAGGTCTCAGCCTGATTTAAGGTGGGGGAGTTTGGCAGGCCGGAAACAAAGACCTTACAACGTAATTCATATAAGTACATATATTGTTTTTTCTCCTTGGAGTTCGAGCATGAGAATTTATTTTATCTGAAAGTTCTGGCGAAAAAGAAATAAAATAAACTATTATTATTTTTTGTAAACTGTGTTCTCACTCAAAAATAACAAATATTATTTTCATCTTCATATGGTAAATGTATCAATAAAAGAGTTTGATTTTGATATTTTAATATAAAATTGGACAATGTATTTCTAATATTATTAAATTAATTTATATTGCAACAAAAACATTTTTTTTAAATTTAAACATTATAAGTGATACGAAATGCTAGTAATTAATCAAACTGGCTGACATTCGCAACTGTTTTCGAATTATGAATTTTGATTGATAGACCTTCAGGTTTTAGGCCACAGGCTTTTCATGTACAACTTTAACCCACTTATATCCTATAAAATACTGTCTATCGATTAATTGATTAATTTTATTCATTAAAATTTTATTTATAACATTTTAATATTAATTATTATTACTATTACAAATTATAATAAAACAGAAACCAGAAACACTTTGTTTCATTTTAGAATAGAAGAAAGCCTATTATGTAAATGAAATACTATGAAACTTTTACCAACCGATTCACAATACAACAGTTGAAAGATTAAAAAAGAAAAAAATAATAATAAAAAGAGTAATTTAGCTTAACAAAAGCCTAATAATATATTTTATTAAATTCAATAAATGGGCAGAAGATAAGGGATAATCGAAAAAGAAAATTAAGTTTCATTTTAAATAATAACTTATTTAGAAACATTGCTTCGAAATTCGGACAAATTTATATGTTATGTTATATTATTTGCAAATAATACCTTAAAACAAAATCTAAATCAGCAGTCATAGTTTGCAGCCTTTAAAAGAACACACAGTACATATTTATGGAAAACACAAATATAAATTACCATCAACACTTAACAAATATATTGGTTGAAGGCAGTTCGTCTCAGACTTATTTATAATTTATTTGTAAAGTAAGTACTTACAATATATTAATTTACATTCAAGTTCCAACTCATTGATTTAAAATTAGAAATAGGACTATTATTAATAAACACATAATTAAGACGATTCAATTAACATGTCTATACGATAAACAGTTTCATAAAAAATTAAAAGGGAAAAGCAACATGGAGTAGAAAAGCAACATTTAAAAAAAAAGAAAAGGTTAATTTAGCAAAAGAGTTACGAGAACTTTAATTAGTAAGTCTTGTGCTAAATCAATCATAAATCGTTATATATTTTTATATACCACAATGGTTTCTGAGTTGGAATTTGACGTAATAGGAATTTCGATGGATCGGAATAATATATATATATATATATATATATATATATATATATATATATATATATATATATATATATATATTTTTTTTTTTTTTTTTTTCCCCTTCACTAAAATTAAAATGACTATCGTGGTGTTACATAAAAAAAAATATAGTTTTCAGCAAATCAAAAATTGGTCAATGATTTATTTGGTTTGTCTACTTTAGTACTGTCATTGAAAAAAATCTTTGACCGGTATTCACTAAAAACCTTGTATTTTGACTTAGTGTGTTTTCCTTTTAACCCAACGATATAATCACTGAATCCTCAAGTTGCTATGATCCAGATTCATTTCATAATGTGAAAAGGTATACATACACCAGCATTATTCAATTTAATGCGGTCTTTTATCTAGTTCATCTTTTGGACTAGCTCTCACAATTTTGTCTCTACGTATTTGAAAACTATATAGGTAGCAGGGTAGCTGTGGGAACTCCAGCGTTACACAATATCCAGGAAGCATGTACCCCAGCGTCCGGAGCTTCCTGTACCCTGCAAAACTTGCGTGTGTTGCCTTGTCATGTTACCTGAGAACGACCGTATCTGATTCAGGTAATGCAGTGATGACAGACCGTTTTTGCTGAAAGCTGCAAGATATTTTTTATAGAAAGAAACCTTTGAGTCATTTTCGCAACATTGAAATATTATATGGTTTTATAAGTTAAAAAAAATATATGTATACTATGCTACTATTACTTAAACGGAGAGGATATGTTTTCAAATATGATAATTTAACACAATCCTATTTTGACAGATGACTTTAAATATTTAATTATACTGGAAGGCGAATCATTGAAGATATAAATTTATACAATCGATTTTAAATAAATGGAAAACTACAATATGTTGTAAATAGTTATAACGAGAAATTATTCAATTATTGATTAAGTTATATTTAACAGGATATTCAAATCACGAAATCATAATTTGCACCACTCAGATTTAATGTACCCACAGTGAATGAAGATGAACATAAACTTTTTAAGTGATTTCATAACAGACTTGGTGGAATAAAATAACGTTCTCGTTAATGAAATGGCCACAACTAATCATACTCACTGAGGCTATGGTGGATGAGAGATCTGCTCAAATAAATCCTTTGAAAAGCAAAATTTAATCATCCTCTGTGCTATGAGAAGATTTGTTGAGTGATACTGTTGTACCATTGACTTATTGACATAAGTCTATAAGGCCTATATTGTTACACGTCCAGCCAAATCAATTACTATCACATTTATAACAGGAATGAATAACAAATAGTGAAAGCATTTTATAATTGCAAATCAAAAAGTTAGACGTGCCTATATTCTTATTCATCCAATAGTCGATAAGTTATTATAAGAAATTTCAAACTGTATGGAAACATTTAATAATGGAGGAAATAGATTAAAAATGGTTGAAAACCTATGTAAATTTTTTTTAAACAAATAAGATATTGTTTCAGTGTACTTGAGCTCTTAAAATCAATTGATGTAAAGAAGTATAGAAAAAAAACTTCAAATTTGAAGGGAAAAAATAACGAAAAAACTTATATCACATTTTCAGAAATAATCAATGTTGTATAGCACTAGATTGCGTATTATCTTAATAATACTTCATTTGTATATTAATATACAAATGTCGTTAAAGATATTAAAGTTTAAACAGCATTATGAACGGCGGGAGAAGATCTTAGATGTTGGAAAAGTGATGAGTTTTATGCATATCTAGAAGAAGACATTTAGAATTTATAATATAATACTATTATAATTTTATACAACCATAAAATTAGGGAAATTCATGGAGTGTTCATATTGGTTATATACTTTACTATTATCACGTATAATATTGTCTATGTGTTTATTGTAATAGTTTTAATATAAGTGTAAATTACACTTCTTACCTACTACGTGTATAAAAATTAAATAGCTTTTAATTACATTATTATAGTGTTTGCTGTAATAATAATCACTAAGAATCATTTTTAATTTAATGTTTAGAAGGATTTAGTAATTAATTCATTCAACATATAATTGACTTCTTTAATTTTATTTTTCATATTCAATAAGCGGAGGTAGAGGAATATCCAATTGCAAGAACTTTTTCATTGAATTGAAAGGTCATGGGAAGGAATAATATAAATCAAATTGTGCAAAATACCACAGAATTAGGCCCGCGATCGTTCTCGGATGGTGTCCTCCATACTTATCCATTAACATTGGAATTGCATTACTTATGAATATTATTTTAGTAATAAGCTCTCTTTTCGAGCTGAAGTTCCAATATGGAAAAAAAATGCAATATGATCGGTTTTTTCCGCGACCCTTCAATTACTTTTTTTTCTGATTCTCCAACTTTATAAATACAGAAATTAAAAAAAACAACAATATAGTAATGATCGTGAAGAAAGGAATCTTGTTTTGACTTCTCAGCATTTAATGATTGGTGTCTCTCCTGATCCTGGTGCCTTAGTTGACTTCATGCTCTTCTTTTTGATGTAGAGTGAGGAGGAATAACAATTAGACGGGTGATATATTATATATATTCACAAATGCACCTCAACAAAAGTTCTACATTAGAAATAATGATTATTGGGAATTGATATTGAAGCAAGATGAGAAACTAGTGGATTCGAGTGTTTTCTATAAAAGGAAAGGTATTGGGCCAGATCTGGAACATTAAGACTTATAGTATAAGTTTGTTTGTGACATGATAAGGAGCATTAAGGATTTCACGAAGGATTTTGGATTGTATGTAATGTATTAGAGAATTGGAAGATTTAGTGGTGCCCCAAAGCTAACTCCGTATACCCACTGGGCCGAATTATTGCCATGTAAATAAGACTTGTAATTTCTTGGGAACTTTGAACGCTTGCCTAGTAAATGTTAGAGTAGTCGGATAATATATTTAAAAATTTTACATTAAACCAATTATCTTCTACTAATCTCCATAACAATATCTTGTTCTACTACCATCTTAATAGCCCATGAGGTAGCAGTCTTTAGCCACTGTTGTGCTGGCTACAAGGATGACTTGCAGCTAACGAAAACACTCTCACTTCTGTTAACGGTTGGGTAACACAAGATGAAAAACAGATAACACCTGAAAGCTGCAGAGGCAATATACGAGAGCAACTCCACAATTGGTTTTCTCGAGAAAGTTGTAAATTATAAGATTATCATTTAATAGTTCTAAATCGAATTACTCATTTGCGAATCATATTAGGACTTTAAGGTAATAAAAATTGAACCATGCAAACCCGACTTTTTTCATTCAAACCAATATATCTCCTAAACGGTAGGTCCTTCCGACAAATATCACATGTCAAAAAATATTCTGCATCAAATCTCTGATAGCGAAAATATCGGAAAATTTCAGAGCTAGAACGTTTCAAAATGTTACATTTTATGAGTTTGAAAAAAATTACACAAAGGTTACTACCAGATTTCTTTCACTCCAAAATGGTAGGTCCTACGGACGAATGTTTTATAACATTACATATTCCCCCTTCATTTTTTGACACAAAAATGTCGGCAGAGTTCCGATAGTAGATACTTATCTTTCTAATTTTTAAGTGACAATTGAATTATTTTTGTTTTATTTTTTAAACCGAATTCAGCAAAAGTGGATGTCAATTTTAGATGTACGACGTTTTAATTAATGGTATTTTAATAAGCTATAATAACTTTTTTTCAAATATTGATACTCATTTTTCTAGTTTTTATAAGAAATACGACGTCATTTTACGAAAATTTTAACACACCATATTTGCTCTTCGAACACTATGCAAGGAATGATACAAGACCAATAAAAAATAAATTAGCATGTTTTCAGCTGTATTTCAACAGATTTGTTTTTTGTTTACCTATAATGATGGCTTAAGTCCTTCCTGAAACAATTCAACTTCAAGTCAACAATACAACCTTTTTCACTTGAGGCACGCATGATGGTTTAGAAGGATCAGTACAATTAGGATTGATGAATTAAGTGAGATTATTTTTATTTGAAAACTAGTTTCGAATGCTAAACATTCATCTTCGGTTCTAAAACATACAAAATTGTTTCACACAAATTAGATGTTTTTTTTTTTATTTCGTTTAACGTTTTATGCTGCTAGGCTAAACGATGCTACGTTCCTAAATTTAGCGGTATAATTAGCTCTTTAACGAGTACCTGACATCGCACAGGCTCGGGACCCCCATTTTACGTCCCTTCCGAAGGACGGCATAGCTAAGGATTTTTTACTAAAAAATCCTAAGGTACATCTTGGGTTTAGTAATGCTAACCACTACACCACAGTTCACACACATCAGTACTATGTTACATAGATAATATATAAAAAGGTAAGACAAGAAATCAAACATGGGCGTTTTAAAGGTAACTAAAACATAAATGGACTTCTCTCTGAATTCTTGAGAAGAAGAAGGGGGCAGGTAGGTTAAATTTTGATTTACAATGGGGTTTCCCTAATGACTCATTGGATTTTTCCGCTCCTATAGGAAACAAATTTAAAATGGGGCTATTGGATATGTTTATCTCATCATTTAAACAAAAATCTGGATCGGTTTTAAACAATTTTATTATTTCTAGTGATTCAAAAATATTTAATTTTGGGCTATTTTCTACTTGATGTAATATTTTTACTCCCGAGTCTTTCTTTATACAACCTTTTTCAGATAACGTCGCTGACTGTATAGTTATGTTTACTATGTGTGTAGTGCTACTTTAGCTTATGTGAATAAAAACGAAAAATACATTATTATATTTAATATTTTCGATTGTTTTTCAATGCTTTATCATCAAAATAACTCTAGGTATCTGATAGCCGTAGTTGTGATTCACCCGATTTTTCCAGGAGACATAAAAGCAATGATCGGGCAATGAACCCAGGGGTGATTGATTGACCAGCCGTCAGTGGGCTCTTACTCATACTTCTGATAGGAGCTGTATCTGTTAACATTATGTGATAAAGGGTTATATGTGTTTGCACATAAAGAGTCATTAATGTACATCAATCTCATCCGATGAACAAACAACGGTGACGAAAGAATGGAATGTACCGTAGGAATCTAGAGCATCAATGCACAAGAAAAATTATCACCGACACTAAGGCAGGGATTTAGTTTCATGAGACATATTTTTAGAAAAAAAAAAACTGTCTTCGGGATTTTTCATCGTTTATAATTGACTATATAAGCTAAGTTATAATAAATTGTAGAATTTTGCTTTATTAAAAAAAAAAAAAAAAAAAAAAAAAAAAAAAAAAAAAAAAAAAAAAAAAAAAAAAAAAAAAAAAAAAAAAAAAAAAAAAAAAAAAAAAAGCATTCCTTTACATAATGACCTGTTTGCAAAAAAGAAGAGAAAAAAACAAGATGAACGAAAATCTGCAGCTATATGTACTGACGGCTGTAAAGCATAAACGAAGCGGCTCGAAGATTACCGATGTCACCCGAATTCAAAAATCGGCTTGGCCGACTAAATCAGTAAAGTCATAGTCGGCCCACCTCTAATATAAATATAATCTCATGGCTTAGCAGAACTCTATAGATCTAAACAAAAAAAAATACTACATACCTTTAGAGTCTCATAGTCTAGGTACGATGAATATGTGAAAAATAAACAATGCGTCCATTAAGATTTGTTTTGTTTGTTTGATTTTGTTGTAGATCGTTAAACTTCTACATCATCAACGCTCTGACAGTTAAAATTTGCCTTCAGTTATAAATTACTTCAGTTATAAAGTCCTTGTAACTTGTTATGGATACAGCTTGTTCACGAGCAATGTTCCCTAACTTCTTTCGTAAACAACATTCTCGTTAGTGTGGATCAAGCTCTAGAGGTGAAATACTTCGTAATCATCAACACCTGAAAACACCTTTAGACTAATCATGAAAAATGGACTGAACTTCATTAACTTTTTTTCCCCTTAATGTAGACCAATTTGACGGGAGGAAAAAAGTTGGACTAAAGGGCTTTCCGATAAAGTGACGGTAAAAAACCTCGAATGGAAGCTGTAAAGATAATGCTCATTTGTTGACTAAGACTGGTTTTTATCTGACAAAGATGCTATCTCGGCTGCCTTTCTGAGGGTGGAGGAGGCAGGACATGGAAGTTCAAATAGTCTCGCTGGTCCATCTTGTAAGGATCATATCACAGGCTAAAATAAATATACGACAGGAAAAAAAAATATGTTAATGTAATATCTTAGATATGTCACGGCCTACCTAGCACTTGGACGACAAGGCAGAAGGGATGCTTGACCTTATAAAAGGGAAGGATATATCTGTATTCAAAATCTGTTCTCGCCACCGCTTTGATTAAATGTCTTACGGGATATACAGAGATCATTGAATATGAAAGTTTTAAAGAGCGTCTAAATATTAAAAAATAAATAAATACATAAATTATTAATTTTTTAGAAAGAAAAAAAATTTGATCATAACTTTTTAATAATATATATCAATTGATGGAGATTATGCAATGTAGGGACTGACTACTTATAGGATATAGGCAAAGTTGGACAAAATTTAGTCATAATTAAATATTTGAACACTAGTTTCCAAGAATCTAATCTTATTTAATCATGATAAAAACTTCCAATAATTTTTCAGTGCACTAAATCATAACAATTAATGGGAATCCATTAATTGACTGGACGATTTAATCATGATTAAAGTAGGTGGCAGATTCTAGGACATTAGTTGTTAAATTCATATTTAATTATGATTAAATATTGCCCAACTCTGGATATAGGTCATCAAAATTACCTCAACTTAAAAAATCTGCTATAAAAAAGTGTTCTGTGTATTTTATTTTCAGTTATTAAAAAAAACTTATGAATACTGTTGTCACTCAACATTAGCTAATCTATCTGAATTTTAACCTTGCCAAAAGTATCATATTTAAATGATTTAGTCTTTGATTAAAAATAATGTTGTCGATTAAGCATTTTGAACAATTACCACGATCTTTTCTAAAGCAATCCTTCAAAAAATTTATTTTCAACCTACATTCTGTACGATCATTGCACTTTCTATAACCGTATCTGCTCATTGAAAACAATATTTATCACAAAAAAAAAAAAAAAAAAAAAAAAAAAAAAAAAAAAAAAAAATAAAAGGAAAAATATTTGTTGCTGCATTCCATTCGATTAGAATGAATATAATTTAACATGTTGACTCAAGAGATGCTCTCACTAGTTTGCTGCATGAGGTGTTAAAGGTGGAATATATGGAACGCAGTATTGACAATTTTATTAAAATGTCTCTATTGTATATTGCATTCACTAGTATTCGTAATTTGTGTCAATTGCTATTAGGTACATATGCTATTAAAAAATAAAATTAAATAATATGAAAATAAAAAAAATCAATCGACTAGTTATAGTTTTATTTAAGCTCTATAACAACTTCATAAACACGGGCTGGCATTTGACAAGGTGTTATTTAATTTATTTACAATAATAATTAAGAGTACTTTTTAATAATGAAATATATTTAAATTTTTGGTAAGGAAAACTGTAAAACATATTCTTCTTATCTTTAATAATCGTATTAATCAACAGGGAATGTTAATCATCCATCAGTTTTTCTCTGATATTATTGCTCTTTTTTCCAGTCTTGGTGGAGGTGATGACGTTGATAAGTTTGTCTTGCCACATTAGATGTAGGCATTGGATTCCCGTTCACGTCAGATACCCATAGAACGATAAAATTTGGTTTTGTATGTTTGTTGTTTGCATGCTTATCACTTTTATAAGTGCGCTTCTCATCCTAGTTGTTTCTTTCTTAGATTTGAGGCTACTACATTATTTATAATAATGTGTCTGTTTTCTCAATTACAGCGCTTGGGTGATAACAGTATTTATAATGAACATCATAATGCAATGAATTAATATTTAAACCTGTCAAACACAATATGGGCTATATCATCGAGCGGTTTCAAGTCTTGATTTCCGTTGCTCGAACAGTAGTGCGGACCGTTTTCAGCAGAATGAATTGTTGTCCATTGTAATCTATTATTGTACCAATTGTTGAAGGATGTACTTTGCAGGAGACATCAACTTGCTAAAGTTTCATCTCAAACGAATGTATGTTATAAAAAATAATGGGCTACAAAAATGTATAATTAGGTAATTAATAGTTAAACTATACAATAATTCTGATGAATGAGTCTCTGTCATCAATATTACTCATTGCTCTTGAGTGAGGCAGCTTGTAATTATTCTTAAAAAAAAAAAAAAAAAAAAAAAAAAAAAAAAAAAAAAAAAAAAAAAAAAAAAAAAAAAAAAAAAAAAAAAATTCTGATGATGATTAGCGAAACGTTGACTGCTGAATCTTAGGAAAATTTTTTAATATAAAATCTTATATTAGACAATGCTTACTGTATCAAACATAACAGTTACTCTTGATTGAATAGTACAATAAAGATGTATTTTTATTAGCAATGAAAATCGGTAAAGATCCAAAATGTATTCGCTTCCAACAGAAACCTTTGGTCTACAGTCAAATCTGTTACATTGCTACAACTGTGTTCACAAAATGTATACAATCGAATCCTTATAGCGCAGCGCCGTACTGAAAAGGAATAGAAACAGGATGTTCAATGGTAGAGAGAGTTATGTAAGCTAAAATATTTACAGGTAGCCTGTTTATAAACAGTTCTGGCAAATAAACACAACTCTCCGATCAAAGATATCATTTCGGAAACAAATAAGCTGGAAAGAGGTCAGCCAGAGTGTATTCAGTCCAAATATAAGGCCCGCCTACGGTAGCAGTAACAGACGCGGATAAAAGGAATCTAATCGCGGTGAAAGGGGCAATGAACAGAGAAAAAGCGGTTCCGAGGATTGCAAGCCTTCGACCTATTGGCACAGTACTCAGTAGTGAAAGATATTGTTATTTGCTCAAAGTATTGAGGGAAGTGTTGGAGCTATCGGTATTAAAGCGATGTGAAACTGCATTCGGCTTTGTTTTCATTGAATTGTAAGTTAAGAAAATATTTTATATTTTCATCCCAGGATTACATGACCTTTTGAACCGTATGTTGGGAAACGGTTTTCTTCATCAGAGTCTTTACCAATAACTGCAGCAGTACCACTGACAATTGTTTTGACTGGTAAATGTTGTTATCTAACAACATTCTTCTGCGTACCACAATATTATACAGCTATAATTCTCTAATATATCGACATTCTAAACTTTTAATTTATTTATATACTTGTTGAGTGTCCTTTACAAAGGCGTTCAAATTTTAAGGAAGTGATATTCTATATATAGACTATAAAGTTCTTAGTTCATGGCCACGAACGAAAGCAATGATTTTAGATTCAAGTGTTCTTGATCGGAGATATTGGCGGTCAGTAAGTAGAACATTGAATGTACAATACAGTAAAAACAAATAAAGTCATTATTACTATCAAATGTTGTACCATATTCATATCTGGATCTCGTGCATTCTGTTCTTTCTAACTGTTCTACACCTACTCCACTTTTTAAAAATCTAATGATGAAGTTTATTTATTTTTATTTTTAGTTAGATAGTGTTATTCCTATTTTCAATGAACAGTACGAATACAAATGTATGTTTTATCCCAATGCACCTTCCTGCTTATAGAAGGCTGTTCCCAGATCAACATCAAAGAGAGTTTCATTATAAATTCCAAGTTCACTCAAGAGAAGATTAATCATGCATTATTCCCATCACGGTGCAGTTATTATTACAGCGTATTATCGAAATCTGTAGGAGCGTCCTTGGATAGCACTGATATCCGCCTGAAGGGGGGAATTATACAATCCCCATTTAAAAATCTATAACTTGGAATATCCAACCAGATCAGCTAAAAGCTTAGAGTAAGGTCAATACAATCCTTGTTGGATAATAACTATGCTCTACTACATCTATCTATTGAAAGCTAGTTAATCTCTTAAATTAACCGAGTATTTGTCAAGCTCCAACGAATCGATAATAAGTGTTGCCTAGCTTAGCGTGGGCGTAAAATGTAAAATCTATATCACCTTGAATACTGATGCTTTTAGAACTGAGGGACTGTTGCCGTGTGCATTTGACCTGCATCCACTTTTCTTATCCATGTTCTCTGAGATTTATGCAACTCATAAACTTGCACTTTAAAACCTCAATGACAATCGAATAAACAGGCTACAATTTACTACCTATCTGATTCCGTCTTTTCCGGACCCTAGTCAAGAAGATAAGGGTAAGAATAACATCCTGTATGTCATCTGATCAGAAGCTAGATCAGTCTTACTATTTTGTTCAGGATAAAAGTGTAAAATGAATTGTACTTAGACTTTCTGAGTCTCTATCCCGTGAGATTTTAGTGGAAACATTTGACGACAATGAACCTCTACATACCATCTCTCAACTAGAACAGCCGTGTTCTTCCAAAATCGATCTTTGTATAAAAATAAGTTCATAATAAATGATTTCTTTTCGAACGATATTAAACGAGACTTTTCAGTTTATTTTTGGCAGATGAATATATTTCATATTACTTAGGAAAAATTAAAAGGATATTAGTTTAAAAAAAAATCAATTAAAAAAAGTTTATTCATTCGGTAGGACCACCATGAAATAAATACCAACCGACCCAGCTGGAAATCGAACTCAGGACCAGGCTGTCTGAGATCCTCACTCCAACGAGCTCGGCCCTTACGATCCCAAATTTCTAAGGTGAACCTCATGAAAACAGTAATATATATTGTATTGCATTGTTGCCAAAAAATCGTGATTTATCTCTTTAGGTATCCTAAAGTATAATTTACAGATTGTATAATTGCTAAATTTTGCACCTGACATAAAAATAGTTTTATTAAAAATATTTCACTGGCCTACTTTAATTTTATCAGTATCTTATAATTATTTAAAACATGAAAATGAGAGTAACAAATAAAACAACTGCTGTGTTACATACATAATACATTTGTAGAGAACTTGTTATGCTGTGGTTCTACATTTACCTATCTGTCGTGATACTGAAATGTGGCGGATTTAACTTAGATTTAACTCTGATCCCTGTAGAACAGATCCGCTATCTCCAGAATCCACATAAAAGAGTAAAACAAGAGGAAACTGCTCGTCGTTTCAGACTTCTTCAACATTTACTAGAAAAACGTTAAAAGCTCTGATCCATGACATGTTAGAATTGAGATCAGCGCTAAACCATCCAATTTATTTCGTATCCAATCCAGAAAAAATCCTTAATCAACAAACATTGTCAAAAAATAAAAGATATCTATAAAGCTTATTGTCTTCAATAGTAAACTTCATAACCAATCAAATCCACTAGTCTTTCAGCTTGCTTCCCATTCTATACACGGCAACCCTCCGAGAGATCTGAGAAAACGATGGCCTCGGTACCTTCGTTTATTGAAGTACTACCAGTGGTTGGTTAGTTGCTTTACAAGCAATTGTCATGTTATTATTTCCGTCATAATCACATTTGCTGGATGTATGTAAGCTTTACAGCGAAGTAGTCATGCAATCCAGTTGCAGTTATTAAAATAAAATATTATAATAATGTTATTTAATTATAAAATAATGTTCAGAGAATATACTATGGACCTTTCAATATCTTAGATTCGATTACAAATGAAGAGGTAATTGTTTTAAACAATAGTACAAATTTGTAGAAGTAAAGACGTTAAATAAAACGAATTAAATAGATTCCTGTATAACAATTTCGACCCTGTTCTCAATTATCGAACCTCAGTTCGTGGAAGAGATAAATTAATCTGAAAAAGACAAAAATTATGTTGATAAAATTATGTTCCTAGAACAAGGTTAATATTCCAATGTTAACGTGTTAAGGGGTATTACTTCCAAAAATGAAAGGAATATATATATATATATATATATATATATATATATATATATATATATATATATATATATATATATATATATATGATGATGATGATGATGATGAATTACCCATTATATGTTAGATTTTTAAATTATAACAACAAATTTCGCGAAAATAAAAATCTATTCTATTATGAAATATAATACTATTTTCTTTCAGGAGAAAAATTGTTTCGTCAATTTATATATTTAGATTTGTAAAATAATCAAATAATTAGGTACAGTAAATTAACATACTGAAATAAAGCTCTGCAGGTAAGCTTAATACATATGTTAGAGTAATGTTTATATAACAGCAATTGACGCTAACCGTTGCCATTACGGAATACCATTTCTTTTTCAGCGAATCCAGAAACTAAGTTCTTTCAAAAATCTATTTCGAGAGAAATCTAGAGCTTTCAAGCATCACGTTGTATCATCCTCGCAGTAGGGGGTGATACTCTCACCAAAGAAGAAACCCGGACGAATTATAATTGGGAAAGATTAGAGTCCGTCATGGTTGCTTTTAAGTGAGAGTATTTTGCCAGAGAGCTCTCTAAAAGATATTTTTTTAAATCAAATTCGGCGCTAATGTGTAATAAATACATTTTCAGAAGACTAATTTTCTAGTAATTACGATCAAAAGTTACTGAAATTGTTATCTTAAGGATTCTGAAATTAAAAAAATCTACTCAGATTTTGTATTTTTATTTTCCTATGCTTAAATATTAATTTACTGTTGAACATGAATTGTTAAGAAACTGAACTTTTACTATATAAATATAAACTTTAGACATTGCTTGATGAACTTTGTAATGATATAAGAAATTTTGAACGTCAGAACTTCTTTCTATCTAATTTCTTGCCACATTACAATTGACCATAAAAATATAGATAATATTCAAATCCTTAATATATTGGTTATTGGACTAATTTATACCTATAACAATAAAATAATACAAAAGTTTGCTTAAGATAGTACCTAAATATTTTTCTCCTCAGTATATTTATGTAATGTTATACACTCCAGTTAAATGGAAATTGGATCAAAATATATAGGATTAACATTT
Source organism: Euschistus heros (assembly GCA_003667255.2). Taxonomy (NCBI): domain Eukaryota; kingdom Metazoa; phylum Arthropoda; class Insecta; order Hemiptera; family Pentatomidae; genus Euschistus; species Euschistus heros. The sequence goes on along the minus strand of RCWM02000341.1, from coordinate 712,531 downwards.
TCATCAATCAAATTTTTAATATAAAAAAAAACTTTAAATAATAGTTTTCTGGAAAGATAACAATTATTTAATTATAGTTTCATATGTTTACCCGCCAAATAAACATATTTTCTTCAATTTACATATCATCTACACTTGATAACAAGGAAACCTACATTTTTACCTTGCGCACAAGAATGGCATTGTTACCATGCGATATAGATAAAAACTTGAAAAATTATGAGATTTTTCTTTTAGTAAAATAGAGGATCTATATCATTTGAAAGTCGACGCCTCAAATAATATATCTTGTTTTAATCATGCCGGATTGAAGGAACTGCTTGCTGCAGCAATACCTTGGCGCCTGGAAGAACACAACCCAGTACGAGAGAGAACTGTCTGGTTTCCAAAAAAAAAAAGTAAATAAATAACCCAGGAGATGCCAGACACTACGACCAGGCCATTGCTCCTGGTGGTGATATAATGGCTACCGTTTTCACCTAATTCCTCTTGGCTATTGTCAGAAGAGCAGAGGCAGCCAATGAATTATAGAGAAATAATGGAGAACCTACTGGAGAAACCGCAGCCACCAGCGCCTTCTGGAGAAAGTGTCTCGACAATGGAGCCGGCTCCACAGTCACAGTGTTCCTAGTGGTCATATGATTGCAGAATGCAAGGAAGAGGAATTATATTTAAATTAAATTCAGTAGAATCAGACATCCAGTTTTAAATAGTAAATACTGGAAAATATTCTTAATATATTGTTTGTTATATGGTTGTTGTCATAAATAATATGATAAATGGCTCGGAAAACATGGGGTAAAAAATACGTTGATCTAACCGAACAAACTATCTATTTTAAGAGTGAAATGCCATCGAAACCTTTTCAACCCTCTGGCTCATTCATTATCAAGTTCCACACATCCTTATAACCCTTCTCGCATATTAAAACAGCAATAGCCTCCAGACCTATAGTAAATATTGATTGGATTCTTCACTTAAGTCCTGAGCCACTGTACTATAAGGCTCTCTTTCAGTCTCCTTAAGATTTTGACACTAGTAACGCGGCAGAGGGAACAGCGCTGGGATAACTTCGGGTCTGGCTTGGCTTCCATAAATGGGGGGACAAGCTTGGTTTGGAGTTTCCGTGAGATGTTTGTATATATAGTGTGATTTTATTAAATTAATTTTTTATTCTCTCTTTTAGTTAATTTCTTTACACTGTTATTATTCCAATTTATTTTTTAATATTATTTATATTACTTGAATAGTTTAGTAATTGTGTTGAAAGTCGGTCAAAAATTAATCATTCGGTGATCGAGTTTTGATAAATCTTTTATTTATTATATATTATACTTATTAAAAATGTTACATTTCATCTATATAATCTGTGTTACAAAGTACTGAGGTTTTGAAATTTTTGATGTTATTGGAATTGATGATGATTTTTAATATTTTGACTTTAAGCCATAGTTAAAGGCGCTTTTAAACTTTTACGTTATATATATAGATATGGATAAATTTCTTGAAAGCTGCTATTCTATGTTTAGTAAGGTTCTTGAGGTTCAATCAGTAAATAAAAACAACTATTTCGGCAACATATCGAGACTATTTTATTCTCATAATCATGCCCTACACCTTAGTAGGAATGTCCTTGTACTCTTCGCACACGCCAGTTTTCTGTTGGATTTCTGAAGTTCCTTCATCAGTGAGATTGCTCCAGGACCGTGGGTCGTCTTGATTTCTTCGTAAAATGGCATCATCCCACAATATATATTTTCCAGTATTGATTTGATGTGTAGATATGGATAAATTTCTTGAATGTTACTATTTGATATTTAGTAAGGTTATTGAGGAAATATCGCCAAAATAGTTGTTTTTATTTATTGACTGAACCTCATTTATATTCTAATTTATTTTTTATTGTCATTTATTATACTTTGTGTCTTCTGCAGTTAGAATTTTGTTTTTTTTTTCATTCAATTTTCTTTGCATTCAGTTTAATTTCTTTCTCTTTCTCTTTTGTCATTTGAGGATCCTCTATCTCTATACGCAGCCATGCCTCTCGGCCTCTGTAAAGCTGTCTCATTTCTTGAGGGTTTTTTCTCTCTTCCCTCAAATCCTCTGAATATATTCCAAATAGGAAATTCTAGGGCGACCTCGCTGCTTGAATTCATTTTATTATTTACTATTTAATTTAATTTAATTTTTTATTTATTTATTTAAATATATTTTCATTGTACATTTCGTTTGCATAGATTCATTGTCATCCAATTACTTATTTATTTCCTTTGAATGAGGAAGCTTGAAATATTTATATAATACAACAGTTTACAAAAAAACTTTAGAGGGAATGTAAAAGTTTAATAAATGACTGCTCTAAATACCAGTCTATAGCTACAGAAACGATGTTTTCGAAAGATTTTACAATGGAAAAATTAACATTAAAGAATAATTAAAAATAGTTTTATATTTTTCTCTTACTTTACACTATATAGAAATATCTGAATATATTGATAAAATAAAGACAATTCAGGGCAAAGATATAAATTTTGAAAGAAGGAAGCCTTTTTAGGAAGCAAGAGCGGATTTTTATCATTTACATAAATATATATACATACACATATATATATATATATATATATATATATATATATATATATATATATATATATATATATATATATATATCACAAATAGGTACTGACAAACTTTAAAACTGTTAAAAGAAATTAATATCAGCAACTCATTATTTATATTAAACATTAAGTCATAATAACCGTGTCGAAGAACCAGGAAATCGAGAGGTTCTTGTTTACTCCTGAGTGGCTTCAAGGCCCGTCACGGCTAATGTAGTCGCTCTGCTAAATGATAGCCGATCAAATTGACGTAGGCTCGGTTCTTTCTTAGGGCTTCTTGCTTTATCCTTATAAGGGTTCAGTCCATTATGTCCGCATATTGTAATTTGCTGGTAATTTAGCAACAGGTTTGACATTATTTATAATATTCCAGAAGTTTCCTTATTATGTCCATAAGACTTATCTTCAAACAAACAGATTAGCGAAGATTATAACAACTTATTTATTCATTGCTTTCTACCTGACTTCTGAAGTTTGTCATCCATAGTGTAATCAACTAAGATAATTTTTATAATTTATTATATTGTTTCAAAACCTTTTAATTATACATGCTTATTAAAAATATATATTTTATTTAACTGGAGGAATAAGTTACATATTTACATATTACCTCCAAGACAGAAATGATGCAGATCTGCCTGGGGGAGGGACTATAACTGATCAAATCATTTACCCGTTTATTGTAAACAAATAAATTTGATTATTTAAAAAAAAAAAAAAAAAAAGAAGGAAATCAACCTCTCCAATTTAATTAATATTCTATAAATATAATTTAATAATTTATTTTGTAAAAAATATGATATGTTTAATTAAACCTTATAATGTAATATTATTTTTAAAATGTTTTATTACATTTTGGAAATAATATTTTTATTTTTTAAACTTTACTTAAGCATTAAGTATGAAATATTGTTAACAATATTTCAAAGTTTTTGATCAACTGGACTTACAACAAAAACTATTCGCATTATGGTCAAATTAAAGAATGTTACATAAGTAACTGTTTAATTTGTATTTAAATTAATAATACATTCAAAATATACTTTAAAATATTATGTAATTTGTTGAATACAAGTAGTGATGAGACAAAAGAAGAATTATACTGGATAGATAGCGGTGATCAAGAATGTAGTGGAGAAAGGGATAAGGATTTTTTTTTGAGGAAGATCACTTGGAACTTCGAATATAGTAAAAGGGTCAAAAAACATTCCTAAAATCTTGAGTCATCATTATTAAGCGATTATTGCATTAAAAAAATATTTAAAGTTAATTGATATTGAAGAATAGTAAGAATTATTAAAGATTAGAGAAATAGAGTAAACTGAATATAGTGGAGTCTGATCTCGTAGAAGTGCCGAATATGTGGTTCGTCAAAGAGGAAAACAAAAGAAGGTTGTACAGAAGGTGGAGCGAAAACGGCAAAATAAAAGTTTGAGAATCTGTAAAACCTTTATCCGGGAGTAGTTGCGGAATTGGATAAAATTAATTGTGTAAACACTAAACAACAGGGCGCACAAATCGTTTAAAGTTATAGTTTTGAACGAAAAAGTTAAAGTATAAAAAATTCAAGTTTCATTATTTGGAAAGCAATATTTTCCAGTCAGAGGGCTTAAAAAATAATTCAAAAAATGTTTGCTCGTTTGGATCATTGTCCTGAAGCCGCATGTCATCAATATTGATAAATTCCTTATTCGTACCAGATCATGTGGATGTTGCTTCCTAGCCTCAAAATATCTATTATAAGAGATACAAATCTTATAATACTAGGAAATGAGTTTTCAAAAAAATAAATAAACCACCTGAAGGATTACTAACGATTAGAATACATTTTGTTTTGTTTTTTTAATTTGGGTTATAGAAAACTTTAAACGATTTGTGCGACCTAAAAATTTCATATCAGTATGAAATTTTTCCACTATGTTTTTTAGCCAATCTCAAAAATTTTCTCGTTACAGGGATGCTCAGGTCCTCAAACGTTTTTATACGCTCCACCCTATTCTACAGTTTTAATTTGTTTTAAGATTAAAATTAAAAGTTAGTTGGATATTTTTTAAAGATAACATAATCAAATGTGAAAATTACACGTTTAATATTGTGGCCGGTAAATATTTATTTTAACCTTAATTGAATAAATATTTTTATTAACTAATAATTTTAGAACTCAAATGTTGATGTTTTCCAAATTCCAAGGAATCTATTAATAAAATTGAATTATTTAAATTTGTTTTAATAACTGTAAATATAGTTTTATATTTAATATGCTTTCACATACTAAGATACAGAAAGATCTCTCAGATATTTTATCTACCAACTCTCTCTATCGTTTCATGATATTTTTTTTTTTTTTATTAAGGAATCAAACAGATCTATTAGAATGGCATAAATAATGTTATGGTAATTGCTAAGTGAAGCTATCGGCGGGTTATTAGATTTGAGCATAGTACTCTAAGATAAGAGAAATATTAGTCAGAAATTTGTAATCTCGTACTACCGAACCAATCTGATCTTTCAAGGTGTAAGTACTTTCAGTATCAATGGCGATAGATAAGTTTATGTAAATAATATCGACGTAGATTTAGAACGTTCCAGACCAATTGTGGCTAGATAAGAAGAATAAATATAAACTAATAATAAGCGGCTAAAGCAAGTTTATTTGTTAAAAACGAATATAATTTCGATAGGCTGATATACCAAACTATCTCTGTCTATTTCTCTCACTCTTTCTATCTCACACACACTCTTTTTTTTTTTCTTTTTTTTTGCCAGATTTAAATACTAGAAACTGGTCGTCATTTCCGACTACTCCAACATTTACTTGACGCCCGTTCAATGCGCCATTTAAATTAAAAAATACTTATTTACATGGCAGTAGTTAGACACATTTCAACATACGAAGTTGAGCTCTGGGGCTCCGCTAAACCTTCCAATTTTTTCAATCCTTAGAATCCAAAATCCTTCGTACAATCCTCAATGCTCCTTATTATGTCACAAACAAACTTATCCCTAAAGATCTTAAGTGGAAATTAATTCATTACAAGTAACAATTAATTATATCAGAAATGAAGAAAACCAAAATACATTTTCAAGAATAGATCATAAAACCTGGCTTCACTGACTGAGTCACCAACAGGAGAGCGGGACGTTATGTAACCGCACGGCGACAGGTAACGGGAGGCTGCAGCGAAGTGCTCTCCTCTGGTCACCTGCATTCTGCACACCTGCCATCCGATTAATCCTCTATCTAACGGTATTAGGCCGTTTTCTAATATTACTAACTGAAAAATAAATATTAAGAAGTGTAGTGAATAAGTAGTAAAGTAATGTTTGATGTCTGGTAACCCATGGTGAGCAACTGAACACGATGCAAAAATATTCCACAAATCCTATTCACCATTCTGAAATTCTCAGTCCTTCATTCAGAGAATAAAAAGAGCTTCAAAGAAAAAGATGCCTTGGTGTACAGGATAAAGTAAATTAGACGACTATTTAACTTCTAATCCCAGCTTTTTTGTTAACATTCGTTTCTTTTTCATTTACATTTACGAACTATTATTTAAGTCATTGTCTCCTTTCTCAGTGATAGAAGTCTCGCTGTGCGGGTTCGTGATGTCTATTCAAAGTCAGTACCCCTCACTTACGGTGTGCCACAAGGAGCAGTATTATCTCCGGTGTTGTTCAACATCTATGCTGCTGACGTAGTTGGAAAAAACTACGGTAGGGAGACAGTAGCGGCTTTTGCCGATGATATTGCCATTACCAGCAGCAGCATGAACCCCACAAGAGCACTACGCCAAGCCGAAACTGCCTGCGCAGAGATTACTCAACGGCTGAACTCACTTAACATGCAAGTAAATCCAGCTAAAGCGGACTGCGTAGTATTCTCACACCAGCGTGGGAAAAAGACAACACTGCCGAAGACCCTACGAGCGGCAGACACCATCATTGCCCCCTCAAAATCTATCGTTTACTTGGGTGTCACTTTTGATAGAGGGCTGAAATTCTCAGCTCACTGTTACAGGGCGCACCGCAAGGTGAGGAAAAGATCTTACCGTCTCCACCACCTCCTTTCCTCTCCAGCACTTTCCCTGCGACTATAGTTGTGCATATACAAAAGCATGTTAAGGCCTGCACTCCTGTATGGTGCCCCTCTTCTCACCCGCCTTTCTGAAGGAACTAGACGGCATCTGCACAGCGATTCCAGGACTCAATGCTTAAGAAGATTGTAAAAACGACTTCCTTGAAGAAAAAGAAGCCAGAAGACTTACACGAGATCTTCAACCTCCCGACGGTCCCGGAATTCATCCAGCGCCGGCATGTCAAGTTCTGGACTCTCTTCAGTTTCTGACGAACCCCCTGTTCAGAACCTTGACACCAGCGCCACCCCTGGTCCGCTGGCAACTAACAACCGGACCGTAACCAAGACATACCAACGGGCAAATCAGAACCCACTGGCCACTGGTCAGAAATGTGACCACAAAGACATTCTCTCTTTTAAGTCGTAAGTGTAAATAATTTTATGTTTTCCTTACTACATGATTTAGGTGAGCCCCATCACCTAAATATACTCTTTCTGAAACCCACAGCTCAAGATATCATCACAAACTTCCTGTTGGCCTTACAGTGTACCCAGTACTGAAAAGGCCAAACATCCCTAGAAATTCCTAAATTCCATCCATCAAGAAATCTCAATAGAGGGAAAAAAAAAAAAATATATATTTAAGTTATACTGCAAAACTTAAATGGAATTGCACCAATTATTCTGACCGATTCCGCTCTTCTCCAGTTGCGACATTCAATGAATTTACTGGATCATCAAATGCACTGTCCTCCCATCTCAGTTTCAGGTGTTCCTTTGATTTTTTCCGAGCATTTGTTTTTTTAAGATCTTTTAGTGGCACCTCTTATTCATTCAATCCACGCGTCTTGTCCAACTATTCTTTCTGTTTTAATAAACAGGCAGACATGTACACCACTATAGAGCGTGTATAACGATGTTTCTACTCCGAAACAGGTTTACTGTAGATATATCACGAAATATCCACCAAAGCATCTTTCCCCAAAACTCAGCTGGATGTATACAATGTGAATCTTTTCTTAATTTTTTTGCTGAGATGTTATTTTTAAACAAAGCGCGTTATATTGTGAGATTGTGTGCAGAAATATTAGAATTGCAATCTGGAAACAATTATAGTAAACAATTATTTTAATAGATTTAATATTATTTACAGAACCAAAAAAATATAGTTCATAAGCTTGGTGGAAACCTCAAGATGTATGATATGGTTACTTATTCTATATTATGTTCAAAAAAAAAGAAGCAAGATTGAATGAGCTTTCAAGAGTTATTGTTCAGAGCTGAAATCAGAAGTTAATCCTGCCCAGAGTTTTTATTGCCTCATAAATAAAATCGATCATCTACATTTTTATTTGGTAGGAAATCGAGATATATATCTTGTTTAGTAAATGTTAAAAGTAATGCAGTGATTGTAAAGATCAATCTAGGAGTTTGATCTGTTCCACATGACTGAACGAAACATTATCAACGTTTCTAATGTTGTTCAAAAGACTAATGTTAGTAGATTATGATCAAATCTTCAAAATGATTAAATTAACCGACTATTGTATTCTTTATTAATTTAATCAATAAAAAAATAAGCAAAATAAAAATAGTATTCCTTCTATAATTACTATAATACTTATCAACTGAATACAAGAGTGAATTTCATTTCTGCAAATAAGTGTAGCAAAAAATAATATTGACTATATTTTCATGCTTACATATTACATATAGTCTCCTAGAACTTGTTACTAGTACAACTAGAAATAGTTATTAAACGGCTTATATTCGTCAGAAAAAACGTGCGAATTAAAATAAAATATTTTAGTACACCGAACTATGGGTAAATAAAATACATTACTTTATTATCTTTTAGCATAAATTACATATTTCTATATATTTAGTCTTTTCATTTTATTTTTATAGGTTCTAATAAGAAAATAAATAAAAAGTATAAATAAAAAAATAAATCTAATAAAATAAAAAAAAAAAAATTTATGGAATATTTAATCAATGCATGAACTAATGGCTGAATCAATCTTGAAACAGGGAATTGGAAATATTTTAGCGGTTCGGCATAGTTAATCAATTTTGTATAAACACGATGACATATTTAAAATTAAGCATTCAGAAATATTCCCTAGCCTATGAATTCAAACAAGACACCCTAGGCTATGCTATTTCTAGTCACCGACATTATAATACCAAATATTTGTCCTTAAGTTTCGTAATAGACAATCCGGTGAGAGCTACAGCTAAAGGTCGCCAACCCACAACTTCAGCTCCAAAGTTTTTCGTATCTCTGGTCTCGATGGATAATGTCCTTAGAATAATTTATCACCTAAGTTAAAATAAATAACACAGATCAAGGAGACATTGGCTGTCTAGGTTAGTCGGTCGCGCTTGACGATGTTGAGTGGGACGGTGCTGTCGCCATATATACAGTAGTGGCATCCCCCGACACCGCTTCGTCCGCTCTCATAAGTAAAGATTTTAGATAATATTAACTAATGATTGAATTGTTATGCTATCGATAAAAATCTTGTGTTGCAGCATCCAATTTAGAATAATAACCTCAATGATATTTTTACGCATAGCTGTAATTTTTAACCTGGTTCTATTATACTCATTAGGTACCATTGAAGATTTAAGAACCATTTGGAAGCAAGGATAAAATCTATGGAAATCTCATGCCCAAATAAAGGATATGCTGCCTATTAAATTATTGTTTGAGGATAATTTTTTGAACACCTACCGTTATTCATGTAAAGAACAAATAAAATTCCCCGCAAGGTCCATGAATCATACTTTTGGACAAAATATCAAAACGCAAGACCTTTTATTCGGCAATAATTATTAATTTGGCAAAAACAATTGATCTGTTTGAATTTATATTTCTAACCATAAAAGTATATGGCAATGTGGCTAACCTTGTTTCTGCCACTCTAAGTAAGAACAATTCAAATTGTTATTTAAACTTTAGAACTAAGAAGATGATATATATAAATTTGGTACTGATGGGTTCAATAGTTATACTAATAATTCTAATTCTGTAACTGAGAATAACGCAGGCCACATTTTCAAAGTTCACTGGTATCCACATGTCGCACCCCATATTTATAGCTTTTTTTTTTATAAAATTTAATAGAAAATAAGCAAATTTTTTCATAAATTTAAACCTCTGTAAAACACTGTACCATTGTAACCACTCTTGAATGGAGCTCAAGCTTTCAAACTTCACTGGAATCCCATATTTATCTTCTTTTTTTTTAAATAAAAATTTAATAGAAAATCGGTTGATTTTATTATTGCTAAACCTTCCTTGAACGGTGAAGATGACGTTTTCGCGGTTAGTGATCACAAACGTAAAATGCTTGTCCTTGTATATAATAGTATAGATAAGTTTTGAAAATAATCTGCTTATCTATAATACGATACATCTGCAATACGAAAAAATTATCTACATATACAAAAATATCTATTTTACGATTGGCTATCCTTTCATAGTTAACTTCATAACCACTTTAATCCGCTGGTATCTCAACTTGCTTCCCATTTTATTAGGATAACCCTCTGCGTCTGAAAAGAAGATGGCCTAGAGATCTAGAATATAATAATATAATAGATCTGTAGATATCATACCCAAATTAGTTTTGTTTAAATTATTAGTTCAATTTAGCCAGTTAAATACCTTTTAGGCAAATCATTCAGATACCACGCATGTTCATGTTCGCATCTTTCATCAGCATTATACTTATAAAGATCAATCCGAAAATGGGTCATTCGCGTTACTCACATGAATGAGAAATCTTTTCAATAGCTGGCTGGAGTTAGCTACGAGGCTAGAAGTTAGACGGCGCACAGTGGGGCAAAGGTGGAAAAAACCCTAAAATCTTATGATTTTTGTTTTTGTTTTTATTAGTTAAATACCTTTTAGCATAAGGTTGTGGAAAATCATTACAGGGTCTGTACACGCCTTGAAGTTCAAAAATAACATCGGTTTTGAAGTTCTCTTAAAATAATTTTTTATGAGACTTATTAAAAAAATTTTGTAAAAAAACTATTTTCATCTTTCATCAGCATTATACTTATAAAGATCAATCCGAAAATGGGTCATTCGCGTTACTCACATGAATGAGAAATCTTTTCAATAGCTGGCTGGAGTTAGCTACGAGGCTAGAAGTTAGACGGCGGTGCACGGCCAGTTAAAAGAAATTGATATAGCCATCATTCCTCAAAGATAAACGGTGATTTCTAATCATTCCTAACCTATACCCTCTCCTCAATACAAGCTGGATCAGTTGCTCTTCGAACATTAGTTAGTACGTGTATGGGTTTGATAAATTCATTTCAGTAAACTACTACTTCTTGTCCAGACTAACTGATCGCTCACTGCTTAAAGGAAGACCACCTCATCGAATCAGTTAATAAGCGGGACGTCTAATAGGTATACAAACGAATTCGTTATGTTCTCCCTATTTCTTTTTCACATTAAGCTTGAAAAAAAAAAATTGATTTTGATTTTTTATGATGTATTATGAAGAAAAACTAATAATTGCGCTCTCATCCTTGTATTCAGAAGCGTCATTAATAATGACTAAAACCGAGAATGACAAATACCACCAAAGTAGCAACAAATGGACGTCATTCGGTGAATTCTATAGTTCTCTAGTCATAAATCTAGACAATACTTTTCTATTGAAAGCTTTAGAGTAGAGAAAGTAATATACACTTAGCCACATTATTTAAATAAAACAATGAAAATTTTAATAATAAATTTAAAAGAATGAAGGTTCTAATTAATATATTAATTTTAATGAACAAGTTTTCTATTGAACGCGAAGCTCATAGTTTACTGCATAGTACAATGAAATGAAATGAAACGAAATGAAAAAATAATCTTTATTCTGGGAGTTACAGTCCCCTAAAAATAATAATAATGCGCAGTGACAAGTACAATTGTCTGACCGTATTATTTACAAATTAAATGCTTCAGTAATTACAGCATACATTTTTGACAGGAAAAAAATTAAGAATTAAATTAAATTTAAAAAAATGTATCAAAATATAATTATAACGTAAAATACAATCGTATAAAAGAAAGAAAGAGAGAAAAAAGTAATTCTAAGTATTTATTTAATTATTTACATATTTGCGGAAGATTGATTGTCTAAAAGGTAAAGAAATAAATTATTTTTAAAGGAAGTTAGGGAAGCTGCTTTTCGTATAGAAGTGCGTAGGGGATTCCAGAAGGAGGTAGCACAGATGATGAAGGATTTGTCAAAGGAAGCAGTTTCATGTGAGGGGATATACAGGTTAAAAGGTTGGGATCTAGTGTTTAGGAGGTGGATAGAAGAGCGTAGAGTTAATAAATCAAGAATTTAGGAAGGTTCTTTTGGTTTCTAGAGATTGGAATAGGAAAGTACCCAGAAAGTATTGCCGTCGGAATTTAGGAAAAAGCAACCCAAGCTCAGAATATCGGCAAGAAACGTATGATACCATCAATTTTAATTGTAATTGGAGAGAATAATGAATAACACAATAATTTGTGATTCTTATCACAGATGTATTAATCAAATATTAATACATATTTTGAATATATATTTAAGTCGAATAACAGTATAGTAGAACAAAATAAATGTTGGGTATTCCCTTAATATTTCAATAGTACTAAAAATTATAATAATTATTATAATCGCTTGAATCAAACAGTTAATGAACGCAGAGATGAAGCGGAAGTAGGCTGGGCACAATCTGGAGCGGTGCCTTCTCAATCGGCCCCTGTAATCGAGGAGGCCTTGGCCTTTAGACAATCCAGCTCATATACGGGACAATTATCACAACGGTCATTCATGTCTGTACGACTCGCCACCCACATGTACAATTCTGTACTTCAAATATAAACCGTAGTAGCTTAATTTAAATATTTCTTTTGGTTATAATTCAATTAAATATGAAAACATAATTAATTAGCTGATTTATAAAGTTGGTACCGTTCCGCAAGCAGGTCTCCAGCCCCTACGCGCGCCCAGAATACCTTTTATCGGTTCTAACCTTGTTCCGATTTATTCCGGTGTTTTATTCGCTACTTTCCGAGGGTAAAGGTTATTCCCCTTCATTTACGGAGAAATTCTAAATCCCTGTTGAAAGTAATATTAACTTCTGTTTAACCTTCTAATATTAAAATGAGAAATAAGAAAATAATGAAATGGAAATAAAAAAATATCGAAGACACTAAATCAGTGTTGAATTAATATTATATTAAAGTAGAATTAATATAATGCTAAACCACCAATAATATTAACTCCTTCTAAACTTTCTGATGTCAGGGAAGTGTAAATAACCAATTATAAATATATAAAACACAGAATCCTTGTTGAAAGTTTTGATTTTAATTTCTACTTTAGTTTCGCAAGGGAAGTGGAAATAAGAAAATATGAATCCTGTGATATACTTTCACACATTTATGTTCTGATCTGTCTCACTTTAGGGCAATAAGAAATATGGACAACAGAGAATCCATTCGCAAAATATGTATACTGAAATTTTCTCACTTAAATTGATACAACAAATATTTAACACATAAAACACCAAATCCATGTAGAAATTAACTTTTGTAACACTTTTACACATTAGATAAGAGGAAATAAGAAAACATGAATATATAAAACACTAAATCCTTTATGAAACTACTTATGTTAACTTCTGTTTCACCTATTTGCATTTAAAAAGAGTAAATATTAACATACTAAACAACAACAATATAACACACTAAACAACACAATCCAAGCTGAAACTGTAGAAGTGATTGTTTACATTTGTGAGGTTATAGGAATGAACTATCGATAAATGTAAACTCGATCCTTACGAACTGGTCGGTGTAGCGCTGGTCAGGTAGGTTTCTTGGAGGCCCGCTCGCGGAATAATACCATAAAGTTAATTATTCTTATTCGGATGTAATTATTAGTCAATTGATGAATATAAAAAAATTGACAATAAAAAAAAAGACAGAAAACAAATATATGAGATTAAAAAAAATTATATGCAATTAGAGGTAGAATTACAGACGTAATTTTCAATTGCTTAGCTCTATGAGTCAACGTGATCCACAAATGCATTAAACTCATCGAAGTATTTGTCTTAGTTCAGTATAACTATCAGTTTGTTCCTGTGCCTTTCCATTTTCTGCAGTCATAAATAAAGTCGTATGTTTGTTCCCTGTTTTCTTGGCAGTTACAAAATGCTGTTGTCAATTAGTTTAAATGTTAGTAACATTTTGCCCCACCATATCCTGTGAAAAATTGAGTTAGTTTGAATGACAGTTTTTAATTTTTTTTTTATCTATAGTCTGTAGTCTTAATGAATTCAGAAGTATGTCTACATTTTGTTGAATTTGTCCATCGTCAGTTCCAAGTTTGTCTAGTTGTCCCTTTAAATATATGCTTGACAGCAATATTTGGTGTCTTATTTTTGTTTGGTGCCGCATTTTTAGCCTCTACATCTTCTCGTTCATTTCCAACTTAGCCTTGTGCTTTAACCCATTTGAAGGAAATTTTTATTCCTTGACTGTAATAACAGATCATCGCACATCTGATTTCTTCTACGAGGAATTCATGGAGATGTATATTTTTAAATCTTAAAAAGGCTGATTTGACTATCTGAGTGTATACAATAATCATTATCAATAATGATGGTAGTACTTTACATCTAAATCGCACGTATATTCGAAATAATAAATATATGATCTATAGGAATTCAGGACTACGACTATGAGACTAATATTAAAATGTCTAACATATATTGTATAATGGACTAAACAGTAAGCCTGATAAATGTATAAGCGAACCTTAATGGCAACCCGTGCGTACTGAATAAATGTATTGCCACTGGCAGTTCCACATTCCCAAGTGAAATTTTTCCTGTACACAAACAATGTATGGTGCGCAATAAATAATCATAAATATATATGGCTATAAAATAAGTAGAATAAAAACTACAGGAATGTGGAATTTTGTAATCACCACCGAAGGTCAATTCACTACTTGCATGATATTAGCGAGCATTTATAAATAATGCAAAATGGTCGCGATTGCGGTTGAATGCAAAGACTTTTGATTACGTTTTAATATTAACCACGTACAACGAAAATATCTGTCTCCTGTTTCTATTTCATATAAAAGAACGCATACTGCATTGCTGCAATATCAAAGACAATTTTATAGCACTGAAAATGCATTCAAATATTATTATTATGTTTTTAATAGTTTAGAAAATATATTAACAGTATACATTCATCCGCATCATCGACAGAAAAATATGTTAAGTCCGCAATCTTTACATAAAACTCAAAAGGAAAGAATAATAATCAAATTAAAATTACATAGATAAAAAAAAATTAAATATAATGGAATAAAAACACCTTGTGGATTCAAAGATTGAGATAACGTTTTATGTTATGCAATTAATATAAATATGCATAATTTCCTTTCTATTGGATTCGTAAATGTTAACTAAACTTTTCATAAGTACATGCATATTAGAAAATGCACCGAGCTTTCACTGCAAGATGTTATAATTTAAGTGCTAAAAAAAAACCTTATTTTTTTCATAGATTTTAAGAACATACCTTTTTAGATATAGATTTATGATTTGTTTAAACAAAGACTGTTACCTATGTTTCTAAAGCTATCTTAAATTCTTGTAATTGCAACGAAGATCTTCCTCATCTACATTTTTACTGTCATTAGTTGTTGGGAGTTGGTTTTTCAACTTTACAGGATTGCAATAGTAAGGTTTAAACTTTGAAGGGAGTTGTTTTGAATTCTGTAACAAGGAGTGCTGATCGTAGACCAAAATAGATGTCATGCCAAAGTTAAAATAATATCGGTTTTTATTATCAGGAAGATACACAATAAAACAATAGTAGACCGTTAAAATAAATCGCGAGCATTGTAATTAATGTACAACCTGATAATCCTGAACTGAACATCAACGCACCGATTGATTCTCAAGAATCGACTTTTAATGATCGATTCTCGGTATCAATTTTTTCTTGACACGGTCTTAATAAGAACATATTTAAACATAGAAACATGGAAATTTATTTTAAATAATGGCACTCTTTGTATTTTTTACAAACATAAGAGCTGTGACTAAAACAAGGAAAACTTGCTAGAGTTTTTCAAGAGGATCTAGAAGAATGAATTCGGAGCCATAGAAGTAGCTATAAGTTTCTATTGGCTGCTCTTGGTTGAATTTAAAATTTCATGTAAAATTTATTTCGATATCAAATCAAATCGGTGTCTTCATCAGTAATTTTATTTTATTTTTTTAAAAGAAGGTTTTATTATTGAATATTTTGTTATGCCACATTTTCCTCTTCATTTATTATTTAAAGTTAAATATATATATATATATATATATATATATATATATATATATATATATATATATATATATATATATATATATCAGCTAAGACAAAAACAACATCCTCAACAATAAGCGACATTCGCGCTCACCAAGAACCAGCTGTCAGAAGACCTCGAGTGACCTACAACTTTCATAACGGGCCCGCGGCGCCAGAGCAAGCGTCGGGAATGGCGGTTCGGCCATTTATAGGCATAATGTTGACCCTGTCACAGTAAGCAATATTTTAAAAGACTGGAAAATAATTTAAATATTGTTTAAGTAATGAACACTATCTTGGTCCGCAATCACTGAACAATAATCTTGGCATCCTAGTGAGCGTTTGAACAATAAAGAAGTAATTTTCACCTTTAATAGTTTTTAATTAAACGTATTGCTTTCGCTTCAGCTTTGTACTTAGCAAGTAGAAAGTTCTGTTGTTTCAACAAGGTGATTAAAATTAAATTAATGGCAACTATCAGGTAGTCTCAGCTGTTATGGATTTTTTTTTTTCAATCTGCCAACCAGATGAGTAACAAATTTAAAAAAAAAAAGTATGGTTCAGTTTCAACAATGCTTGATAGTATACTAAAATATCTGTTAAGTAAGTAGATGTATCAGTTAATGGTTCTCAAAACTGAAAGGGAAGTTGAAAGATGATATTCAGTTGTTAATTGACGATTTGTTTTTTCTTCATTGATATTTACAACTGTACCATCATACAATAAGGAAATTAAAAGTAAATGGCACGTTGATATCTTGTAAAGCAACTAACCATTAGTCACAAAAGTTCTCCTGGCCATCTTCCACACTATCTTCTTACGCTGCGGGTAGTTATCGTGAACAGAATAGGAAGTATGTTGAATGACTTGTGGATTCGAATGGGTATCGATTTTATAGTTTGGACCAAATCAGCAACACATGAGGCATTAAGACGATTACGGATGAGTGTATTTGTGATATAATAAGGAGCACTTAGAATTTTTCAAAGGATTTAGGATTGTATGGATTAAAAACGAGATGTATTGGAGGGTTCAGTCCAAATAGATTTAATTACTGTAATGTTAATGAACCTTTTATAATTAATTGGAAGCTTTAAACGTTTGCCATTAACGTTATAAAAAACGCATTATTTAAATACATAAATTCTTTTCACTATTTGTGACACTATTGTATTACGATATGATGCTTTGGCTGTAATGTATTCAAAATCTATGATACCGTTTATCAATTTATCGTCGATGATCGGACAAACAATCGGTGAAAAACCATTTTCGATATAAAATATATATATATATATATATATATATATATATTATATATTTATATACTTTATGTTTAGATTTTACTTTGTATTAGTTTACATTTAACATCAACGGTAAAATCACCCAAAAAATATATGTATTTATTGATGAATCAATAATATAAGTACCTAATATATGAATTTCATATTTTAATAGCAATTTTTGTAAAAAAATATTTATTGATATTTACAATTGTATAAATTATATAAAGTAAATTTGAGGAAAATGATTACACTTACATGTCAATAACATGTAAAGAACTACTCACTAGTAGCACTTCCATAGTTTTACTATAAGTTCTCTTGGCCTTATTTTTTTTAGACGCCACAGAGGATTATCGGAAATAGAGTGTAAGGCAAGTTAGAAAGCTAGTGGATTCGATTGGGTATGGAGTTTACTATGAAAGTATATTTATCTGGTTCAGGCCAAATCAGCTACGTTAGAAACATTAAGATCTTTAGATAAGTTTGTTTGTGACATAAAAAGGAGCATTGAAAAAAAAAAAAAAAAAAATTTTTGATTTTAAGTATTAGATACAAGAAGAATTGGAAAGTTTAGTGGAACCCTTATGTCTACCTCCGTTTGTCCCAGTGTCCCGAAATTACTGTCATTTTGATAAGTCTTTTGTAATCTATTCGGAGCTTTGAACGCTTGTCTAGTAAATGTTGGAGTAGTCCGAAACGGCGAGCGTCTTTTGAATCTGGCTTGTAAAAAAAATAACGAAAAAAAAATAACAGCAAAAACTTAGTAGAACTGATTAAATTAATATAAATAACCATAAACAAAGCTTAAAAAAAAAAAAAAAAAATCTAATATTACATAATGAAATAATCAGAATATATAATCATTTATTCTTTTTGGAATATATGATTATATGGATATATGATAATAGGGAATTTACATAGATACTCTGTAAAAGTATTATTTAAGATAGTCAATAAAATTTAACAAATATTCTAATTGTGAACATTTATATATATATATAGATATATATATATATATATATATATATATATATATATATATATATATATATATATATATGTATATAAAATACATATATAACTCATACATTATTATTTAACGCGTAATTTTGTCCTCATTGGCATAAATGCACGTTTTTCTGTTTTTAAGATTATGATTTCGTTAACGTTAAATTCCTGAATTCGTTGATGTTTCCGAAATCACAATATCGGTTTAGCATGGGTACCCGAATTATCCAGCAGCTATCTTCAACAGCCAACATAAGAACACAGAACCCCTCTGAACATCCAGAACACCGGGAGATCCGAGATCCGATAAGCTGTGTACTAAATGCCGACATGGCATCCCAATTACCGACTACTTGGGGTGTTCGCAATCTCTGAACTACTCCTTTGAAATGAATTATTCAATCATTAAAATACAATGTTTTTTTTTATTTTTTTTATTATATTCCCATCGGATCTTTCATAAAAATTATATACACAGTAATAAAAACAAATAATAGAATAAAAAAAGATTTCTAGATATTCTTATGTGCACTGTTTAAATAACAGTTACAACAGAACAAACGTTTTTTATATGTACAATTCGCGTAGTGATATCATGTAGTTCAATATATATTTGATTTGTTTACTATAACAATCAGCAATAACTAAACATTATCAATGTGTTTTTACTGCACGCTTTATAATTTTTATTTCAGAAGATGCAGAACCTGTTCAATTTTTTTTTAATCTCAGATCTATGCTTACTTGACAAATATTTGCCACTGTAATTGTTAAGTTCCATGAGTTCATTGCGCATTCATTATTACGTTTATAAAGATTATTATCCTCAATATTTATTTTACGATTCTGTTAATGTAAAAAATTAGAAACAGTGGATAAAAAACATTTTCCCTGCTATGACATTACTTTTTGTATTGATATTTTTTATTTATATTTATGAGTTTCTAAGGAAAAATCTTTCTTTGCAAAACGTATGCCATTTATCTTGAATAAATGGATCTTTTATAATTTTTTTATTCCGTAATCAAAAGGTAAAGTAATCAACTTAGAGACTGAATGGAAGATTAAAAATAAATATTCGCTTTACTTGAGAAATATTACATCGAAAACTGAAGAAAAAAAACATTTGTCACAGGTCCCCCCTTTATTTATGGCCCTTGATATTTATGTTAAATAATTTAATGATGGAATTTTCGGATGAACGAATATTTTAAGAGAACGGAAACTTACAGTTTTGAAAGAATGTTTTCTTTCATACTTCTATATTACTTCTTCCATAAAATAAATCATTTTTTATGGCTAGATAGCATAATATCAAGAATAATTAAACTAAATAATTATAACCAAATGAATAACCTAGCTTAATATTTACAAAAATATTTCACATAATTTTATCATTTTCCCAAAAATTAGTTTCATGATATATGACTATTAGGTCCAGACCTCCATATATAAAATCTAAATATTTTTATTAATAAATCGGTATACAAACCGTAATTAAGGTATTAAAGAAAGAACATGTTTAGTTATGCAAACATGTATACATATATAATATATAAAAAATCTATTAAAAACACTTAAACAACATATAAATGTGATAAAAAACATAATAATTTAAAAATATAACAACATACAAAATTCAACTTTAGTAATATGAAGACTAAAGTGACAAGAAACTGATCGTCGTTATACACTACTTCAACATTTACTAGACAAACGATAAAAGATCCCAATTCATTACAAGACTTATTTACATGACTGTGATTAGAACTATTTGGATGTACGGAGTTGAGCTTTGGGGCTCTACTAAACCATCCAATTCATCTCTTATCCAATCCTTATTTTTTATTTATTTTTTAGACCAAGATTTCCATTGAAGTCCTATACTGGCCCTGGTGGGAAGGTCAAAATTCATTTCGTGGGTCCACCACGAAATAAATTTTAACCCACTTAGGTGTGATTCAAAACCACGACCTTCTGGTTACGAACGCGCTGAGACCCTCGTCCCAACTCGCTCGGCCATTGAGTACCCTGTAAATGCCTCTTACTTTGTCACCAATAAACCTATCCATAAAGACCTTAATGTTCCATATGTTGCTGAGTTAGCCCAAACCAGATACCTATCCTTTCATAGTAAGCTCCATAACCACTCAAATCCATTAGTTTCTCAACTTGCTTCCTACTCCATTACCGATAATCCTCCGAGGCGTCTGAAAAGAAGATGGCCTAGAGATGTTCTAGTGTAGAATTTTTATTGAAGTGGTACTGATGAGTAGTTCTTTTCAAGTTTTGACATGTTATTGTAATCGTTATCAGCTCATTTACTTGATGTATATATTTGTGCAGATGTAAATTTCAATAAATTTATCTAAAAAAAAAAAAAAAGGTAATATGAAAAATTGAAAATATTTAAATACATTTTTACAGTTGTACTAGTTATATTATTCTATTATACTTGATAAATTAAGAATATGGACACATTAGAAACTAGCGTTGGCTATTTAATATTGATAGATATAAGAGGCCTTGTAACAATTAGTGGAAAAAAACCAAAGACAAATATATTGGCAAACAAAATTTTCCTTCAACCGACGTGAATAATAAAAAAATATATATACAAAACAAATAGCAAGAGATTTAATCAGAACGCCCTTGTACAGGACGTGATCAATCCATGACTGATCGGTGTTCATACACATTAATGTTGTTGGTAATCATCACTAATCTCTATTATCTCATTTATCGTGTCCAATATTACGTCAACTATATTCATAGATGTCGTAAATATTGATAGAAGAACATTCATTATATTTTATAAATTTTGTTGAATATTTATGGAAACTTACATTTAATGTTGTAGGGTACAGTTCCCCCTCAATTTAAAATCCATTCCACAAAAACAAAAATAAATAAAACCATATTTTTTAAAATATAATGAATAGAATGAATTACTTATGCTACTTATTCCTTAAGATAGTCAAGTAGAAAAACTATTAAAAAAAAATAAAACTGGAAATTGGACTTGGCTGGTTTTGGAATTCAACGGCTCATATAAAATTGCCCGAACGGTTAGCAAACATAAGAATGAAAATTCTAAAACAATCGCCTCTTAACGATGTATTTACCTGATCTGAAATGTAAAAACCACCTTGAGGTTTTCACACATGTACCCTTGTTCTGCTGACAGTATAACCA
The DNA here is from genome assembly GCA_003667255.2 of Euschistus heros. Taxonomy (NCBI): domain Eukaryota; kingdom Metazoa; phylum Arthropoda; class Insecta; order Hemiptera; family Pentatomidae; genus Euschistus; species Euschistus heros. The sequence continues at coordinate 690,957 of RCWM02000341.1, read as the reverse complement.
GAAGCGAACTCAGCAGTCTGGCTCGTGACCGTTGCATAAACACAGGGACCTAACCACACTGTTTGTGTTGTCCATGTCTGCGCTTATATTAGATCAACAATCTTATACTTCTAGGAGCATAACAAACATTTTATGGATCATATAATAAAAGGATTAGTCAGCAGTGGTGAGAAATATCCTGAGGGTATCGTGTTACATTCGGAGATAAAATATTCCATCTGTGACTTTTCATCCTAATGATATGGACAGGCTGGACGATTTATTTTATTTTTATTTATTTTTTATTTTTTTTTTTTTTATTTTTTTTTTTTTTGAAAAGAGTAAAATAAACTTCAGGAAATTTGTTCGCACCTGAAAAATGATTTATGTTTGGTTTATGAGTTTGGAATTTTTAATCTGAACTTTCCTATCATATCAACTTTTAATGCCACTCATTTTGAAAAATGTTCTTTATAATTACTTAATAATGACATAAAACGTACGAATATAATTCATACAATTTTATAAAAAAAAAAAAAAAACATGGAAACTGATGTAAAAATATAATAAAAAAACAAGCATAATATTGTAGTATATACTAAGCACAGTTACAATATATACATTTTAATCATAATATTGTTGAAATTTGAGAATTGGCTCTTTTTTTTGATGTACAGATGACTACCCTTGTTGCTGTAGGTTATGAAGACTGCTATCCTCTGTTATTTTGTTTATTTTATTGTTTGATACTGTGTGTTAACAGTAATATTATTAATTTTCCATCCCATTGTTTTTCAGAAATTAATTCTTTTTAAATAATTTATAAAAAAGGAATTGGTTTTATAGAATATCGATGTATTTTTCTTCACATTTATAATTTTTCATTTTCACCGATATTCATCTTTGTATGGATTTCATCAACCTATGTTATGAGTATTATTATTTTATTAATTATACATTCCAATAAATTTGCTTCAGTCGAATGTCGCAGAGCTTAAGACTTCAATAAGGACTTATGAAAGGCATTAGATTTTTAAAAAAATAATCATATAAAATAAATCAGTATTTTAAAAAATATATATAAATTTACGAAATTGACAGGGCATATCTCTCTAGAATTTATTCAAAATCACATTAGATTTAAGTATTGAACGTATGGCCCGGATATGAACCTTATTAATTTAAAATTTTGTAAATTTAAATATTTAATAATACTTTTAAAAATTGCTGTTTTTATTTTAAGTAGTTTTTTAAATAACCCTAATATGTTTCATATCCTCATTAAAGAATAAGGAGAAGTAAACGCCGTCAAAATAATAAAAATTTTTGTAAAGAAAATGAGAAAAATCAATTGGGGGGAATTTTACAGTGTACATGAGATTGTTGAGACCTTAAGAAATCATTAAAAAAGAAAATTTTGCAGAATTAATAACAAACCATGCTCATTTTTCAATTCTGAATGGAAGATTTACAAAACAGATTGGATTAACTTAAACACAAATAGATTACGCAGAGAGTGAGGAAAATGATCGTGAACAATGAAACCCAATTGATGCCTCGTGTAAATGGAATATTAATTTAACACTGATAGGATAAACAGACAACTAGATGTAACTGATAACTGGCCAAAGGCTAATCGGCCGGCAATAATCGAGATGGAGACAGCCCCAGACAGGAAATGGGACCACGTCAGACAGATGGCAGACCAGTGATAGGGCACGATGAGTGGGAGTCTTCCAGCAGCTGCCTCCAGTCAGCCACAGAAAGGCTACGACACTGTTTTTAACAGTCGGAAAAGATAATTTAAGAAAATATATAGTATGACAGTGTTGAAAGGGAATGATGGTTCTGATGATCAGGGAGGAAATTGTGGGCGGATCTTTCGGCTACGCTCATTCAATGCAGATGGCGATGATGAAGAAGAATAAGCCCATGAACACTAAAGACTCATCCTTCTTCTTGGTGTAGGAGTATTTAAGGAAGGTGTGAAGGAAGAACTTAAAAAAACCAACTAGGACAAAATAAGAAGGGTTAGTCATAGTTGATAATAATTCTATAAATTTACCGATACATTTAATAATTGAAATATTTAAAATTAATAATAATAATTTGTTATAAAAAAAGTAAAAAAAAAAAAATCATCAATAAAAAAGAAATATTATTTAAACTTCAAAGAACTGCATTTTTGGCCACATACATTTAACATTTCTCTGTTCGTTGCTTTTTTGGGGCTTAATGTCCTTAACCCTAAACCGGCCGCGCCTATTGCAGTACCGTAACCGGGCGCGTGGTTGATTTGGTCAACCACTATATATTTTCTGTACCTTTAGTTTTCTTTACTATATTTTTATTTGCCTACTAAGAATAAATTCAGTTCTAATCTAAACATTGATTAATATTGATATATTAATATTTAAGTTTTTATTGTAATGAGAGTTATATAACCTAAAATTAATAATTATTTATTTTTTTAACATTAGGAAAAGTAATCCTCTAAAAAGAAAAATATGTAAAATGAACTTTTACTTATAAGAGAATATACACAGTTTTTTAATGACGTTACTATTATGATTCTTCATCAATCATTTCATTCCCTCAGTTTTCTCAGTTTATTACATTTTTTTTAATTTACACATTTGGTGAAGTTCATCGTAGCTCACATGATATCACCCTTTCCAAAGATAAATTATAGTTTCATTTCATCTTCAGAGATTGATTCATTTCCAGAAAAAGCTCTCAGCTCGGTTTCACTAATGTGTTCCTCTTCAGAATGATTTATTATTTATTTTTTTAGAATTATAAGAGTCAGACTCGGTTGATTCGCCACTGCATGTTCTAGCTTCATTTTCATCGTCAGATTGCTCTTTAAGCTCTTGTTAAAATCTAGGTATATTTAAGTATTAAAAAAAAAAGAAATAATAACTAGAAAAAAGAAAAAAAGAAAGTAAATACTTAGATGACCTGGTTGAAATCGTCTACCAAAGCTTGGTTTTACATATTAAATTACGAAATGTTTTACAGGTGCTCACTAGAATAAGTTTGAAACGGTAGTGAAGGGTCAAGGGAGAGCCGGGGAAGGTTATTAGCGACTGGCAAGGAAATTATCTTATGAGTTAAATACTCCAACTAGGGCAAGAAGGACGCTAGCCTACAGGTTAGCAAACTATTCTAGTCAGGTTGGGAAACCCTCACCCCAACTCGCTGGACAATCATTCACTGTTTCATTAATACAGTATGGGAAAATATGGAAAGGAATATACATGTTGTATCAACTCCGATTCAAGACAATGTAAAACATATCGACAATGGTACGGTGGAAAATGAAATATGTAACATTTTGTCTCAGTTTACATGATTTCAATATAATCGAATAAGGTTTCAAAACATATTCAAAATTATAAAAAATTTGAAATTACAAAAAATGAAAGAATCTTAACGAAAGTTTTATATGAGCAGCTAATATAAATCGATCTTAGTTAAATACGGAGTAACCATTAAATAAAATTATTAATAGATTAAATGAAACCCAACTATAGTATCTAACAATAACAACTATGCAATAAAAATGAAGACCCATTGGACAAAACGTATCCCTCTGAATAACATTAAATAAAATAGAAGCAAAACTAACTTAAATAAGATATAAAACACAATAAAGCATAATAAAGGATTTCACATAATTTATCCCTGAGCATGGCAGGTGAAAGTGCCAATGTATTCTGCTCTCCCTTATGCCTGATTTATCAGTAATTTTTTTTTTTTTAATCATCACGTTCTCTTGTTACCAAAGATTACCGGCTTCTATCTAGAAAGAAATAAAATCCGTTTTATTTGCCATTTACTTGTTTAAACAAAGGTGAAACGTTGAAGAGGTCTTCAATTTTATAGGACTTCAGATTATTATCACAACCTACTTCCACTTAAATGAGTTAATGAGTTAATAGGCGAACGGAAAAAAGAACCATAATTACGACAATGAAGGCCGTAAGCCTCCATAAGCAAGAGGATACTGCCTGCTATAAACCAAACAATTCTTCCCATGAAGTCAATACGGAACCCACTAAGGAATAGTTATTTTTACAGGTTTTTTTCATGCTATTAAAATTAGATAGATTTAAAGACTTAAAAGAATTTATAATTTAATTGTACAGGGTTCATTATGTTCTTATAGTAACAACTAAATGTCTATTCTGTTAGCTTTGTCGAATAATAAGAAATTATTTGGCTTTTCTCAGCAAATATAGAATATTATGAAACATGAATGGCGCTCCATGAAGTAGCGATGTAATAGTAATGCCTATTTTATATACAAAAAGTTGGAAAAAACTTTATTGCATATAACTTCCAACACTAGAAGATATATACTTTTCTCTAATGTTTTCATCTTAGATGAAGATCAATCAATTAATATCACTGACATTTGGATAGATATATTTTAGAAAATAAATTTAAAAAAATTTAAATACAAAAGAAAAAAAAAATTCGAAGACATGGTAATTCTCCGCATTTAACTCTTTATAGGACAGTGGGTGATATTTGTCCCACTTGTAAACCGGGATTCAAAAATTCCGCAGAATATCTTGTTTTGTTTTTATAGGACTCCTAGACACAGGGAAAGTTTTTTTTGTTACCAAATTTACACTAGCTGATTTTGGTGTAAGTGGGCTGCGTTCTCGCCATAGGCTCTGAGTAGACAACGACACGGTTTATGTTTTAAACTGTGGACCCTATTCTTTTTTTCCCAGCAATAATGTTAAATTATTGTATCAATGTTGTTGTTGTATCAAATATGTTAAATTATAATGTTTGAAATTTGTATTAGCGCTAAGCCCTTCTACAAAAATTAAAAACATTTTCACAGTCACGCGTAATTGTGAAAATTCCTGTTAACATCGTAACTAGATTCCATTACATTTTTAACTTTTTCCCCTGCAATTTATACCTTTTTAAATTTCATTTTATGCATTTTTATTAATCAATAACATTTTTTTAAAATTAATTAATTAATTTTGTTCAGGTCTTCTCTTGATTCTGTATTGACAAAATTACTACTAATAATAATAGATTATGAGATGGGACGGATATATCTGTCTGTTTAGAGATTGAATACAAATATTTGTCACTCAGCGCACAATAGGTCCTTACCAGATATCTGCAGGCATACATTTTGTGCATAAGTTTCCAAAACTGTTTCATTAAAAAATATATATTATTTAAGCATAAGTAGTAATGTCCTACAAAGGGTTAAGAAAATTCAAATATTTTTTACTCTGCATTGTGCAATTGATGCAATGATTTGTTAAATGTTCATAAAATATATGGCGTTGAATGTTTCAAAATAAGATAGCCCACAACAAAATTTCCCCTTCTAAATATATTACAATTAAAAAGTTAAAAATAACATGCATTGCGTGACAGATTTACTGCATGAAACATTTTCAAAACACGGCAGATTTTTCAACAAGCACTCCAATATTAGAGTCCATTTATAAAACCTTTCCTCTCACTGACATTTACTAAAATTACAGAATAATATTATAGGAATAATTCACCCCCTTTTTTTGTAACTGTCACGCCCTTTAAAAAAATTAAATTATCTATTTACAAATTACATGTTAATTATTTAACTGTTAATAAAACTGTATAGAAAAAGATCTGTTCAAAAGAGGCAGTACAGACATCTTAGTTTTGTACCATTAATGAATTTTACATGATATTGATTAAAATTAGACGATATAGGATCAGTTTTTTAATCTTTTTGAAGATTTTCAATAAAGTATTCCCATATTTTAGGTAACTATCATTCTTATTTTTAAATAAAATTCGGGCTATTAAATAATTTATTAATTTATCAAAGAAAATAATTATACATTTCAAATTAAAAAAAAAAAATTATTATATCGAATGATAATTAGGATTGATCCTTCTATATCATCATATCTATATCACCTCAAGTGAATGATAATTCATTTACTTTATAGATTGTACAAAATTTAATAAAAAAATACAAGGCATATGCTTTACTATTACCAATTTAAACAAAGACTTAAACTTTACTGTGATTAAGTAAAGTTCGTTAAACAAATAAATAAAAATTTTAAATAAAAATTGTATGTTAAACTTTACTATGATTAACATATTTTTAATTAATATATTTAAACTAACTAAAAATAGAAAGCGCTAATTTAATTTAATATTTATTTATATTAATTATAACATTAAAATAATAAGGTTAAATTAAAAAAATTGCGATGACTTTCAACATTGAAACACAAGCCATTTTGCTGTGTGCGAAGTTTATATAAATTTAGATATGTGGTTTATAGTAGTAAAGAATCAAAAAAATGTACATACAGTAGCTGTCTTAATAAAGCCAAAGGAGATATTTCTGAGGTCATACATACCTGGAACAAAACAAAATAAAATAAGTAAAAATTAGATTAGGTATTCCTAAATTATTCTTTAGGAGTACAATAAATCAAAATCTCTTTGAACCTATTCTAATAAAAACTTTAAATATTTCAGCATAGTTTCGATAGTTCGAGTTTCTATAAATCGCTGTATCGTACATTTTTTTATTTTTTAAATGAATAAATACTATTAATATTTGCAAAAATACTTACCAAATAAAATAATTACCAAGTAGTAAGTAAAGAGAGTCGAAATATCAGAGGTCCAGAAAGATAATGGAATTAGCAGTTCATTGGAAAGCAAGGTTGAAAACTAATATGTTTGTCTGGTCGCGAAGTTAATGGAAGGACATTTACCTATTTTAGGCCAGGTTAAGAACATGCATGGTATAGCGACAGGAAGCGTAGAGAATTTTTCTATGGATTTCATATATAACAGTAAAAAAAAAAATTAATATCTTATTATTCAATTAAACCTTATATAACCATAATAGTTCAATACCTCATGACTAAATTGGCTTGATCTGATACTAAATACTGTTGGATCATCAGGTTTTAGAATTAAATGAGCAACAGGAATAACATTATTGCTTCTTAATAAATAAATATTTAGCAGAATATTGTTAACATCAATAAAGTTTATTAGATGATTTTCTGTAGTTAAAAGTTAAACTAAAACCAACTGGAGTTTTACGAGAAAATCATAATTATTTGAATTTTACAATTAATTTGAATAAATATTTTTCAACAAGAGAAGATTTTTAACTCGTTATATGTTCTATATTTCCGTATCTCCAATACATTATCACTGTTTTTTCTAAATTCATTTCTTTTAATATCATTGTAAGAAAATCAGATTTTCCCTTTTATCTGTTTCCGAGAGATGTTAACTGTATTTTGCGGAGTGAGAGCCAGAGATGCTTGAATGCAACTAACCATTTGGCATCCTGCCTACCACAGAGTTCGCACGACGTGAAGGAATTGTAGGACTTAAAAAACTTCATATTCTATGGCCATAACAGTTGTATTGGGAATAATGAATCAAAGGGTCGCAAACAATAAAAAAAAATACAGATGTAAACACGCGTTTTTTCACGTGTTCGTTATTTTTTATTTATATAGTTAATTATATGTTTTTCTACTTATTTTTATAATAGTTTCCCTATTTATGAATGGTCCTATTTCCTATTTAGGAATTTCGTAGAAATTAGTATAATTTATTTTAGGCATTTTAGAGAAAAAATATTTTTTACTTCTCAAAATCAACTATCAATTTTCTTAAAGAAACGCAGAAATTATTATTTTACTCCATTTTTATCTTTTATCAACATGAAACTTTTAAGCACAAGCAGTTGGTTAAATTTGGAAAACCCACGACAGTTCAAAATGAGTGGTGTCTTAGCTACTAAACCCCAGACCTATGAATAATTTGGCAATAAAATAAGAAATATTCTATAAAACAGGGCATAGCGAGAAACTAATGAGTTGGTAAAGTGGCTAATTTAACCCAAACCCAGTAAAAACTACTAAAAGCCTCCTGAAAAAAATCCGAATAAAGAGATAGTATAAATAAGAAACGGATGTACTAAAATAGATATAAAAATAAAACCACTATGTTTTTAAAGGAAGGCATGAAATTGAGGAGAAAAGAGAATTTTTTTAACTAGAAAAAATAAAAGAGTGAGTATTGTTTTGCAAATACTTGAATCCACATTTGAAAGTTTTGAAGTTAGGGAAGGGCGGAACACCCCTTTCTTTATTCTTATAATTTACATCAATAAGAAAACAATTTGAGTTTATCTGTACATCAAAAGAAATATTATAAGTAATATCAAATAAATACTATAAGTAAATATTACAATTATCACAAAACAATTTTACAGTTAAAAATATTTCTATTCTTTAGCTCGAAATTGTTCGAAACAATTTTCAAACTGACGGTATGTTTAACGATCCATCAGGAGTTCCAAACTCCATCCATACATAATACATAAATATTAATTATTAATAGAATTAAATAAGATTATTTGGGATATAATCATATATAATTAATTATTATATGTGTTACAGTTATCATTTTAATATGTGTATAGCAATTTTTAATCTTGCTTTGATTTTTGATTGTTTCATAAATTTATAAATTATTTTGTGGAAATTATTAGTACTGTTTGTATATTATACGTAAAATTAACGATATCCTATAGCCTATTTACAATAAAAAATAAATAAGTGCTCACCCTCAGGCCGAAACCTCGCAGGATAGTAAATGATATTTTGGTATTAAAAAATAAATCCAGATATTATTGAAAAACTGATGTATTTTCCACTAGATATTAAAAAAACTAACGCAACAATGAACGGTTGTTTATTCAGTGAATCCTACGTTGGAAATAATTTCACACTTTATACAAGTCACAGGAGATGAACATAATTTTATTTTTTTAATCTTTTAAAAATTATCTTCTTCGTGGCATTACTAGACCACATATTTCTCATTCAAACAAGTACCAAAGAAATAACAGACCTCGTCAGAGTGATGCTTTGCATATTTTAGTTTGAGAGCCGGTAATTGAAATTCGACCATAACTTAATGAAACAGTATCTTGGAGGTTGAAAATACGATGATGAGACATTTTTCATACAATACATCCACTAAATGTTAGCCCAGTAATCTACCACAGGATAAAACGTGAAAAGAAAGACTGTCCGTTAAAAAACGAAACAATTTAAACGAGTTTCAAAAGGACAACAACTAGTTTCTCGGGAAGGATAGGCCCAGGATATTATTTTGCCGTCGAAAATATTTCGTTAGATCGGGGCAAATCTGAAATGAGCATCCTTCAGTGGCTATGTATTTAAATAATAATAATAAAATAAAAAAATAAACCAGAACAATGATTCCAACCAAATGTTAGCATGAAATGGTTTAAGGTGTATATATAAAAATTTTATCAACAATAATAACATCCAACGATAGAGATTTGACAATGTTGATAAAAAATAAGGTTGTAGCCAGGAGACATCAACGCACTTGTCGATATCTCCAACAGCCATTAATCAGTATGGAAATTTACTAAACGAAGGGCGTTCAAGGTCAACTTTCCCCTTACTTTTATTAATATTTAAATACAGCTTTTACATCACCTTAGTATTACTTCAATTATAGTACATGTTCTCATTTGAAACAAATGCCTGTAGATTCAAGCAAAGATAATAAAATAATCTTATCAACATCGAAAAATATTGATTCCTCCTGGCCTACGGTATTGAAAAATTAGTTTTCTAAGGTGCCAGTGGCAAAGAAGGTAAGATAATTTTGACTTCAACATACACACAGTTGGTGTTGAAATACCTGACTCATTTTTTAATTAGCGGTTCGGCTTGTTCATCCTCATACTCGTATATAAACAAAGTCGGTAATGGAAACATGACCCAAAATTACTTATAAATAATAGATAAAAAAAAATTAAAATCCCCATAAAAAACAAACAAACACTAAACAAGATGTGCAAAAATAATCCTTGATATTTCAACTGTTCTAAGTTCATAATAAATCAGAACCTTCTTACGAAATAAATCAGAATATACGTAAAGCTATAAAATATCATGAAATAACATATACGTTGACTATAGAAAAATAGAATTCGTTCCACATTAATGCACCTGTATGAATAGGAACTCTATTTTGGAAAATCGATTAGAATTTTAAATGACAGTTATCTTGCAGTCTAAGTTGTTATGAATTATATCATATAAGTATCTATAAGGAATTTCATAATACAATATCACCATTAAAAAATGTCAAAACATATGAATAATGCAGTTATAGTCATTTCGTTCATTACTTTAAATAATGGCTGAAAAATGACTTTTTATTGGTCTTGGTCGTTAATTTTTAAGATAATGAATATCCGAAGGTTTTTAAAATCTCATGCACTAATCAATAAAGGGGAACAACATGGAACCCACTAAAGAATTTGTAAGAAAAGCCACCCCCGAATTGGCGTAGACACAACCACCCTCACTGCAGACAGAAGGGCGTGCCGGATCAATAGTACCCCTGACCCTGAGACTGCTCAGCAGCCGTCTGTCCTCTGGATCGAAGGGCATACTCTGTACACGCATATGTACCATTGGAATACTTGATTTGCAATGGAAATGATACAAAGAGAGGTTTAACTGTGACAGCTGTACACATAAAAAAACAAAAAAACAGTTACATTAATACACATACTGTTACACTCGGGGAATAAATCTCCCTCGAGCAAATACCCACCTTTAGTGCTTTAATTGGAGTATACGACTTTCAACTATCCAAGAAATAGTTTATAAATACCGAGGAAAATGGTAGCATGAGATTTTTGCATCCTCTTGCTCGCAAAGCTTTGTAAAGAACTCGAAGAAAACGGGTTTAGGGGGTGGCTCACTAGACCGTCTATGCTCATATGTTTTTTATTTTTACCTTCGCTTATCTGTGGTTCATTTATTTGTAGCAGATAAATTTCTAAATTAAATAGCCTAATCCTGCCTTATGCCCTTATGCTCTTTATTTTCTTCCGCTTATCTGTGCGATTGTAAATTATTTAAATTAAAATAATAATTGATGCTTATTCGAAATAAACAAAGTTGAGAAAAATAGGTGTTTCAAATGTGACTTTTTTCATTCAAACCAATATAGCTCCTAACCAGTGAATCCTAGCGACAAATGTTATAGAACAAAAGATATTCTCCATTAAATTTATGATAAGGTGACTGCCATCAAATGTTCGGTCCAAGAAACAACAGAGCTGAAGCGTGTCAAACAACGCGCAACACTATCGAGTTCTCCAAAAACCTATCACTTTTGACCAACTATGCCACGGGTAAAACATGTCCCATATTAAAAAAAATGTTTTGTTCACTGATAGCAATTCGGTTTAAAGGATGCTTATTCGAAAGAAGTTATTTTAAAAACCAATTTTACACATAAAGAAAAGTACGTTTTTAGCACTCAGTTAATTAACATATATACGGTTAATAGATGTATTATTCGATAAAGATGCAAAAGTGCAATGTTAGCGGAAGAGGTTGGTACAGCTGGGAAGGAGGGTAGATTGATGTTCTCCGCCTTCCCCCTTCATCAATTATTTCGAAGCAACGCCTTCCCAAGTGTCTTCTATGCGGTTGGGGGTTAGGATCACAACTCTATCAGCTGCTGTGTTGAGATGCTAGAAGTACTCGTATATAAAATTCAATATGTTGAACGACTAAATGATAATATTGTTGAATAAGATGTTAGGCGGGATGAGGCAGGAAAATTTTAGGCAATGTTTTAAAATTAACAATTTTTTTTTCTAACATTCTACATTTTTCAAGATCATTTCAGATTGTTTATTAACTCTATTATTTATTTAATTATGTTTGGTTTATATATATATATATATATATATATATATATATATATATATATATATATATATATATATATATATATATATATATGGATAAATTTCTTGACTGTTACTATTAAATGTTTACTAAGGTTCTTGAGGTTCAGTCATAAAATGAAAAATCAACTATTTTGGCGACGTTTCGAGACTATATTGTTCTCATAATCATGCCCTACAGTGAAAAAAACAGGTTACAATAAATTATATAAGTTATACAAGTTATTTCAAAACATAAAGTTAGCTACAATACAGGTAGGTATATAACAACATGTGTAGGGTAATACAAATATATATAATTACAGAATATAGAGGAGTATGAAGCTACTTACAATGTTACTAAGTCATTTATTGTAACCTGTTTTTTTCACTGTAGGGCATGATTATGAGAACAATATAGTCTCGAAACGTCGCCAAAATAGTTGATTTTTCATTTTATGACTGAACCTCAAGAACCTTAGTAAACATATATATATATATATATTTATATATTTTTTTAAAAAACATTTTTCCTTTCTTCTCTTTTTTATTTTTTTTTTCAACTATTCTTTTTTTTTTAGCCCTGATGACGGCCATAAAAAAAATGGCTGAAACGTTGGAAAAAAAAATGTTTGTTAATTATCAAACATTGCATAAACGTTTTACTGACTGATCCCACCTAACATCTTAAACAATAATACAATCCATTATAGACAAAAAAAAAAAAAAAAAAAATAGTAGCATAAAAGTCTTTTAAGTGTATTGATTTGTTAATAATTGAATAAATATTATTTTACATTATAGCAATAAGCAAGAAATAGTCATCTTACCATGCAAAATGTATGGGAAAAGAATGTAATATGATTCATTATAACGAGTTTTTTTTCGTGATTCGGTTTAATGGGAGTCCATAGTTCCATGGCTCTGAAGCTACATTTTTAAAAATATCGTTTGTATGTTTCTAAAACTGAATCATTTCAAAATTTACTCCTTGGCACTTCAATGATCAATGTTTTTACACAAAACTAATAACATTCATCAATTGTATAAGGTAATAAAACTAAATTAATTTTCAAATACTGTAAAAACGAAAAGAGAAAAAGTGTTGAAATAAAAGAAAAGAATACCGTATGTTATTAAAGAAACATCTACAGTGGCGGTAATGGTAAGTGTAATTGGCGAGCAGTTAGCTGGCGCGGGTAATGGAAGGGCAATTATCATTGGACTGCCGGGTAGTATTCATTATGCATTATAGTTATCTTTATCTGAAATACAGCGGAGGATTACCGGCTATGCGGGTACAGAACCTATATAATTTCATAAATAGGATGTTCCCTTACTATTACCGACACAGCAGCAAACCTGTTATAGAAATCTAGAATGCTCATATGTTGCAAAAGCAATACGTTTTAATCTTGGGCTCAGTATACTTTAAAAAGAAAATGCAGAATCCGTTGCTTAATTGTTTCCATGGCATATCATCAAAAGTAGTGTATTAGGAACAGTTCTATATTTTTTCTTTTAAATTAAAAAAAAAATTAATTCTCAAAAATGCTCATCTCATTGACAATTATCAGGTCTATTTGAATGTACGAAGAAAATCTTTGAGGTTCCACTAAACCAGTGATTCCCAAGTGGTCTATATCGACCCCTAGGGGTCTATGACAACCTGCAAGGGGTCTACGTCAGCGAAAAAAAATTTGGGGGTCAATGAAATGAAAATGGGGGTCCACGATAGTTGATCTCAACACATACACTGATAGTACCTATGTAAGTTATGTAAGATAGTATGATGTAAGTCTTCATATCTTAAGGTAAAACAAAGTCCATCTTATCAGCGTTTCTTGCCAGAGTTAAACTAATGAAGCAAAATATTAGACGGGGCGAATTTTCTCAGTTCCCCAATTTGTCATAGACAAGCTGCCAGGAAGACGACGTTTCAACTTACGTTCAACATTTAAATGCCCTCTATTCAGATTTTGAATCTAGGTTTGAGGATATTTTGACTATGGTAATACCACCGTGGATAATTAATCCATATGGTGACATAGAAGAAACGAATGTCATAATACAAGAGGAACTGACTGAACTAAGTACAAACGAAGAACTTAAGGTTCAGTTTAAAAACGGATATCAGCAATTCTGGCTGCAAAACAACATACCCGTTACTTATCCCGTATCATGGAATATAGCGAGGAAATTTTTAATTTCCTTTCCATCGTCATACCTAGTAGAAAAAGGGGTTCAGCGCTGTTACCAATCCCCTAACGAAAAAAAGAAACAGACTGGACATCATTAGCCGAGGAGATTTAAGATTAACCCTTACAAAATTGACGCCAAATGCTGATAATTTATTATTAAAGCATCAGGTTCATCCTTCCCACTAAAAATATTGACCTATTGCTTATGTTATTTTATTTATAGTTTATTTTATGTTTATTTAATGTTACGTATATTTTACATAACAGATACGAAATTTTATTTTGAGTAGTTTTAATTTAAATTCAATTAATAAATGTATAAATTAACATGTGTTTTTACTTTAAGTTTTTAACACTAAACTTCACTACAGTTAGAAATTTACAGGAAATCAATATCAGGTAAGTAGGGGGTCTACCCAACACGGAACAACATGGCAAGGGGTCTACGACACAAAAAAGTTTGGGGAACTCTGCATTAAACTATTCAATTAACCTCGTATTAATTCTTTAAAATATGAAATCCTTCTAAAAAACCTCAATGCTCCCTACAATGTAACAACAAATTCATCCCCAATGACCTTAATGTCCCAAATGTTGCATACATTTCTCTAACAAGAATCCTTTTGTAATAAACTCCATTACCACTTAAATTCACTCGCCTTTCGACTCGTTTCCGATTTCTGTTGATCCTCCGAGTCGTCTGAAAGGAAGATGGTTCCGGAACCTTCTGATATAGAACTTTTATTGAATTGTAACGAATGGAATAGATCGTGAGGTAATGAAATTGTTATGAAAAGAGTAATTAAGCCGCGCTGTTCAAATAAGAACTTTTAAGTCATTTTTCTACCCAGTGCTCCTTTACAATGGACGTTTCTTGGCAGACAGGCTAGTAACTGCCTCTGAAATAGATTTTTGCCGAATATAGGGGAATACAAGGCGAGATCGAATAAGGAATAATAGAGTGTCAGGAGAGACTTGAGGAAAAACAACTTAAATGGTATGGATATGTTAACAGAATGTGAGTCGAACGTAGGGTCAAGTGGTCTTTAGACGCGAGACGGGAAGGAAAACGACCTAGAGGCACACCAAGACTCATCTCAATTATAGAGGCTTGGCATAGCGCGAGGTAAGTAGATAAGAAGGCTAACTCAATAAAGGGACCTTTGGGCAAGATGGTCAGAGGAAGCACCTCCACGCTTAGCAGCACAAGGAAGGTAGAGAAAGAAGAAGAAGGAACAGGTGTTTGTTTTATACAGTTGTAAATATCATTAAAAGATACTTTTAAAAAAATCATTTCTTGACTTCCTCCTTTTTTTAATTTCTTAATAACCGATTAATCGATTAGCTAAATAGTATTAGAGTAGGTGTACTGAATTAGGATTGGATACAGGCCCCATGAGGAAATCTGGAAAAGATATCCAGAGAGAAAGATCCTCTGCAAGATAACCTACTTCCAGCGGAGGGAGATGTTCCCAATTAGTCTCAGTCGTATATATATCTTGTGAGAGATCCTTTCTACCAGCAAGATGCTCTGACAAATATGACGTAATCATTAGGGCCTAGTATAGTTGGCGTCATGTAATAAACTGATTTATACCTCCACTTAAATCATGATCCACATTCCGTAATGGATGGACGTAATACGGGGAGAGTGGGAGATCTGCATTGCAAATGTGCACCGCCAATCAGCAATATATTTCCATATATAAATATAAGATTAAGTCGAAACTTATCCAAAGTGGAATTTTCTAAACCAGAAGGTAGCGGAACTATGACAGTATACCGTATCCATCAACATCGTTAAATTGAGTACCATTAGATCTGTTCAGATTTGTTTTGAATGACTTCTGAAAGCGAGCGGCATGTCTAATAAATTTATTTTATCACGAGGATCGACTTCTTGAACATATCTTGCAGTTTTGTAAGTAAAAGTTTAGATGCTAGACATTTGTCGACTGGTTAATGTTGAACAATCACGGTTAAAATATCGTAGGAAATATCCTAGAGAATACCATTCCTTATGTCAATTTTTTTCCATAGATTTTATTTCAATAGATAGCGGGTCTCCAATGAATTATTTTATAGAAATTGTCTAGTTGAAGAGTTATAGGAACTAATTTTCTAAATGAAAATCACCCGATCAAATCCCCAATCAAACTTAAAATTAAAACCTAAATTTATAGTTTTTTTTTTTTTTAATTTTGAAGGCAAAATTTTTAGGTAAAGTTCAAAAGGAATAAAAATTAGCACAGCAAATCATTTTTCAAAAATCCTTCCTCTGAGATACTTAGGGTTTTCCCAATTCCCGAAAAGCTATAAAGTTACTCAAAAAAACAGTCCACATGTCAGAATCAAAATTTTAACAACGGAAATTTGTAGAAACTTGAAAATAAATGAAACTTACCAACCTATATACAGATTTAAAAACGAAGATTCAGATAATTAATGAGTTGTTGGAAGAGCAATTAAAATTGATAAAGAAGTAGAAGGAAACTGAGATTGATACACAGAGAACATCAAATTCGTTTTTAAATAAAATTGAAATTCTATAAAGAAATATATTTTCAAAAATAAAATGAGTTAAATTATTTGTAATTTTATTTATTTTTTTCTTAAAGAAACGATATAATATGCATTTGTGAGAGGCTTTATTCATTAACTTACATGAGATACTATATATTGTGTATATATTAAACACTATAAACATTAAAAAAATTATAAACAAGTAAAATTTTAATCATTGAATTATATATAAAATAAATTAGTTTAGTTAAGATTAAATTTTACCCAACTCTGATTTGAAGGAAGGTGGAAAATCGTCTTTATGGATTATCTGTGAACTAACTAAATCGTTTTATAATGAAAATAACACAAAACTTGTATTCTAGAAAAGATAATGATAAATTTGATTACTGAGTTACTTGTCCTGAATTTACATGAGATAGGAACTTAACTATTTAAAAATACATTGCACCGTACATCACTTAAAACAAATTCAGCTGTTTTTATTTTTTGTTTCAAAAAATGGTTTAAATGTAGGTTGTCTGAGATAGTAATTCCTACACATTTATGTCTTTCATCCTCAACTTCTTTTTCTTTGTGCTTCCATTCAAATAAAACTTTTTCATTGCTCCTCTTCACATTTTTATCGCACTAAACTTTCTATACTTGTGGATTTTTTGTTTAATAACCAGGGATATTTTTTTTATGAAATTATTACAGCCAATAATTAAACTTATGAATAATTCTTAAGAGAAAATATATTTCAGAATGAAGATCGTTTATTAATTCATTGCCACGCTTTCACTATAGTTGCTTAAGGTTTTCATCCATACTAATTTAAAACAACATTATAATAACAACAATATTTATTTATCACTGTCATATTATCCCAATGACAATCAGCGAATACGATAGTGATATCAGCATTAAATTAGGAATGAGAAAGGCCACTCTCTTCCCGAGCTAGCTATTCCTTAAGAACAGACAGTGATTTATCATAATCATGAATTCAGATAAAATTTATCTTTTCAACGCCCTTCAAGATATATTCCGTAAATCATCTGCTTAACAATAAGTGATGAAAGGTAAAATGAAAACTTTCGAAAGCTGCTTTAGTTAAGTGCCCCACAACTGACTAAAGCTAAAATAGGACGTCCTCACAATAGGTGTCTAAAATAAGAAGACAAGAGCTAACTGATGCCTACAACTGAGTGGGCTTTGTAGTTTTTATAAGGCGGTGTGTGCCGTAGCTAAGAATAGGACATCATGCCCCCTTCATCATACCTTCGCAGCGGCCTTCTTCTGACTGATGGCCGTGGATTATCCTGTTAACTCTACAAG
Organism: Euschistus heros; assembly: GCA_003667255.2. Taxonomy (NCBI): domain Eukaryota; kingdom Metazoa; phylum Arthropoda; class Insecta; order Hemiptera; family Pentatomidae; genus Euschistus; species Euschistus heros. The sequence goes on along the minus strand of RCWM02000341.1, from coordinate 673,119 downwards.
AAGTGGGTAGCACCAACAGTTGGAGGAATCTTAAAGCTCGAAAAGTCGGCATTAGGTATTAGGTTCTTCAAGTTTGGAATGTTGTTCAGTGAGGAAGGAATCAGACTTAGTAGCCAAAGTTCGAAGCCAGCTGTGGTAAAAAACTATTAACTTAAATCAGCAATGTATCGTCGGAAGGCACTACAAGACTGTGTTCTAATAGTAACTACAAGACAACATTCTTATTAAAAATTGGTGAATAAACAATACTTTTTAGTAACGGAATTTTAACTATTTAGTAATGAAAAACTAAACCAGAACATAGAACCATACATACACAAACAAAAATACCGTCTTTGCTTAGTTCAAGATTAAACAGTCAATTTTTCTGGACTTACATTTCTATTTGACGTTTTAATCAGTTTTAAAATTAAACATAAAAAAGGTTTTTAATTTAACACAGGAAGATGTAAAACAAGAAGATAAATGATATGTAATTACAGCTAAAAAAAAGAAGAAAAGTGTTTAAGATTTCATTCATAGAAATTAGAACTGTGAAAATTCATAGACATAGGGAAATTACATATTAGTTTATATCATCCAAGGATCGATCCGAGGGCACACTCAGGCTCTTCAAAGTGGGTATCATTAACAGGGGAAAAATGGCTGCTGAGCGTGAACTTGGACAGGTTTATATTATTTCCATGAACAACCGTTGGTCAATAAACAGTGCATTCTTACCAAGTAGTGACCCCAAGGCTCTAGCCTAAACTATTTAACACCCTTTACAGAAAAAGTTTCCATGAATCGATTTTTTTTTTTTTTTTTTTTTACAGGATGTTATCGCTTTCAAATTTAGTCATTATTATTTTTCTTATCTATATTGTTTTGTTTGTTTTTTTTGTTGTTTTTTTTCCTCTGTGATTTTCAATTCCATTCAATTTTCTAAAACATCAAAAAAATCTGAAATACTGAGCAAAAAAAAAAATAAAATAAAATAAAAAAAATAAATAAATAAAACTTTGGATATTCACTTAACCCTCCAATTCTTCTCGTATCCAACCTTTACAATCCAAAATCCTTCCTAAAATACTCAATTCTCCTAATTATGTCACGAACAAACTTATCCATAAATATCTTAATGTTCAATTTGTGTATCATAGTAAACTCCACATCCACACGAATCCACTAGTCTCCCAACTTGCCTTACATTTAATTTCCATTAATCTTCTTAGGTGTCTAAAAAGAAGATGGCCTAATCTAGAAGTTTATTGAAGAGCTACTAGAGAGTTGTTCTTTACATGTTATTGACAATAATCTTACGTAATTTGATAATGTAATCAAGTTAAGTTATAAATACATAATTTAACTTGATTACATTATAAAATTACTCAATTTAGTAATTAAATTCCTGTATCAAAATTGATATTCATTAATCAGGAAGATTTCGAAATATTTAATAAAAATTCCATACTAAACATAAGAGGATATAATTATGAAATATCTTTAAATCGTTAAATATTCCTAACTTTGCCTCTATTAAAATTTTTGTTGTAATACTATTAAAGTTTTTCTGATGATAAAATAACTTTGTTGCTTGATTTTGTTGAATCTTGTTCTTTGTTTTATTTTATTTTTCTTGTTTATTTTTTATATTGACCTTTCGACACATGTGCTATGTATATGTATATGTAAAATAATAGTCAAAACAAAAATTAAAAGTTACATGTACATTGTATAATTTTAAGTATGGTGTGTACAGAAATTTATAAAATCTCTTCCAACAGGGTTACTGCTGGAGGGAAAACACTAAAAAATAAATAACCAGGAAGTTCTATCAAGTATTCAATTTAGTAATAAATAAGAGGCGTTAGGCTAAAAGGGTTGATGATAATACCTAAGATAATACCTGCCTCCTACACTTGCCAAAACACCTCAGACGCCTTCCCGTCGGATCAGTATTCATTAACAGTCTGTGAATCACTAATTACCTAAATCATTCACTTTATACGTCCATCTCCATCTGTGACGTTATTGGATCAATCATATTTATTAAGTGTAGTTCTCCTATTTCCGTATAGTCTAGTCGCCTCTATTCTCCCACCCATTAATTTGTATTCGATTCAAACAACGTATAATCAAAAACCATCAAGTTACATTCTTCCCACATTAATATGCCACAATTATATTTAATTATTATTACTATTCTCTGATACAACTATTTGCAATTTAATATCAGACCATTATTTTGTGAACTTTGTATACGAATATAAAGGAACGACTATAATTTTCAACAAACACCATTTTTATTGATTTTTTTTTTTAATGAAATACATATTAGGTAAGAAATAATAATAGGAATTGCCAAACCCTAAGGTGCGGGGCCCACACATCTTCCTCCATCGATCCCTGTCAAAAAACCAATCTACAAGGTCAGGTCCAGTACATTCCCCTCACCTACGTATATCTTTCCGATGTTTGACTATGATCTAAATATTTGTATAGGTCATTTCCAAAGGATTATGTATGTATTATTCAGGAAATAAAAACACAATATTTTATAATTACGTTACATGTTATCTTTTCAACATAATGTTTTCAAGGCGATAAATCTGTTTTAAATTTTTAAAAATGCTATATTGACGCATTCTCGTTGGAAATAAATTATTATCGAATGGGACTTCCGTATCGATGGTGGCAGCTAATTTTACTATGTTGTTAATTTCAATGAGCAATAAAGCCTGTTGTTAGAAGTTGGCTATATTTATAGATATTTATCTCATGGCTTAATTTTTTTTTTTTGTATAGTATAATTTGTTAACAAGAAATGGATTCCGTAAACTATATGACTATTTCTTATAAATTTTCTACGAGGAAGATTGCAATATTAAAAAAAAAATTGCAAATTTTAGAAAAAAATAAAAAAAATATGCATAGATTTTTTTTTTTTTTTAAGCCGGCACGCGTAAAAGCGAAACCGCGTAAAAGAAATTAGCGTGTAACGAGGGTGACATGTCGTTTTTCAGTAAATGCAAGCTGAAAGGTTCACTGGCAGCCGAGCATAAGTCACAAACGAGGACTAATTAGACTCCTTTGTCCTCCGGCACCCTTCTCATCTGGTAATGAGAGCGGCTGCAGGCTGCAGCAAAGCAAAGGAGCATGACAATACAAGTGCATGTGCAATGCACCTGCTGTACTCGCAGGGTGGTTCAATGGTTGCCTCTAGGCGGGGAGAATCCATGGAATAAATTTTATGTTATATAATGCGCTTATACGGTATATGTTGTTATATTGATGGCCATTTTTATAGAACTTTAGATTGTTTTAATAACTTTGGAATTTTATTATTGGACAAATTACAAACTTTGGGTAGTAAAATACTTGTTTTTCATAATTTTTTAAAAAACAATTTATTTATATTCACAACTGTATACATTTTATAGAACAGGTAAATTTGAGAAAGATGATGATAATAACATGTCAAAACTTTAAAAGAACTACTCATGAGTACCACTTCAATAAAAATTCTACTCTAGAACATCTCTAGGCCATCTTCTTTTCAGACGCCTCGGAGGATTATCGGGAATGGAATGTGAAGCAAGTTGGAAAGCTAGTGAATTCAAGCAGGAATGGAGTTTACAATGAAAGGATACGTATCTGGTTTGGGCCAAATTAGCAACATTTGGAACATTAAGATCTTTGGAGGATACACATATTTTAAGTTGTCCGACGCATTATCCTACTCATAATCGTCTAATATCCTTTATTTTTTTACATGAGTGTAGGGGCTATTGAGGATTTTTAAAGGGTTAAGATCTTTGGTTATTTTTGGATTTTAAGGATTAGATACGAGGAGAATTGGAAATTTTAGTGGAGTCCCTACATCTAACTCCGTATGTCCCAATGATTTTCATTACTGTCATGGTAATACCTCTTTTGTAATTAATAAGGAGCTTTGAACATCCAGTAAATTTTGGAGCAGTCGGAAACGACGAGCAATTTCATGTTTTTTAAGATTGGTGTCTGGTTTTTAACATTTACATGGGGAGATACTTACATAAATTCATTTGAAATCAAGCAGAGACCGATAGTATACCAAACCGAGAGTACACTAACTAAAAATGTTTGGACTGTAAACTAATTACAAATGTAAATATAATTACAAGACTTTGCTAGATAGACATATGTTTTAAGATCGAGGCAGCAAGGGCGAGATAGAATCAACATAAAAACTGTGTAGGTAAATTATGTACCGTTATAATTCATATACTGTCTTATTTAATGATCCGTTAATTTTGTATTATAACTTATAAATTGTTGATTTTGGAATTACCACGTTGTAACGTCACATGTAAGTAATAAATAGTACCTTTAATATCTATGCCTTAGCTCACAGACCTGTAGGTTCAAATATTTGCAAAATTGTTTCAAACGTATTAGAGCATTTAGATATCAAGATATTTACATAAATCTTGTTTGAAATCCTAATGTAAAGTCAGATAGTTCGAATGACGCATTTTACTAACAAGAATCAAATTTTAATACCAGTTTTGGAGCTTCAAGATTTCAAAGTTGAATACTCTAAAATTTTATTTCCTGCACTTAAAGTTTCTGTGAGCTTAGACCTCATATAAGCATACGTTCATATAAGCTCACGTAGATTCAGGAAAAATATCTTTCACAGCGCCGTTGTACTTTAAAGTGAGGTCGACATAGAAGTAAAATAAACTAAGCCACTTTTCTGTTTTAACGGTAATTACTAGCCTCGCTAGCCTACTTTCTAAAAAATATCTTATTTATGGAATAAAATATCTTCTCAGTAATTCTTAAATTGAATATTATTTTCCTAGAAAATTGATTAGACAAGAAACTGTTCAGTCTTAAGAGATTTTTGCGCGTTAACTATAAAAAAAAAAATATGAAATAAATAATTAAATTGAAAAAAAACTGATCAAAAGAATGGTCTTGTGAATACAATATTTATCAAAGAATGACGATTAAACTGAAAACTAGAAACTGTTAGAAAAACCGAAACTAAGCGGCATATAACCCTGTTAGTTGCGATGTTGATCGAAATAGGCTAATAAAACCAAGAAAATAAAACGCTGATTACGTTTTATAGGACGAAGACTTATAAATGAGCTCTTATATGAAAAAGTATAAAAATCTGCAAAAGACGGTACCTAAAAAATACAGGATCAAAAATTCATCTGCTATTTTATTAATGACATTAATATTAAAAGGCTTTTTAAGCTGGCTCAATAGACAACGAATAATATCAAAGATATTAAAAATGTTATTATACTATATGCTTAAGAAGGCGTGATTGGGCATATTAAACCCTAATAGTAAATAAAATAAAATAATAATATCAGAAAAGGTTTAAAAGTCAAATCCAAGAATTATAATTAGTAAGATACTTGCGTGGCAGCCTCTATGTAAAAATGCTTCACTTAAATAACATACTCGACTGTCATTAACAGTTAAATAAATAATAGATAAGTTTCAATAAATTTATAAATCAACACATGTGTCCGCTATTAAAAGAATGAGCAATGATTTATGCTATCAAACGGAAGCACAGATAATCAGAATGATGGTTATCGTAATAAAAAAAACTATCGCTCGAAGATTGAGATAATGATCCTTCGAGAGCAATACCAGCTATTTTTCTAGCAATAAACGGAATCTTTATTGTCATCACAATCTTAAGCATGTGAGGATGGTGATTCGCGCAGTGGAGCACATATCAGAACTATGGATGCAAACTCAATAGTGACTAAGGCGATTGTGCACTTTGTGGTCCCATAAAGGGGCAGCTACAGATAATGGTTTATGGCTGAAAGAGATACAACACGCTTCGGATTGGAGATGGGGTCTCGCTGCCCTACAATTGCGTGCCAGCAACTTCCACGCGGCCGGTGTACATGCTATGTTCTGCGTTTAACAAGGAACTAACTCTAATCAGGCTGCAGCCTCGAAATAACTTCAGTAGCGTCATAAGGATAAATTGCTGTGATATTTTGAGAATGAAAAATAAAATATAAGTAAACATAAAGGTAATTGGTCATTGACGTATTCATCATCCATAATTTATATCTCCAAATAATATCTAATTATTGTCATTTAGATGACATTGATTTATTCTTATTAGTATCTATTAATAGTAGAATATAGGAAAATCGTACAACTATAATATGTAATGAAATTCTATAGAAAGTATTTACTGTCAAGAAGTCGATTACCTAATTAAGCAAGAAAGCGAAGCTAGTGAAAGAGATCTCCAGATCAACGATAGGAAGAGGATTCAATATCAGACTGATTAAATGTACATTAAAGTGATTAACGTTGCAAAATCAGTTGTCATGTAATGGTATAACTTATACTTAAAATAGTCGTTTAAGCGAGTGAACTATTAACCTTTCAAACGGAATGTTTAATATCTACGTTGTGAAAAATTGGTTAAGCTGTGCTTCTTAATAAGGTCTTAAAGTACCTATTTCACCGTAAATGTTATTTTTTGAGTAATTATAGGATTTCATAAAACGACCTTAAGTGTCCTACTGAAAAGTGATTGACATATCGACTTCATCATGAAAGCCAGGGATTTATGAAACATATTTATTAAAATATATGATCTTAAAACATTTAAAGAGTTTATTAAAATATAACTATATTTATTTATATTTTAATTGTATTGTACTGATTAAAATTAGACACCAATTTACAACACGTAGACATTTCAGGCACCTTACAATGATTATGACCAATAGTATTAAATCACATAAAAATGTTCATAAATACGCAAAAGTGACACAGCTTAAAAGTCAGTATTTTTGATTTGTCATAGTGTTCAAGTTCAATGAAATGTCAAAAATGTATCGAATTAACTTTAAATCACACCGCAGTTGTCGCTATTTCATACAAGACTGTGAACATTTAAAATTTTACTAACGCAGGTTTTTGAGTTGTGTCACTTTTAAAATACATGTGCTATGTATGAAATGCTTTTTCAAGTTTTTCTAAAATGTAAACAATATGTCAGTAATCATAAGACGAATACTAAGATCCTTTGAAATATTTTCATTTCTTACACTGTCATGATTTCAAAAACAAAACTAAAAACAGTTAATTTGGTTTATGGACTATGGCCTGATTCACAATTTATGATTCCTATAAATTCTTAAATACGTATTATTCAAGGGTTCATATAAATATTAGAGCATAATGTTTACCACAATACCACAAACTATTTTTTCAAATAAAAAGTGATAATTACTTTCAGGTTCTTCATATGTTAAGTTATAATATGACAGAAGTAGTTTATATTTTTTTAAAATACTTAAGTGTTTCATAAACCGGCTGTACTAAACCAATATCAAGCTTATATTTGCTTTTTACACCCGTGTAATATTTTTCATCTACCTTTTTTAATTTATTTGTCATTGAATACTCCCAAAAATAAATTAGAAATTTGATGAAGAGGTATAAAAGGAGTTTTTAATGTAAAATAAAAACTGAGAGATACAAAAACAACATAAGTATCCTATCTATGACTTGAATATATATCCAAGCAAACCAAAGTAAATCTTAAACCGTATACTGTACCGTGTATTACTATCAAATACATCACCTCAAAATAAACCGCCAATCGTTCCAAACTAATAGGCAGAAGAATAACAAGTATTAAAAGAGATATTTTTGCACTAAACATTATCCTCGGCTACAAATAACAACCACTATATTTTACACGAAACAAACTGAGATCAACAAACATCTTACGCAAGAAAACAAACCACCTATATTTAGCAGCGGGTTCAGAACCCTAGCTGATCGTCCATCAGCAAAAACTGACCAGTTTATTGATGTGTCTGTAATGTATCTTTAAACTGATGATGGAGATGATGATATTTGATGTAACACCTCGTTACATCGCCTCCTGTACTTTCCAGATCGTAATAATAGCGTCCTGGTAAATACACCATCACTACCTGACGTCCTCAGTCTCAGTACCCAACTATACATCTTTTTCTTAAGTTTCTCTGGCAGTATTCTTCCAAATCACATCAGCCTTCCTACCCTCCTATATAATATAGATAAGTTTTTATTATTAAATAAATTATATAATTTCAATTAAAATTATTCCTTCTTAATACGTTCGAATAACTCTTTGATAAATTCATATTACTTTCGCAAATCTGAAAATTTTTGCAAGTATAATTAGTTTTCCAAAATCTTGTTTAATTTTATTTTAGGAAAATTTATGATTTATATTTAATAAAAATATGGTGCGTTTCACTGGTAGGAACATCTTTTTTTTGTTGCTACGAAAAGTAGTGATTCCGAAATTATTTTCCAAGTATTAAACTGTTCCACTCTTAACCCCGCAATAGGTATATTATTTTGAATTAGATTAAGGATTTCAATTTACCCATTACTTAAAATTTTTCAGCAGTCTATTCGTGGTCTTAGCGGCTCATATGAACTTAATTCTAACTTCTTTTAGGAAAATGTGAAAATGAGTCTCAAAAAGAGTTCAATGGTCCAAAAACTTTTTAACATTACTTTCTTTTTTTTTTTTTTGTATGCAAATGCACTCATACTTTTCGAGGGAAAATCAATGTCTGAAGATACATTTATAAATTAGCTAAGGAATTGAAATTAAACCTGCAATTGTTGCAAGGTACAACGTGAACGTCTCTCAATGAAAGAGATCTATTGTATAGATGTCGAAAGTGAGCTTTTTAAACAAATCCAGATGGCACAGTACACGACGCACTGTCACGACCTCTTTGAAGGCCGTAGAGAGGTAACAACCCATCTTGGTAACGCTACTCCAATGAAAAACAAACCTTTTAAACACTTTTTATAATAAGATTTTATTTGACTATTAAATATAAATATTCATATATTATAAGCTTCCACGTTTAACATTTCCCGTGCCATTGAAATAAATTTCTTTTATTGCAATTGTCTACTGTTAGATGTAAGGTTTAGAATATAGATGCAGCAATGTCGGATCCAATTTTCTAGATGATAAAGGTAAATGTAAGTTTTCGAAAATAGTTAATATTGAAATACATAAAACCCTTATGGCTTTTTGTTTATTAATTTATATTTCATAAATATTGAATCAATTAATTATTGACTTAGAGTGAGGAAGATTGTAGTATTTTTCCAATAAAAGCTTTTATTAAAAATGGCTTAAAGTAATATATAAAATTCAAGATCATTGAATAATTCTGCTGAGTTTGAAAAATCCTCAAGGCTCCTTACTTTGTCACAAAGATCTTAATATAGCCTACGTTTCTGGCTTAGCTCAAACCAGATATCAATCCTTTCATAGAAAACTCCACAACCATTCAAATCTATTAGTATAACAACTTTTTTCTCATAACCCTCCGAGGCACCTGGAAAGAAGATGGCCTCGAGACCTTCTAGTACCTCATTATATAGAACCTTTATAAATGCTACCAATGAGTAGTTGCTTTAAAAACAGGTGACTTGTCATTTTTATCATCAAATTTACTTTTATATATATATATATATATATATATATATATATATATATATATATATATATATATATATATATATATATAAATATATTTTATATACAGTATATAAATTATATATAATATATTATATATATATATATATATATATAAAAAAATATTTCTCCCATAAAACCAGTTCTAGAAGGTGTATAATACCTTTTGAGAAAGCGGTAGGTGTTTAGAAATGTTAGGAACAACGACTATCCTATTTTTTATTTTTTCTCTCATGTTAGCTAAGCACCTTTGACTATCCTGTTCTATAAATGTAGAGTTAAATAAAACCTCACACACGTTAAAACTAAGTACAGCCCATCATGGTGTCTGATGCGAGCAGCTGTTAATAATTTTGTTAAGATTCCAGGCTAAGGTATATTAATATTAACTCCAGAAAGCTGAGCTACCCTATAAAACTAATTCTAAGAGAAGCAGTTATCTAAATGAGACTTGTCAACAAGAGCTCATAAGACAGACATTATCGCCGACCCTATAAATAGCTTCAGCTCCGACATTTCTGGAGCCAGTCGGAATTTCCGTTCCCTTAAATATTATAACGTCAAAGAGCAGTACTTTAAATATCCATATTTATTACTGAATATTAACAGTGAAGTGAAGGTTTGGGATGAGTATGTTCATAAAATAAATTCAGACCTGGAGATCTGGATCCAGTTCCAGCATCACTATTTCCAGGCACCACTCCCCCACAGCCTTGGCAATCGGCCACCATATGGCGACTCTCTAGCTGCAATGTCAATTAACTGTTCAACAAAACCCTGGATCACAGCCTGAATCCAATAATCCGATGTTTAGAAACAGTTAAAATACATACATATTAAAAATAAAATAAAAAGTGAAAATGATTCTTTTATAATTTACAAACGGATTATAAGCTAACGGAACACACATGAGTTTATATAGATATACAATTAATTATTATTTACAACTCTAATTATCATTTCCGATAATTTTTTTAGGAGTTTTTGTAAAGCACTAAGTTCAACAGATTACAGTTTATCATATACAGTAGAGCGTGGAAAATCCGAACATCAAAATTCCAAACGATTCCTGAGGATTTTTTTAAAATACATATTCATATTACTACAGTAAATGTATTAGCAATAATGATTGAAGTAACTGACACAACTGAAATAAAAAATAACCAAAAAATCCTGTTAAATATTGCATTATTAATTTTGTTTTTATTATTATTACCTAACTACTAATCACTAATCATATCATATACGTATATTTTTATTTTTATAAAAAAAAAAAAATTGAGACTTCTAGAGTTAAAATTAAACTAGATTACATTTGAAATAATTTGGGCAAAAAATGATCCCTGTAGCTTAAACGGTGATTAAGAGAACGGCTTTCAAACTTTCGGTACTTCCGCAAGAAGTGAAAATTGAGACTTTTATTCTTTGTAATTGTTTTGATTCTATATATATTTCGTAAACAAAGAATTCCTTTACTGTGTTCCAGAACTGTTTTTTTTAAATTAAGGGTCTAAGCGGCATTTCTTGTTTATGTTCGCAAATTCGAACAAATCGGTTTTCGAACTACCTACGGCCCAAGTGGTTCGGATTTTCGACGCTCTGCTGTATTACATCTTACTACTTACAAGGGGACGTTTGCAATTGTAACTCACAGATTTGAATGTCGATTTTTGTGTGGATAGTAGGGACCTATAATAGTGCAAAACTAGAGTTATAGCCGCCAATGGGCATTAGGAGGCGAGTAAAAAAATAAAATATGAAAATCACGTTTTATTTTTTTTCTCAGCTCTAAGTCAAGATAGAGAAATGATTCTTTCACGTTTAATTGTAGTTATGTATGCTATTTTAAATAAAAATACTTTCGTTATGCTCAAAACACTACCCGGCTTTAGAGTGCTCAAAACCTCCAAAAAAAATGATAAAATTCCAAGGAAATCCTCTGTAAATCTGTGGAAACTTTTTCATGAACAACTGACCTCAAATCTTGATTTATCGCACCATAAAACCCTTATATGTGAAATTTTATCAAAATCAAAAAATATTGATTTTTTACCCCTTTCGAGGAGGTTAAAATTTTGAAGTTGAAATTTCATCAACATTTTCTACCGGTCATAACAACTGCTGTGTTCAACCGATTACAACAATAATAGCATCACTAGAATCAGCATACATTCTGCTTTTTATCCATGAGTATAACACTGGTTTTACTCCCGATTGTAGTGGACAAAAACTGATGTGAATGAAAAAATCCACGGTCAGCTATAACTTGAGATATTTCAATAAGGGGAAATCCTGCGACCTCCGGACTTGGGTTAAACTACGCAGTTTTAAGGCTTCTAGATGGCCTTCAAATTGTCTTAATCGGTTGCGAAATATGTGAGATAGCGGAAATTATTTACATTTTTTTCAGAAATTGACACCTAAACCTACAAAATTTTAAAGGTAAAAAAAAAATTATTTTTGATTTCGACAAAATTATGTTTCTACATGTTTTTGAAATGAGGAATCTGGAAATAATATCAGTTTTTTGTTTAAGAATTTTCCTCACCTATATTATATAAATAAGACGTTTTAAAATGATCTATTTCTATTATTATTTTACTTTTGACACAATAAATTTCAAATAAGACCATTTTTAAAAAAAATTACATATTTTTTAACCAAAACCAGATATTAATTTTAGATTATTCATCAATCTTAGGATTTCTATGCAATTTGAAATAAAAATATGTCATTTTAAAACGTCTTATTTATATAATATAGGTGAGGAAAATTTTTAAACAAAAAACTGATATTATTTCCAGATTCCTCATCTCAAAAAACGTAAAAAAAAATGGTAAAAAAAAATTATTTTTGATTTCGACAAAATTAAGTTTCTACATGTTTTTTGAGATGAGGAATCTGTTCTACAAAAATGTAAGTTTCAGAAGAGAGTAATTTTAATTTGTACAATTTTAAAAAAGGTTAATGTTGATTAAGGTAACCATAATGGAAATGTTTGTGATATACATTATTAAAATGAAATTGAATTGATTTTTTTGTTATGACAGTATATCAAAGTATTTTGGTATTGTGTGTGATGAAATATAGTAAGTTGACTACATAAATATATATATTCTTTCAAACACTAAAGAAATCTTTTCCCACATCCGCCTAACCAAATAAGAAATCAGGTACTTCTAACTAATAAAGTGTAAATCATTCCCGCAATGGGGACCATAACCATCTGATAGCTTAGTGTGAGAACTTTTTCGGTCTTTGTTATAAGGGGCCCTCATATCCTAGTCGATATCTTTATTATATCTTATATAAAACATATACGGCCGTAAATTACACAGAAGTAATGTTCCCCATTTTTTAAAATAGAATACCTCATAAAAAAAAAAAAATATATATATGGCTGTTCATTATAAATAATAACTGAACTAAGAGCAAGAATTATGTGGAATTGTCACGTCACATTGTTTCCTTGCACGCAGGTGCAAGAATAGGAATCAGATAAAAAGTCAGGATACAATTGTAAAATGTAAAATGACTAAAAACTTTTAAACGTATTTAATGAAAAAAAAATGACGACTGAAATCTACAATTCGTATCGAAAACATTAAATAATTGAAAAAAACAAAAAACAGATGATGTCAACGTAAATTAACAAATGGCTAAAATATGTACTTGTGTGTGAAATAAGTAATATATTAACTAACTTGTAAATCTTGACCAAGCATTAATTTTTATTAATTAATCTAATTTTATTAATTAATTAATTAATTAATTGATCTTGATGTATTATAAATATATTATCCCCGATCGTATTATACCTCCCTCTCTCTCTCTCTCTCTCTCTCTCTCTCTCTATCTATATATATATATATATATATATATATATATATATATATATATATATATATATATATATATATATTTTTAAATTGTTTTTTGTGTTGTATCATAAACAAACAAAAAAAAAAAAAAAAAAATGTTGATAATTTAATGCACAATAACATTCTTCAATTGAATGTAACATCTAAAATTAGATAATTTTATTCTCAGAACTAATTTAATGATTGTTCTCAAATAAAATAAGGAATCGATTCTCTGGGGAAGTAAAATTTCTAAACGATAATAGTAAAACAATAAGATGCCATTGTTCACGATAAACATTTCTGAATGAATAGAAGTCAATTACTGTTCCAGTTTTTATGAGCATATTGAATAGAATAATCATTTTATAACCCTGATCTCGATACGCTGAATGTATCCGATTATCATAAAAACGTACTGCGGCATTCCATAATTTTTAGCTATTGTTCCTAAGATTTGACGGCAATCATGTCTTTATGTGTGTTCCATTGTCTGCAAACTGTCCCACGGTAAGACAACGGGAAAATGGACGATATCATCATTGTAGCAATGCACCGCCAATGATAGGCTACGGAGGAATAATCTGCGATTCAAAACTGCCCCACTCAACCTCTCCTCTATAGTAGAATAGAAAGTTTTCTGCATCAAAATACATTTTGTCTAAAATATAGTTTATTTGTCAGTTAATCTAGAATACAGAGAAAAAAATTGTTATAGGAAATAAAAACACCCCAAAAAAACCTTTTAATAAAAAATATTTATCCATTAATAAAAACCATCTGGCTTTTACCTGTATTTATTTATTATTATTATTTTTTTTTTTTTACTTGGATGTAAATATATTTTTTACTCATTGTTTTATAAAACAACAAATAGAAAAATCGGCTGTAAAATAATACAACATTTTTTGTAACATGAAAAATGAAAAAGTACAATTGAAAATATATAACGAAATGCTTAAACTTCAGGTATAATTGGCAAAATGGCAAACGAAGCAACTGTCCGAATCGACAATAGGCGATTTCAACATCCAAATGTAAAATCGTGACTCTTAGAGAGCTATTGTGAATTAACGGTAATATCCTTTTCTGTAAAAAATTACAGCATACTGAATTTCTTAGAAAAAGTTTACTGTAAATCTTGGGATTATAAGTGACTCTCACTAAGTCGAAATTATCTATTTTTGGATTTTCTGCTATTTTTGACCATTCTAGTTTCTGCCAGTGAAAAGTACTGTATATTAACGATATATAAACCATAAACTATATACCATATATTTAATTAAGCAATTTAGCTTGGTAGAAAAACTGAAAGTAGGAAACTGGAAACTTTTAAACACCTTCCCAATCTTATGTGGAAACCCATATCCACTTAACATTCCCCTTCACACATCCCTAACAACAAATTAAAGTATAGAAGTATAGAAGGAATTTTAAAAAAAAAATATCTTGTTTTTTCAGATTATTAGAAACGTGAGTTAAAGATTTTCACATTTTCTCTACTTCATAGTACTTACTTAAAAACAAAAAGGTATGTTTTCCTTCTTTTATTATCCCCTCTTAACTTTCCCCTGAACATCTAGAAAATGACGAAAACGTCATCGTCAATGGATTGCTTCCTTGACGCAATGCAGCAAGTTGGAGTCCCCTTACACATTATACCGGACGACGTCGTCCGGGTTAGGAGGGTGTGGGGCTATTGATTTATTTTTATGAAGGGTGGTATGCCTGCTTAATTATACTGCAACCCCGAGCTCTCACTCGATTCGCTGAGAGAGATTTCCCCATCTGAAGTGGAAATAACGCATTATCGACGGAGAAGTAGAAGTGGAGAAAAATGTATAATAGCTTTTTTTTCTTAAAATTTGTCGCATATTTCATAATATTTTTACAATAATTAATTTTAAAGAGTGGTTAAAAGCAACACTGTTATTAAACCATATAAAAAAAAGTTAAAAATGATTTTCAGTAACCAGAAAATCATTTCACCAATGATAAAATCTAGGCGGAGCCATTTATTTAAAATGTATCATGAATAAAGAAGTTAAATGTTGAAACGAATAATATTTTAAATGAGAATATAATTTTCGTTATCCCCATGATAATGATAAAATGAAATTACGTTTTACAAATATTATAATACCAGTATATTTCAATCGGAATTTTTCAACTCGAACCAAATTACTGTTAGCAGCACCAGTGTAACAAAGATTTTCTATTTTTAACTTCCAGGAAATAATGGTTGCGTTACCGGACTGATGAATAAGCTTCAAATGAGCCTTGAGAAAACTGGCATTATGGCATTTTGAATACTAATAAGCTCTTGGTATGGGTTTTGCAATGAAGTAATTAATATTTTTATAACATCTTGAGACTTAATAATATATAATTTCCAACGCATACGTTATTTTTTAAATTGCAGGGAGAAATTTAAAATTTTCAAAATGTTCAAGAAGGCAAAAGTGACTAGAATACCGGTTGCATGGCTCTGGACCTGTTATGCAACAGAACACATCATGGTTTTTCAGACACGGCAATAAAGCCGATTCTCACAAATGTTTGGATAACAAACTAATTTAGATTTCACGAGTTTTAAGACCAGTTTTAAGGTGACAAAAAACATCTAATAAATTTCCAGTAGAAGATTGATACGTGCCTTTCGCAATGTACTTTAAAATAATCATAAAACAACTCTAATTATTATTTTTATCTGGTTTTAAGCTTATTATTATTTTTAATTATTATTTAAGCTGATTTACTAGATGTACTTTGTTACACAATTGTAAATTCCAATATATAAAAAAAAAAAAAAAAAAAAAAAAACCTTCAATCATCAGTTAATAAAATACTCAGTGTGCCACTGGCGTACTTATAAAAAAATACAACTTTGTTCAATACTTGAAGAGATTATTTCATTTTAAAATTAAACATCCATTGTCACCTTGGCTACCTAAGTGAAAATGTTTCAGTGATTTAACGTAAAAGCAATTTTAAAAATGAAGATCGTCTAAAAAAAAAAAAAAAATAATAAAAAAAAAGAAATAATAAAAAAAAAAAAAAAAAGAGCTAACACTGCCCTAATAGCGAAGGACAATTATAAAGAAAAACAGTTTTTAGAAATAAAATGTTTATTCTTTTAAATTAACTTCTTAGGAGTTTAGAGCTACACACAAGATGGTATTAAATTGTTGGAGTGGGGATAATGCATTGCTCATTTTTCCTCAATTATATCATCTTCCTGAATTCGATTGATCGCTACGTTTTCTTCTACAGCAGAAACCGTACCGTTTTACCTCCTCATTCTCTAGCATCTTTATATTCTAAGATAAATTTTAAAACAAACAATACTACTTGAAAACGAAAAAAAGAAACATTAAACATATATATATATTATATATATATATATATATATATATATATATATATATATATATATATATATATATATATATATATATATATATAAATAATTGAAAAAAAAAAAAAAACAAAAAAACAGATGATGTCAACGTAAATTAACAAATGGCTAAAATATGTACTTGTGTGTGAAATAAGTAATATATTAACTAACTTGTAAATCTTGACCAAGCATTAATTTTTATTAATTAATCTAATTTTATTAATTAATTAATTAATTAATTGATCTTGATGTATTATAAATATATTATCCCCGATCGTATTATACCTCTCTCTCTCTCTCTCTCTCTCTCTCTCTATATATATATATATATATATATATATATATATATATATATATATATATTAAATATAGATATAGATTATATAGGTATAGACAAAGATTCTACTAACGAGGAATGTGAACTTTAATGTTAAACAACTCCACTGATCCCTGTTAAACTGATCCGCTATCTATGACTCCAACTGGACAAATGTTTAACTTGGAATTTACATACAAGAACTAAAACGACAAGAAACTGCTCATCTCACATCCAATCCTTGCAATCTAAAATCCTTAATGGTTCTTACTCTGTCACAAATCAATTTATTTATGAAGATCTTAACGTTCCATAATTTGCTGATTTACCCTAAACCAGATCCTTCCACAGTAAACTTCATACCCGCTCGAATATACTAGTTTCCTAACTTGCTTCCCATCCAATTCCCGAAAACTCTCTGTGCCGTCTGATAAGAATATGGCCTCGGGACCTTCCCATGTAGAAATTTTATTGAAGTGCCAAGTTGCTTCACAGACAATTGGTAATTATTATGAACGTTGTTATCACATTCAGGGGTGGATCGGGAATTTCCGGCCCACCGGGCAAATGCTCTTGACCGGCCCGGGCTAAACCCTCCCCCTCCCTCCATCACATCCACAAAAGATAAGCCTGTTAACAATATGAACTTCAATTTTAAACATACTCACTCTTTAATTTTATGAGGGCGTTGAAAGGTTGTAAATAATGCTAAAGCATACAATTTAATTCAAACAACAATTTTATTATAATTTTACCAAAATGATAGAATGATTTTAAGAAACTTTCTATATACTACAAAACTTGATGCGAAGCAGTGTTTACTTAGACAATGCACGTCAAGAAATTTCGCTTTTTAGGGGCCAAATAGGGCCTCAAGTCTCGAGTGAAGTTTTTTTTTTATAAGGATTTAGCTTTTATATAACCGAAAAAACGTAAATATTTACTTTTTTCCCTTAATTTCCCGGCCCCACCGGCCCTTTTCCTGTCCGGCCCACCGGGCGATTTCCCGGTATCCCGGTGGCCCGAACCGCCCCTGATCACATTCAATTAATGTAATTTTTTTTTAAGTTGTAACTTTCAATAAATAGATAAATAAAGAAATATGTTAAACAAATTAAATGAAATTGGCATGTAAAGTACGGTAATGAAATGTCTGAGAAGGGAATAATTGCGAAATCACCACAGTAAGGTTGCTTTTCTACGAAAAAAATGTTAAGGTATTTAGTAAGATTAAAATGGATGGACAACAAAGAATAAATTATATGAAGATACATGGTAACAAAATATGCAGCGTTGAAAATGTTTCTGTTTCTGTGGCATTTTTCAACCTACTCAGTCTCAAACTATAAAGGATTCAGTTATGAACCATGTTACCTTTCATAAATTTTTGGGGTAATGTTTTATTACATTAGCACTCAGGGATCAACTAACCTTACTAAGGTGGATTAGAGAGCGTTCGTAAAGTTTTACGATCCTTTCTCTTACCATACTTTCAAAGCCATAAGGTTTATTCTATAGATTAACATTTATATTATATTAGATATAAGCGCGCAGAGGAGTACGGGTAGCCTCGCAATAAACCCTGGATAAAATGAACATCAAACTGCGGCGCCTCATTGACCGTGCCAGACTCATCACGCTAAGGACCTACAGGGTATTTCTAATTAGACAGCAAAAATAATTCATGTTTTTTTTTTTATATATATTTTTTTTAATTTCAATATCAATTGCATTGTAGTTAGCAGTGTAGTTCTCCAAATTATTTTTATTTATTTATTTGTCAGTCCAAACATAATTTTTTTTTTCTTTAATTTATTTAATTGAAATTTACAACTGTATATACAAATATATTATACATCAAGTAAATACGATGATAATGATAAAAATGACACGTCACTTGTTTTTAAACCAACTACCCATTGGTAGCACTTATAAAGGTTCTATATAATGAATTATATTAGAAGGTCTCGAGGCCATCTTCTTTTCAGACGCCTCGGATAAATAAAATTAAATAATAACGAAAATGTAATATTTAACAATATTTACAAATTCAAAATCCAACAAGGTCCTACCTAAACATGTTTAATTTTCCCTCTTCTACGGATTAATTTGGTTGAAGGAAGTATAATTATCAATAATAAATTGTTTTTTAAAGCTCTAAAACAATTCAACTCAACAACTAACTATTAATATAGAGAGTGTCCCGAATTTAAATGGCATTACTTCAGGAACTTATAGGGGGCCGAAAAACTAAGACAAAAAGTCCTTTAGAGATGTGCTCGTTTTTGCTTAGTTTTAGAGAAAATCGCAAAAAAAGAAACAAAACAAAAATGTGACAGATAGCGATTATCACCTTTCAAAGTTCGTCAGGCTAGGCAGTGAGATATGTAAACACTTAATGTTATCCTTTACATTCTTTTATTTGTTTACATTTTGGCTTCCTTCTAGGATTATAATTCCTAAATCAGTCTTCAGTCAGTTACTCAGATATGTTTGTGTGAATAGCATCAGCCACAATGCCGCATACATATTCTGATGTTGAATACGTTGATATGATTTTTGTGTATGGTTTCTTTAACGGTAATGCTTTAGAAGCGGTGCGGGAGTATGCGCGCCGATTTCCAAATAGAAAAGTGCCTAATCGACGAGTTTTAATAGGTTAACTTTAAATAGACTACGAGAGACTGGGTCATTCTTAATACGTAATGAAGGCGACCAATTCCAGGCAACAATAAGAGCAGATTATCGCAGAAGAAATTGTGTCTAATGCCACTTCGATAACAATCCTGAGACTAGCATATGGCAAACTTTGAAAGGTGATAATCGCTACCCATACCATCTTCAAAAAGTTCAGAATTTATTTCCTCAAGATTATGCCAAGAGATTGAATTTTAGTACCTAACTGGTTTCTTGACAAAGTTCGCGATGATAATTTATTTCCATTAAAAATTATATAGACCGATGAAGCTACTATCGTGTATGGGCTCTTGAAAATCCCAGAGCTATTAGAGAGAATAGGTTTCAGCATGAATTTGCTATTAACGTTTGGCTTGGAATTTGGAACGGATTACTGGTGGGACCATATTTATTTACCTGGAAGATTGAATGGCATCACATTTACACATTTTTTGGAGAACGACTTTTCTAATTATTTAGATGACATTCCCTTACAGCAGCGGATCGAAATGTGGTTCCAACTCGATGGATGTCCAGCTCATTATAGCAGAGTTGCTCGAGCTTGGCTGGATATAAATTATCCACAACGATGGATTGGACGTGGAGGAGTAGTACCTTGGCCACCCAGATCACCTGATATAACACCCATGGACTTCTTCGTATGGGGGACCTTGAAGCAGAAAGTTTATTCGGTGTCAATCAACTCAAGAGAGCAATTAAGAGACCGAATCATAGATGCAGTGCACCAAATATCATCAGAACAATGTTTAGCTGCAATTTATCAAGTAAGTGCTAGATGTAATGCTTGCATTGGTGCAAGAGGAAAACATTTTGAGCAATATTTACATTAAAAAGAACATAACATAAATATAAATGTAAATAAATAAGTATAAAAATGAAAACTTGTTTTGTTTCTTTTTTTGCGATATTCTCTAAAACTAAGCAAAAACGAGCAAATCTCTAAAGGGCTTTTTGTCTTAGTTTTTCGGTCCCCTATAAGTTCCTGAAGTTTTGCCATTTAAATTCGGGACACCCTGTATAATACATTTTAACTATAATAAATAATTTACCTATTTGTAGTGTTTCCAGATTGTCATATTTTTTTTTCCGTTCAATGTGATCAGAACAATGCCATTATTAAAAATTAAATTTCTCTGTAACTGGGAAAACAATAGATCATAGATATGTCTATCTGTAATTTACTGGGTTTTTTTTTAAATTTAAATTTTAGAATTGCGAGGATCAAATTAAGTAAATTAACAATCAATGATTATTCGAAATAAACAATGTTAAGAGAAAATAACGGTTTCAAACGTGATTTCATTCATTCAAATCAATATAGCTCCAAAATGGTAGTTCTTAGCGACGATATTCTTGACTAAATTTCTTAAAAGAAACTGTCGGAAAATCTTTGATGCGAGCCACCACACTAACAGAGCTAGAGCGTTTCGAAAAAGCCACAACACTTAAAAATGTAGGAAAATAGTGGCTGTTTTCATACAACCCATTGTTTAAATTATTCTCATTTATTACCATTGATCAATTGTAACAATCGGAAAACTTTATTCTATCATTAATCAATTTATTAAGTCTGGTTAGTTGTAGAATTGAATTGTTTTAAGAGGTATAACCTGAACATGGGAAAAAAATGTTTCCCTGAAAAATGTTGTAAGATGTTTAGTACATAAATTAATAAGAAGTAGAATCTATTCCATTTTTAATTGGTTTCTAATTTTCAAGTTCTGTATTTAAATATTCAACTTAAAGCCTAATTTCAAAATCTAAATTATTTTAACAAAAGAACTATAATCACACAAAAATATAATCTTGAATGAGCCTACATAAATGTTTATTGAATTCAGTTAAGTTTATTTGTGAAAAAATGCCGTCTTAATACGAAATTTACAACATAAGATAACAGCCTTAATGAAAAAAAAAGTTTGATTTTTCGATTAAAACCTCTACGATTAAAACCTGGGTTACTATCCCATAGGGTTACGAAAAATAAATAAAATAAAAAAAAAAAAAAAAAAATATCTCTATATATATACACACACATATATATCATAATTCAACTATGGTGACCTTTCGAAAATATTTGCACAACTCTCTTATATATAATTGGATAATAGGTCTTATGTACAAATTATTTTCATAAACTGTTTGCTTTTTAATTTTCGTTTTACTAACATTTCGATCCCCCGTTCTCATGGGATCCTCTTCAGAACAGGAAAAAATACAAATCCTAAAAACCTTTCAGAACTGGCAATGAGTTATATCAATATGAGAAGTGTCACAATCTAAAACTTAGCAGAACCATGACTCGGGAATATTTTTTTTATTTTCTTATTGCAAAACCAACGTTATTTCTGACATTTCTGTTTCCGCAGGTCGTAAAAGTCAACTTTACAACACACAATCACTATAAATCAATTTTCGTTATGTTAATGTGTTAACCGCAAGAACAACTCATGTCATTACAAGTAATTACTGTTCAGGAAACAACATTAATCTACATTTTAATTTGAGCTCAAATAAGTAGAACTACAGTTAAGATAAGATTGCATTTATCTTAAAAGAGATATTCTTGCCAACCACTGGATGTTGTTTTACCTTATTTAGCTTATTTTGAACCCACTTTTTCAAATGTAGGTGTTTACTATTTTCTTTTAATATTTTTTATGAGAATGATAATTCAGTCTTATTATTATAATGAAGTAGGCCATGTATAATGATCATCAGTTTAAAAATCAGATTGGAATAAATCTTGTAAAGCTAAATAAGGTAAAACAACATCCAGCGCTTTGCAAGCAAATGTCTTTGAAGATATTTGAAGTAAAACATAGCTGTTATTAATATTTCTCACTTCAGGACACTAGGTGTACATTGAATTGAATGCACTTGTAGGTAATGTATAAGTATTAAGAAAGAAATGAATCGGAGCTTGCTATTCCAATAATGCATATGTTTTTTGCCAGAAAGGTACAAAACTCCTAGTCTATTTTTGACGTTGTAAACCTCAATTCATTTTATAAAACGAGGAATGTTGCTCAAAAGTAAACCCAAACGTTTTAGACTAAACACGACTTGGCCAAAAAAATCCCTGACCTCATTACTGAAACAACATGCAACTGTTACAGAATAACAGAAAATAGTAGAGAGATTGGTATCTATTGACGTAGAGTGAACGCTCACAGTTGATGATTATGTTTTTCAATCAATATTTATAACCGCAGAAACAAAACAGTAATGCCAAAAAAAAAAAAAAAAAAAAAGTTACGCGAATAACTTTGAACACTCATAATGTAAATATTGAGTATTTTCAATCGCTACTTAACTGTTCGCTGGAAGACTGTAAGGGATGGCATGTGATAGGCATTCCTTGTTTCACCTTTCAGACAATTAGATTATTACTTTTTTTATTTTTAAATGTGGAAAAATTATTCAATGCCTATAAATATTCTAAAGAATGTTTTTTTATAATAAAGTTTCCTGTAAAATCTTAATTTACAAAGATTCATTGTACATGAAAGTGATTCACGCTTTTTGACATGGATATGTTTATTGGCTGGGGGTCTGTTGTTTTCTTGTGTAATCTTTTTTTTTACCTGCAAAATGTGAAACGTTTTTTTCACACTTAAAAAAGTATCATTTTGACATTCTCTAGCTCTCTGATGGTGTTGCTCGGATCGAACAGTCTTCTAATCAGAAATTTAATTGAAATTCTTTTTGTTATATAACATTTACCGCTCGGACGCACCGTTTAGGAGCTATTTAGGTTGTAATGAAAAAAGTCACATTTGAAACCGTTATTTCCTGTTAACATTGTTAACAATCATTGATTGTTAATTAAATTAAATTATTAATTTAATTAATTTTATCCTCGCAATTCTAAAATGTAAATTGGAAAAAAGCAGTAGATTACAGATAGACATGCCAATGATCTATTGTTTTTCCCAGTCGTTTTGCCTACTTTTTTTTAAATGTTAGGGCTTTTTTGACAGCTCCAGCTTTTGACAACAGCTCCCTTATCAGAGGCAGTAGATATAAAATAAGTAGATTATACATAGATATATTCATGATCTATTGTTTTTCCCAGTCAAGGAAATATTCATTTTATTTCTTTTAATTGTGTATTTTAAAATAAGTTCTAAAGGCATGAGATCGGTTATCAGTAGTGAAAGAAATGTCTTAATATGTAGTTGATAATTAATCTTATTTTGAATATTTATATTTAAATTAATTATTATAATATGAGAAATCAGCACTATTCTAAATTTGAATAACAGCCATTCGAGCATGTATCAGTCCGTTCGTATGTAACTCTGAAACAGAAGCAAAAGGATAACCGATCGATACTTGCCAAAAACATGAGTACCACCCTCGTTCAGTACGTCCTTCAAACGAAACGTGAACGGGTGACTCATTGCCAACATCTGAAGTTCGTCCTGATGAAAGACCCACAGAAGGGAACGGGATTAGCGAGAGGCTGAGATATTGGGGGTTGTCCCCGCTTGCTGATCCATATTAGATTGGGATGGGGGATATAACAATCGACAGAACTGACCTGGGACAACTATGCAACCATGACCAGGGTCCATATTGGTCTGGGATAATATGCATAACAATTAAGGAATTTAAATTTTATTGCTTTTGGATATTCAGGTCCGGTAACTGAGAAATGAGTTGAGAAAGTGTGGGATATAATAAAACTTAACTTATTACTCCAATAATATAAATATTCTAAAATGTATGCAAAAAATGTATTTCTGTTCCGAAGTCATCATAAGAGCTGAATCCTTATGGGATCAATTTATTTTTGAGATCACCTAGGAAACTCATGATTGCTATTAAAAAAAAAAATAATAATAAAAAAAAAAAAATATATATATATATATGTATATATATATATATATATATATATATATATATATATATATAGATATATATACATACAGAGTGTTCAATATTCGATGGCCACCCCCTTTTTTTTCCACTGTTTTTGAAATTTTGAAACTCTCAGGGTCTTAACTGTTTTAAATAAAGTTTTTTTTCAGGTTACAGTGTTCTCTCCAATCTTCTCCAGTTCTTCTCCAGCGACCCTAACTTTGGAATTACAAATGTGGTAGATTTCGATAGAAAATCAGATTTTAAATCGATTTTATACCGGTGAATTGTTTTATCCCGGGCATCGTTTAGCTGCAAATCGCGAAAAATCATTTCAAGAAAATAAGCAGTCTAATGCTGGTATTGAATGAATAATTACTGTTTATTGCAAAAAAAATTCAATTACTGTAGGTTTTGGCTCTTAATATAGCTAAAACTGGTATTGCTAAAATAAAATTAACTTTCAACAAAAATATGAAATTAAGACCTTCCTGCGACTGGTACGACGAGCGGTGAGAACACGTCGACTTGGAATGTTTCCACCGAGAAGCTCAAATCGTCGACAAGCCCGTGATGAAACTAATATCATTTCATTAAGGGTTGCTGGAGAAGGTTGGAGAGCAGTCTATAACCTGAAAAGAAACTCTCTCTCTCTCTCTCTCTCTCTCTATATATATATATATATATATATATATATATATATATATATATAGAGAGAGAGAGAGAGAGAGAGAGAGAGAGAGAGAATTGCCGACACAACAAGGAAAAGGAGGATTTACTTCTATGGTCACATTCTAAAAATGTACCCGTAATGTAATTTAGAAGGATAACTAAAAGAATTTTAGACTTTTTCTATATGAGAAAACCAAGCAAAACTGGTTTAAGGAAACTGAGAAGGACCTACGAGAGTCACAAATTACAGAAGAGATGCTTGCAGATGGATCCGCAAAGAAGATAACCAAAGATAAAATGAAGAGGTTCCAGGAAAGGGTGAAGACCAAACGACTATACAGGATTTCTGTATAGTCGTTTGGCAGCAAGATCAGAAATAATGAAACAGTACTAGAAGAACAGGAAAACACAACTCACTAACCTCTGATTAATTTATCGTACCATAAAGTGGGTGAAACGATTAATAAAATAAAATTCATATATAAAACAAACGATTCTTCGTCGAAAATATTTAAAAAAAATTTTTTTTGAGGATACTATTTAGTTTGAAATCACTAATGCAAATTCTGTTTTATATTTATGTTGAAATTATCACTAACTTCCTACAACATTTTTCCAATTGTGTACTACGTTCCAATTATATCTTTGGGTTCCATTTGATATTAAGTACTACAAGGATTTCTGAATGAAAATAAAAAGTTAGTGGCCTTGTAGGAACACAAAATAAATAATAAAAGAAGCATCAAATGAAATAAGTACAGAGAATGGTGAAGGATATGTAATACGGCAGCGCATTCCTATCATATGATTTTATTTCGGCGAAATCATGGTGAGGTTTGTACATGAGAGATCTACTTATGAAAACTGATCAATAGAGCTATTTTTAAGGATCGATCGATGAGAGTATAAGAACTGAGAATTATTAGGTTTTCCATTCATTTTTTTTTTTTTTTTAATGGGAGCGTCACGTTCACTTCCTTTTTCACTTGGGGAGCAAGTTCTTTTCATATCTCCCACAACCTTACATCACTTTTTTTTTCTAATTCAAAGGAGGTTTGCCCATCCTTATCAAAAGTCTGGTTCAGTAATTGCGATATATAAACCAAAAACTTGTAATTAACATTCCTGTGCTTTGCTTTACATTAACCAGGAAAAAAAAAGCTGTAGCCAGAAATGAAAGTAGTCAGTTTCTTGAATCATCTTGTTGTAACGTCATCTAACAAATGTTATCTTCTGATTCTTGGGACTACTGTTCGAAAGAATGAAACTTCTTCCTTCAGATGGCCAAGTCAGGATTCAAAATAAGGTGGTGCTCCCGAGTTACTGCAGGCTCCCAAGATGGATCATTGAAAACTGTTTTTAAAATAAATTAAAGCATATGTCTTGAAAAACATTGGAATATAATGTTGAGGATTGAGCATTTTACTAGAAAAATAAATATTTTCAAGTAGTAATATTTCAAGTAGGAAATAATAAGTTACTAAAACCGATTCATGATTATACGTTGTTGTGAAATTATAACTTAAAGAAATAAGAAAATGAGCTTACTTCATCATTGCGGGAGTAATTAATATATTTTTCTTAATTTTAGAATAACACCAGTAAGGTATACAAGTAGGTTTATATTTATGGAACCATCATATGGGTTCTAACAAGGGTATAATTCGCAGCCATACCTATAAAATCATTTCTGATATTTTATTGTATTTTCCTTGATGAAATATTAGACACACTAATGAAATTCTAGAACCTGGAGTGGCTTCTGTACGACCGTATTACACCCGCTAATGGAAAATCAATAGGCATTTGTTCAGAATTTTCTCACTGTCTACAGAGGAACACGTAATGTTTACAACATTAACACATTCCTAATAAAAAATATTTCTTTGCAATAACTAAAATATGGGCCTATTGATATTTTTCTTATTTTGTAAATAAAACACTTTGAATTAAGAAATTTCGCAAACAATAAAGGTGAAACAACAGCTAGTATATAACAACTGTTTAATTGGTAAAAAGAGTATATTTTCTTTCATAAAAATTGCGTTTGTTTATAAATTGAAATTCCATTGCCATGACCATTTCAATGATTATGCTCATCCATGTTCAACAGATCCGCCACGGAGAACATTATCAGAGTGAACGAGTAACTTGAATCCTCGTAAAAAATTGAAACATCAAGAAACAGTTGGACGAAGCTGATTACTTCAACGTTTACTGGACTATGTTTGAAACTTCCAATTTGTTTTAAAAGGCATATCAAAAAATACGAATTTGAGATTTAGAAGTCCTTAACGTAACTCTTCATGTTACATATAAAATTATCCACAATGACTAAAGTAACCAGATTATAAAGAAAAAAATAAAAATAAAATAAATTAAATTAAAATTCATAAAGCCAACGATCTTTTATGGTTGTTCTGATGGTCTTTTTTCGTTATTCTCAGACAATCATATCAACATATAATAATCTAACCAATTTAAGATAAATATTATGAAACCAAGTATTCACTAACTATTTTTCTGCTATATAATTTTTATTATTTTTTTTTTTAAATTTTAATTTAATGGTGAAGGCAGTTTAATCCTTAAATGGTAATATCCTCTCTAAGGGACGGATAGCGTTAACACTTCTCACGCTAAATTGCGTATTTCTCCGTGGTTCTTTTTTTTTCCAGTGAAACTGGTTGTATTTATTGCCGCCTTAGAGACGGATATTATTATAAAGGTACAAAATTAATACGACTATCAGACCTATACTACTGTAAAAGTTTGTATTTATATTCACCACCTCATGTCTTATTGTTATTCAAATAGTCACATTGTATACTCAAGTATACAACAATGAAAAATTGAAAGGTTTGACATCATAAAAGCCATTGGAACGAGTCTGATAAAAAAGCACCTTCAAATTCGATTGAAAATTCCCAATCCGCCTTAAAAAAAAAAAAAAATTTGGAAACAAATCGTCCAAAAGGTCATCAAACGAAGTTGTTTCAGTAATAAATTAGTGAAAAGTGAAAAGACGAGAAAAAACTGCCGATATTATCTTTACACAAAAATAGGATCATCAACTAAAAATGCGAAGTGCAAAACACCGAATGGCTTGGATAGTTAAAAAAAAATTGAAAAAGCTCTCTAGAAAATTTGTAAATTGTTGTAAAGTTATTTTTAAACCTTTTAAGTATTTAGTTGACTTTAGTTAATTTTTTGCTTCTGTTCTATTTTACGTTATACCTACAAATTTCATCTTCAATTATCCAATGATAATGGTATGAATCTTAACGAGATGATATATATGTGTCTTTATTTCAAATTTATCAATAATACCCTGAATACAAAGCTACAACCAAGAATATCTCAAAGTATGAAGCTTAAAAAAGAAACTTAGTCCCAGGGACGTATGTTCCT
Organism: Euschistus heros; assembly: GCA_003667255.2. NCBI lineage: Eukaryota > Metazoa > Arthropoda > Insecta > Hemiptera > Pentatomidae > Euschistus > Euschistus heros. The sequence continues at coordinate 644,368 of RCWM02000341.1, read as the reverse complement.
GGGAGCGTCAGTCAGATAGATGTTACCATTTACGGGTTATAATAGTATGAAAGCTCCTGTCTCTAAGTAACATATAGAATAGCAAAGCATTCATAATTATAGTTATAGTATTAGATCTGAACACACATAAAAGTTGAATATTTATAGTTTTGGCTTTATTTTTCGTTTCTGAGCACGTCTTGATGAACAGATAAACTTTATTATATAACAATCAGTATTTATCTTTACTATATTGACCCAAATTTCATTCCATGTTTCAGCTCCAAATTTCTTTTCTTGACAACGCATTTCTAAATCCAAGAAAGTTGATTCTCTAGAAATGCTTCTAGTAAATGTTTTAGCTATGCGATCCATGCCTACAAGCTTCCTGTTGTACTATTGTAAGCTGATGTTTAATATGTTAAAAGCTTTTACTGAGTTTCTAATGAACTCACTTTCAGTTACAATTTATCTCTGTCACAGCTCTGGTTAAGACACTCTCGCTCAAAGCTACCGTCGCAGCTGTTCTTTTTGCCGCGGGCAATTATAATTTGTCTTGGTTTCTTGTTTTGTGAGAGTGAAATCCCTGAGGCCGGTGGACCACTAGATTGCTGAAAGCGTAGTTATAAATTTTCTATTCCGTTATCATAAAATGTTATTAGACAATTTCTTCCTGAAAGTATGATATTAATTTAGCAGAGGTATTTACAATGAACCAATTTATCATCTTTGAATAGAGCTCTATATTACTGAACTTTTGTTTAGGACAAATGGGTACGGAGGCACGTTGTTTGGATGGGTCACGGCATTTGTTGACCATCGGAGGGGCCCTTGTATCCTCGCCTTAGGGCCAACTTTACAGCCCTGTCATGACTCATTCGTTCATTTTATTAGCTGACATGTAGGGAACTCTTCGAAATCGATACTATTTTTTTCACTCTTTTTTCATGGTCTTAGAATTGTTCACTTGTTTTAAAATATATCATTTACTATAGGCATTTAAATTATTTTTTTTAAATAAATGAAACTTTTCAGGCAACAACTTTTAGTACATTCACACAATCACTTTGGTATGATGGTAACATAACTATGCACACGGACTTACACATGTATATCATCAAAGAGCACATACAGACCTGCTACAAAAAATTTCACAATAGCCTTAAAGGTCATCCCAACAAACTCAAACATGACATGTCCACAACAGTGTTGCCCAACAATATCCGTTGAAGGTTAAAAAGGAGTTGGATGAGAGTTCTCCTAGAATACAATAAAATGGTTAACAAGAGAGGGACCACTGGGCAATGCTCCTGTTTTATACCCGTCACATTCGCTGGTTATCATTTTATGCATTTGATAGTTGTGTTTTAAGATAAATAAATACAAAAAAAAATGCACCAGAGCCAGAATGGAAGAAAATATATAAATCATAAATACCATACACAGTTTGGACACACATTGTATAAAATATATTTTTTAAAACCGGAACAAATCGGAAATTTTATATCCCAAGAAAAGGATATGTTTATGGTCAGTTCAGATTTTAAAACCATAGAAACATTTTAGTTTTATCATGATGAAGAATGTTTACTTGTTTATTCCTTTTGTAAATTTTAATTTTTTATTTCTAACCACAAATACTTACTTTTAATATTTGATTTCTGGGTGAATGGCATTTTAATCGGAATTAAAAAACAAACATATTTTATAATATATGACGGCATTTGGTTTTATTCTCATCAGGGTTGGTTAATTCTTATTTCTGGGTAAAATAGGCTAATTAACAGAAGGAACAGACATGCTCCTTGCCCTAGTTGAAGTACATATGGACGTTAAGCGCAAACAAACAAAAAACAAAAAAGATTCATAACGGCAAAAATAATTTGTATGAATTTCTTAACCCTAATCTTTTGATTAATTAACCTTATTATTTTGTTTTTATTATTAACATTAATCTTTTGATTTTAGGTGAATAGGGTAATATACCTGCTTATAAATCGTATTCACCACATCTAATCGTTTATCCGATGGAGCAACGACTAACTGCGAAATCGGGTAAAAATGTTTACTAAAATTAATACTTCAGAACTGTAACGCATCGCTAGAAACATCGATTGATTTGTAGTGTGGCTAATCGACAATGATTAATATGAATATTACTTGTATCTATAATGTTGGTTGAATGAAATTATATCATTTTAGGTAGTCGCTGCTCCTGTAAAATTTAATTTTTATCTTTACGTCTTTATTCCACCGGATGAGCATATTGTAGTCACGTTATAACACTGAACCAAATAGATGTCAGATTTTTTAAAAATGCACTGTAATCTAAAATAAAAATGCCAAGTATCGAATGTGAAAATCATTAACTTCCAGGAGATTGGAAAAAACTGTTTCAGAGTTCATTGAAAATTACTTTGACTGGACTATTCCTGGTATCAATGAGGTTATTAACTCAGAAAACTTAGATTCGATAGTTCATAACAACATACATCAATCCTAAAGCAATAATTTACATTTGTATCTACGCAATGTTCTTTTCTCTAGCTTTCGCGTGTAACTATTTCGACAGTTATAAAAAGCAATATTTACATTTCCTCATTTGGTAATCGTAAAATATATTTTACACTCTCTATAAATTTTATAATATTCATTACATTGGTCAAGAAATATATTATTTATTCCATTGCATTTTTTTACCTAAATATTTTGTTGTAATGCAAGATTGATATGATATTACAATCATCCTGTTATAAACCTTGTAATTCATGGATTCGATATTAACTCAATCGAAAGCATACAGTTTCTGTATATAAAAGTTTATATTTTTAAATAAAATACTTGGATTTTGTTAATTTTATCAACTATAAAAAACAGCTTTCGTTCAATCTGGTTGGGTAACTCTCTCTCTCACAGACATTCCTGAATCCGATATGTGTACGAATTTTTCAAATATTTTATTTTCTGTGATTCTCAAATAAAAACTCATACCTAAACCTGGGTTTAGGTATGAGTTTTTATTTGAGCCTGTATATATGTAGATCATTATATATTATTTCAATATGCCAATATTGACTAATTTATTGACTCAGAGAGATGAATACATATACTTGGAGGGGCCTGTGTATGCAGGGGGAGAGCGGAGGCCAGTCACCTGAGAGGTGGGGTGTTGTCATAGCAACCGCAGCGCTTTCCTCTCCCCTCTGTATAGACCGGAGCTGATTATATCGCTACCTTCTGGTGAAGTGGCAAACTCTTTCTGACAGGAAGAAACAGCTATTAATGTATAAGTACAAACATCTGGCTCATATATAAAATCTCGCCGCCCATGAATTTAAAAGAAAAACTAAGAACTTATTGCTTAGTTATCATTAGATAAATACATTTTAGTAGAGTGATTAACAATAAGTCATACATATTTAAATTTCATTCAGCTATAGAGGTCAACATGTAGAATGTAATATTTCAAACAAATATATTTTGTGTGTACCCTATAGCCCTCCAAGGCGTCTGAAAAGAAGATAGCTTCGAGACATTTATACAGTTGTAAATTTCAAAAAATAAAAAACAATTATAGTTTAAAAAACTAAACACTCTTTAATAGCGAACCGAACTAAACCTACTCAGACAAAATCTAATGATCTACAACCATTAATATGTAACATTTTTCGGTTAGATTACCCATTTTTGTGTAATAGACTCTTAAACATGACCAAACTAACTTTTTGAGAAAGTTGGCGAAATTGGTCGATTTCCGATAGTCGATTGTGGCTCAACGTCTTAAACAAATTTAGCTTAAGAGATGTCTTTAGACGCATAATTTAATAAACTTTAATTTTCAAAATGATACATTTTTCGATTCAAAGCATTTTTGTATATGCTTTTTTTTTTTTTGCAAAAATCTGAAAAAAGTGCAAAAAGGTTGGGTTGTTTTGCCCCTCAAAAATTTTCAGTTTATCAAATGCACCCATCTGGACCATACCGAATCATAAAACCTACTTCCCCATCTTATGCAAGGCAGGCCCTCTGGGGGTATTTTGACTGGATTAAGTATGAATATTAAAACAAAGTTGTGCAATTATTGTATTGTCATTGGTCCTTGACACGTGTGCAAATTTTCAAGATAATCAGCTGGAAATTGGTAAAAATTACGATGCAAGATTCCGTTACATACAAGTGAAGTTAATAAAAGCGTATTAAAATATATATTAAGAAAAAAAAATCTCAAATCTCGCTCCAAAAATATACAATTCCATATTAAATTTCACACCAAGCAAATTTGATTATAAATCTTGTACGTTCATCCTAAATATTTTATTTTGTCTTTCTTGTCAAACCCTAGTTTAAAAGTCTTCAGAAGTAATTTTTTGGGCAGAGTCCATATAAAATCAACCATATTAAATTAAGTCACGAAGACACCTGATTAGGGACGTGTCGGTACTACTGTATCGGGAACAGGTATCCTAATCTCGTTAAGATCATTAAGGATCAGTTACAGACGGCCGGATGATACCGATCCAACTGGATCGATAAGGCAGTAGGCAACGAGGATGAACAGGGAACATGGTTGTCTTGTCCGTATCGGAACCTATGGGATACCTTAGGTATCCTCCTTCATGCCAGCCTATCTTACTTGATCGACAAAAGTATTTATAAAGGAAGATTTCTTTTTTTTTTATTCGAATTTTATCATTATAGTTAGAACTAATTTTAGGAACATGGTAATATATATATATATATATATATATATATATATATATATATATATATATATATATATATATATATATATATATATATAAAGACAGATGGTAGATAGAGATTAAAAAAAAAATAATTTCTGGAGCCACTTAATCCTATAATGAATATTTGGTAAATGTCACTGTGTATTTCTTAACACACTGAATACCTTCTATTACCATCAAGGTCTGTTCCAGGATCAATTCATTTTATTCTGAAAATATTGCCTTTAAATGATCCTTATCTCTTTTTAACATAATAATATTTTAAGCTATGTGATGTAGTCTTGTTTTTTTGTATTTTTAATACCAAGCCAGTCAATCACCGATGGAGGAGAGTAAAAGTCGTTCTGGAATTTACTGAAATAAATAAATTTAATGGGATTATAGGATCTGGGGAGATTTTTTAAAAGACGGTGTGGTATTACTAAGAAATGAGCAGCTTATTTTATTCTTATTATACAGACTGAGGAAGATATATGGCTTTGCACCGCTAAAGCCTTGCCATATTTCCCGGAGGACTTAAGGAGAAGACAGGGAATTCGTTATTAATGATTTCACAAAAGTGAAAAAATATCTTGATTTAACGTCTCCGTAAGCTGCACAATATGCCTTTTTGAGAAACCATAATATTCAAATTAATCAATGGCAACCTTTTAAGAAAAGTTGATTTCCTAAATATTCTTATTTATAGTTGTACATTATCCTATTGAGGTATTAAAAAATATTTTAAAACGTAATAATACCAGACTTAAAATACCGATAACTGCACGTCGTTTCCTACTCCACCAACATAATTTAGACAAGCGTTGAAAGCTCTCAATAAATTACAAAAGGTTTATTTACATGACAATAATTAGACCCATTAAGACATACGGAGTTGTACTTTGGGGGTCTCCTAAACCTTTCAATTCTTCTCGAATCCTATACTTAAAATCCAAAATCCTCAATACTCCTTATTATGTAACAAACTTATCCGTAAAGATCTTAATAATCCATATGTTGGTGATTTGGCACAAACTAGATACCTATCCTTTCATAATAAACTCCATTCCCAATCCAAAACACTAGTCTCCCAACTTGCCTTACACTCAATTCCCGATAATCCTCCGAGGCGTCTGAAAAGAAGATGATTAAGAGACCTTCAAGTTGTGAACTTTTATTGAAGTGCTACTAGTGAGTAGTTCTTTTTTAATTTAAGTAATAAATAATTAACTGCCAGTGTTATATCGTTATCATATCAATAGAAGCCATCAATTCAACAGAGTTTATTCATTTAAAAATAAAATAAATTATAATATAGGCACACAATAGTTCCAACAATTTTTTTTGTCATTCGAAACGGCTTTTGAAAGGATGTTGAGAGAAGGAAAAATGTGTAAATAATGTCAGTAGGGATATATTGGTCTTTTGATTTTTCAAATGAATATCTGATCAATTAAAGCTGAAATGTAAAACGGGCTAGAATCCCAATCATTGTAGTGAAATTGGTTGCATCAATCGTCATATCACTATTTCTAGTTAGTGATGAACGTTTCTTAAACTACCAACGAATAATATGAACAATTATACATTTTTTAGTTTAAGTTAATTGACAAAAATAGTCAGAATAACAGTATCCCACAGGCGAGATAGAAAAAAGGAATGTTTCACAAAGTTTAAGTTACACTCGAACTGCGGCTCTAGATCAGAAACTTTCTAATTGCAGTTGTAGAACTTTTTTCATTATCCCCAGTAGGCTACAACTGGTCTCCCTCTAAATGAAATACATTAAACAGTAGTTAGGAGAACAAATTGAACTCGTGGATATACTCAACATCGGATAACATTGAGTTCTAATTAACGGCCCACTCACGACTCTGACCTCAGATTCTGTTTCAGAAACATGTGCTGCGACGTCGTGAGCTTTGGGGCCACCTACATTTTATAGGTGAGGCTTCTGTGCAACATCTGGTCATGTTCTATCCCGACCATTTTGGAACAAATGACTGCGAGCACAGATGGATCAATCCATTTTTTCCATTCCTAGATGCTCTTACTATACTCTTAAATTAGGTTCGTACATTATTCAACAAAAAGTCACTTCAGTGAAGTTCATATCCCATTATTACATAGCCAATGTCATCAGTTTGATCACCAGAGGTCATCGACCTGTACTATGATGAAAAAGCGTCATTTGGTAATGCCACGATGGTATTCAAGAGGCGAAGGTAAGGGCAACCCTTGGCAGCCTACCAACTTTGAGCACCATCCAGGTGTACCAATCTCGTACTAGGGGATTATTATTTGTGTACAGGTCATTACTTAGGAAGAGCGTATCCTAATAGCTACGATAACAGAATATTTGATCAGAAAAAAATCTTCTAGATTCTGAGACATGAGCTGTTACTCTTGAAGTGACTCAAGGTGTTTAGTACCAAACCAATGCAGATTATGTTTGGAATGTAACGGAGATTATCAATTTTCATTTTCTTTTTACAGGTATAAATCAAACAGTACTTTTAACCTTGTTTTTTCTCTTTTTGAATAGAATTGCACAAAATCAATGGCTTAATAAAAGGAACAGTTCGTATATTTAGTAGGTAATTTAACAATCATATTAAGAATTTAAGAATATTTTTTTAAAACTATTCAGGCAGAGGTGAGTGGCTCTTTATTGTGCCAGGAACTATGTATATATAATATAAAAGCAGCAGGATGGGCGTTGGTCTAGGCTATCATAGATCCCGAGCAGGCCTGACAGCTGGACGTGACGGCTCACTTATTGGGCTAACCTGGAGCCATTATGATTCATAGCACGTGCCTTTATTATATTATATTTTTTATTGACTTAATTTTTATAGAGATGAATTTAGTTCTAACAAATCAGTTATGTCAGAAATAATTAGCTGCCTTATTTGAACCCTAAGCAACTTCCTGTAATATTCTCAAAGTCGTAAAAACATAATCGTTCCAATTATTATAACTTTATTTTTACGTATAATTCAATAACTGAGTGCTATGCTAAATAATCCAATGATTAAAATAATAAAAATTAATATTGGATCAAGTTTAATTAACTTACGAAACACATTACATAATTTATAAATGTCGTTTTAACGTTACTATTTAAACTCATGAACGCGACATGTAAGTTTAATAAAATGTTGCCCAAGAAGATTCAGGCATCTTAATATCTCTTTACATGCTTTTGTAAATAGTAATAATAAAAGAGAGGAATAAAGAAACAATGGAGAATTTAGTTATAGTCATAGAATAAATTTTCTAAATAAGTAATTTCTGTTAATTTTCATTCTTACAAAGGCGTCTGGAATGAGTCGATGGTACAGCAGAATAGCTTTTCTCTCTTTTGAAGCACCAGAAAATTATGGACGTTTTTAATTGATAATAAAAATATTTTTTTATTATATAATTAAGTTAATTTCATTTGTAAACTACACAATTTTTCATTTACATCATTATTAAATTGTAATATATTATATACTATATATTTTGTTTTACATTCTGAAAAATAAATGAATTTATTCGCTATACCAAAAATAAATTAAAAAATCACAAACGAGCATTGATAAACAAGCAAAAGGTAATTCCAATTCTGAATGGAAGTGAATTCCTCCTGAAATCATTCAGTGACAAGTGGAGGCAATTTCCGTGACATCCAGAACAAAAGAGGATCACTACAATGCGGAATTTTCCGAAGGGAAGAGAGAGGGGACAGGGAAAGAGAAGGAAACGGGCAGGGAGGGGAAGAGATAAATGTATAAAATATAATTTGCCAGAGGAATCATTTCTAATTTTATAAAATATTTGCTAACTTTTAATGAGAAATTAATTAAATATACAACCCCATTTATACATTCCACGCTCTCACTCCAAACAAATAAAAATAAATAAATAATAGCTTAAATTGTACTTGGCAAATCATTCATCTCATACAGCACAAATGTATGTAATTTTTCTATAATGATATTCCGATATTATTTTACAAATGTATGTGTATATTATTACCATTAATTTCAGTGTTATTACAACTGGATACTCGCATATAAGACGATTTCTCATTATTTTTTAAATATTTTTTTATATAATGTTTGTAAAAGTTTTATTTATCCTTGATAAAAAGATAGAACATATTAAAAAATTACATAAAACTTTCCATTGAGTAAATCCCTTATATATGAAGATATATGGTTAGTACCTAACAGTTTAACTTTTATTATTACTATTAATTATTAATTAAATATATACTGTGAATAATCTGATCTCTTGCTTTGCAAAGCATAATTTAAAATAGGGAGATGTCCATGAAGAAGTTTAAACTTGTTTTATCAATGGGAAACAATTTTATATCTTCCTATAAAAAAAATTTATTTTACTTGTAATTTAATTAATTTTGTTAAGTAATATCTCCTATTGTTGATTTATAATTTTATATTCAAAAGAAAGTTGCATTGAGAGCAATAGAAAAATTGTGATTGTTGATATTAATAATTGGGTTTTATTTTATTTTTTTCTCAGTTTTCCATCCCACACTTACTTGAATAGATCAAATATCAGATCTAAAAATTAAAATGAGCTTGGTATACGATAAGAAAACTGAGCGCCACCGTTCCTAGAATAAACCAAATGATATAACTATCTGGTAATCCTCCATTAAATGCTGATTTAGGATTGACTTCCTGGTGAACTCTCTTGAGACTCATCTTCAAAAAAGAGAAGCGACAAGTTACACTAATGCCCGGACACGATAAGAGCTATAGATAACAACGACGGGGCAAGACAAGAGTTCCCTTGTCCTCTTTACAGCGTCATTCAAACAGATTTATCCAAGTTGAGGTCGAATAGAATCTTAGTTCAGTACAGCACCAGGGTATTGCTAGCTTATGATTTGGTTGACGTTTACAATGATGTATACTTCTAATGAAACAATAAAAAAATGACTTGTCATCTCTGCAATATCTTCAGGAATTTATAACAATTTTGACTGTGGTGGAATGGATGCGAATTTTACGTAACGTCGGATATGCGAAAATCTGAAATTAATTTTTTTGTATATTTTAAATGAAAAGATAAATAACGCTTTTCAATTTTTTTTAACCAACTATCCTGAAAAATATTATAAGAACAATAGATTGTAATGCTAATTTAACAAATGATCAAGAAGGGATGTTAACTTGTTTTTATTGTTAATTCTGCTACAACTTTTGTAATATTTATTATGGATATTATAATAATTATTTACTATGGAGTAACTAGTTTCAGACCTGCCAAGATCTGAGATTTTGGACGGCCAAAGTATATTCCGCCTTTGTTGTATTTTTGAAAATCGATTAAATATTTTCTATTAAAAGGACACGATTTTTCCCCGTTTAATCATTCAGATATTGGTATTTTTGGTTATATATTTGTCGGGAAGTTAGAGATTTCTCTTTGGAGAAATTCTCTCGATTACTAGTTAAAAGAATTGTTTTTTTTGTTGTTTTTTTATGTCTGTTTATTATTTATATTGTAATTCACAGTATAATCTACATTACTATATAAAAGGACAAGCCATTTTTCGTTAGTGATCTTTAACCACGAAAACTACAAAAGCAATATGTAGTAAATTTCAACTGCATTATCTTCATAATCAAGGAAGGTTTAGCAATAGCAATATTTTTAATTAAATTATTAATTAAAATGCGATAAATATGTGGATCCCAGGCAAGTTTGAAAATGTACCGATATATCGCTAATAATAAAGTAAATCTTTTTTGTCCATCTGGATTACCAAATTATCCATTAAAATTGAATGAATGTGAATTTCCAATTATGTTTTTACTTCCTAATTTAACTTCCTAATCAGTGCAATAGTACCAAGTCAAAAATATCATTGAGGCTATAATTCTTACTGAAGCTGCGACTGAAGAACTCCTAGAATCCCAATAATCATACAAATCTACCATTTGATTTCAAATTATTAAAATTTCCAATTAGAATTTTTTTTTTTCTTTTAGAACTGTAAAATCTCAAGGCCTGGCTTACAAAAACGTTGTAGTGGGTCTTCGGACTCATCGTTTTTCCCTCGGATATACAGTTAGGATATACCTAATATACCTTTTTCCAGAACTTATGAATCACACAATTCTTAAAAACTTGAAATTTAGTTTATTCGGATGTCTAATGAATTTATTTTTCCTTTTTTCATGCGTTCTACCGTATCTATTTATTTATCTATTCCTCGCATCCAAGCCGTAACGGGGTATTCTAGGACTTGTATGTGTGTAAATATTACTGGTTAACTCAATAGGCGTAAAGTTAATACTTTAAAGTAATTAAATAAAATAAAAAAGTACCGTCATTTCAGTTAGTCGCTAGTGAGATTCAATAACATCAAGACAATTTAAAAAAAAAAAAAAAATAATACTTGACTTTTGAATCAGAGGAAAAATAAAGGCTGTGATTTTATATCCTGGTTTGACTAGGGCGCCGAATGGAGTAATAAATGAGTCACCCTAGCATCTATTTATAGAAAAGTTCAAAGTTTTGTTACGTAAGTTTTTACGGTTACTGCCGATAGTTTAAAATTAAACACATTCTATTTCTTTTTATTTCTCCACTGAGGCAAAACAACAATGCTTTCTGATAATTTCCATAATGAAACCACACAGCATCGTGAAAACAAACTATAATTAGCCGGATATTGTGCTGGGAGCCGGTGATGTACTGATGGAGGACGAGCAAGTTACAGCGTTGATTGATGCTCTCCAGGGGCCATCCTTCTTGCAGATGGTCATCTTCCGCAGCGGCCTTCTTTGCCAGCCTGTCAGCGGCAGGAGATGTTGCTAATAACTACTCCTGGCCATGACTCTGCCTTCTCTGAATTAGCTCTAGGGCAGGCTACGTCAAGCTCTATGATAGATAGTTTAATAATTAGTCTTAGGATCATAAAGCGCTCTATTGGACATTTAATTTCCCTAGAGTTCATTAGTGTACATGAACATGAAAGTTAGCTCATTAAAAATATTAAAGCTAGGATTGATGAATTGTTTGCCACTTCTATTGGAATTTTTTTATTAGGAAACTATTCGGAAAATTCATCATATGTTCTAAAAACATAAAAATTTTCAAAACATCAGCACTTTGCTGTATACATATTTACTAGCATCCCCCGTCGCGGCTTCGCCCGCTCTCATAAGTTTTATTTGTTTATCGATAAAAATCTTGTAATCAACTATGCAATAGAGCATTATTTCTTCAGTGACATTTTCAAGAATAGCAGCAATTTTTAACCTGGTTAAAATTACATTGTATCGGTGTTTGCATTAGACATCCAATTTTTAATTTTAATGTGTGGTTTAATAACCTAGATGGACAGAGACGATTACTTACCCCACCCCATCTATTTTCAACAGGTTTCTTAAAAATATTTATTTTTTTATTATCATCCTGAAAAAAATTAACGCGCTAAGATCAATGTCCGAAAGTTTTCGATCTAAATATGAGATATCGCTGTTTAGTGGAAATATATTTATCCTTCATTATTGCATTTCTTCTTAAAACTACTGGAGTTCAATAGCACGTTAAAAAGTGGATTACGATTAAGTTACTGTGCTTCTTTAAATAACATTATTCGTGGCGTAACTCAATTTTCCTGAGTTTACCATCCATGAACAGTTTGTTTAGAGAAATAGGACTAATTAAATACTAATTAAGTTAAATACAGTTTTAATTAAGGTTTTTCGAGTAAATTCGTAAACACTGAATGCTTTGGCTTAGGTATTTTTCTAATATCTCATTTAACCTGAACAGAAAATCATTTAAACAAAATAAATAAATCTGGATATACGTCCTAATCCGAATTTAAGTTTCACAATAATTCATTTTCAAACAACAGGCATGCAAAAATAAAAAAAATGTGAAAATGAAACCCAAACAGAAATTAGAAGGGAACGTCTTCTAAGAAATTATTAATAGGCTAGAAGTTATGAAGAGGTTTCTACCACAAAGATATATTACCGCATAAGGAGTTCGAGTGAGTCCAGAGGTTTCTATTATATCTAGTGTTTAAAGCACAAAGAAATCAAAACAAAATGTTTATATGTTACCGCAAGTAAGGATCGTTATGACGACTACATGACGTAGTCATGAGTCTCAGTCGGGACTGGTTGAGCGTCGCAATCGATATGAGTGCTTACATCCAAACCAACTACCTCCTATATAAATAGTAAATCTTTTAAAAGTGAAAATGTGAACAAACAGAAATGTGTGAAAAATTGAAATGCCTTGTAAGATATTTCAAAGGTAATAGTTTTGCAAAAATTATGAATACAATTTATTTCATAATTTTAACAAGAAATTATATTATATCAAATTCCAAAATTAAAAGAGCACGAACAAAATTGAAATCCTAGTTATAACATAATTTTAAGATTTTTTTTTTTCATATTTTCTTTAATGAGTCATTATCTCATCAAGAGTCTCACAGGTATTTCTGAGAACCATTGTTCGATCTTTCTTTGAATAGCTAGCTCACTATCTTATCATGCATTTAAGATAGAAAGTTAATACTCTGCTAACTGAATGCATCATTTGTGTACTTATTGTGAAATATTACAGTTATTTCAAAGGCTAAATAAATAATAGATCGGAGAAACAAATGATTTAGAGTACCTCCTTGGTCACAGTGTAGGTCATTTCAACGGGACATTAAAAGGCCTATCTAGAAATAAGCAATAAACATTCCATACACGATCAACTAATTTCAATTTATGTAAAAAAAATTGTTTTCTCTTAATAATAACATTTATTCACCATAAAGAAAAACTTTCCACGTTTTTTTTTTTTTTAGCCACTTGAATCATTTTGGTCAAATTCGACATAACCCCTTATTCACTGAGATGACTGATATATTCTCATCCGTATTCTTCAATTTATTGTACTTGTCTTAATGACTTGTTACAAAGGAAATGTTTTCCCTTTAATTTAGTATTAATACAATACAATAATAACTCAATTCTCAGAATATTAATACCTATCGATAAATCAGAATGCATTTAGAATTGTAAGGTTCGGTGATTTGAGAATAAATGCTGGCAATAATATATAGTAGGTACCTACACTGATTATGTTAGATATTTTTAACAGGAATATCCAAATTACAGTGAAAAAATAAAACAAATAAGCCATGAAAAAAATGACAGTCAAAATATAATACTACAAAAGACAATTAAATTATTGACTGTTTAGAAAAGAAACGATTATTTTCTAGTAAACATATTCATCATTGTGGTGTGTTTTCAGGTTCTCAATCGTGTTCGGATGTTGATTCTTGGATCTATTAGAATATTATTTTAGTGTTTGCTGGTCATTTTCACCCCAGTATTTTTTTTTTTTTTTACTTGGGCCGATTCCAGCAGAAAGTATTAATTAATGTAAGTATTAAATGTGGTAGATTATGCCGGAAATATTTTTACTAGAACTTATACTAGGAACAAATCTTAGTCATCTCTCTACCCCTATCTCTAGACCCCAGATACTCAGATCATGATAGGTATGCCTTACCCTAGGGCATGCTCTTGGAATACCTTCCGCGACGATAGGGCGCTGAGGGAAGCAAGAGGAAGTAACTTGGAGCTTATTAGCGACGGACAAGACAAACAACCTGAAGCACACAATGACCCCAGCTCCACACAAAGAGATAATGAGCAGCTGATCACCGCGTACCAAAATAGCTGCAGTTTCCGGAGGGTGTGTTCCTGTATAAATAGATACAGGTTGGTAAACATAACGCACCACTCCTTCTGTCCTAGGTTTTTCAAGTACTTTTTAAATATTTTATCGAACCTGTACATAAGGAAGCAATAATACAATAAAGTAATTTGACGGAGAAAAAAAATTTGCTATCCACAAATTTATTCCAAAATCCTGTGGGTTGATTATGATTTATAGTTGTTCTTAATTAAACCTCCTTTGACATAAATTAATAGAAAATAAAATAAATCTGAAATAATTACAATAATAGCGAAAACCAAAAAAATAAAAATTATATTTACGAACAGCCTGGGCACGATCAAATCAAACTTCTATCTCTCAGGTGCATCAAGAGTGTCAAATGTAAAACAAGTTAAATGACACAAAAAATACTTTAATTGACTGAAGTGGCATGCGTGAATCCAAAACGCACTACCCCAGAGTCCATAAGTCCAAAAGAGCAATAAATTACTAGGATTTTTTTTTTCCTGTCCAAAGGATGTCAGAATATGCGATACATTGACCAATTCCTTAATAGATGTCTGAGAATGAAGTGACAAATGTCATCCAATTATAATAAAAATTGAATATTATTTTGTTTATATTAAGCAACAGCTATAGTTTCATTAATATTTAATTAATTAATTAAGTTGCTTAATAAGTGTTTCTTTATTTTTATACTTTTGGCTTCTTATCACCTAGCCATTAGATTGCACAATTCACTATTAAAACCATCCCACTTTTCTTTGAAATAGTTGTAGATTTGCTTACAGTCGGATAGTTAGTTTTAAATCAATTATTAATAACTAGAGTTGAAAATATAATGTTTTTATAATTTTACATTATTGTGAAATGTAATGAGAAAAACACTGATACATTTAGATTTTTAAAAGCATAGGGGAAAAAATGGTTACATTCATTTAGAGCAATATCTTTTAAAGATAAATAAATAGATATAGTGGTTGTCCTCAAAATATTATGCATATTAGCTCTTCTAAAGAAAATATAATGACTACATCAAATGGAAATAATTTGAAAATTGAAAGGTGTATGTTCTGTTGTCTATGACTCAATCTGGACAAACATACAAGACAAACAAAAAAATGCTGCTCGTCGAAGTTTCA
Source organism: Euschistus heros (assembly GCA_003667255.2). NCBI lineage: Eukaryota > Metazoa > Arthropoda > Insecta > Hemiptera > Pentatomidae > Euschistus > Euschistus heros. The sequence continues at coordinate 628,794 of RCWM02000341.1, read as the reverse complement.
ATAGCTCCTACGTATACTAGACAAAGCTGCCAGTTAATTACAATAGATTCATTTAGATGACTAAAATACGGAAATACTTACATAGTATCTGAGGCCATTTTAGGTCGACCGTTTTAAGGTGTTTACCTCAGCATCACTTCAGCATTATCGTAACCCCAACGGCATGGGGTGTAAGTTTACTTTGAAGCGGAACCACGAAATTAATCTCGACCACACTGGCAAGAATAGGTTCGTAACCAGTTAAATAACCCGTCCTTCCTGCACTTGTTGGTGTATATAAGCACATTAAACCCCAAAAATATACAAAAAACGTCTAGTATTCAATCCTTATAATCTGAAATCATTCGTAAAATAGTCAATGTATTGTATCATTTAAAAAGTTGATAAACATATCAACCTCAATTTGTTATACATCGCTGTATTCATCCGTCCAAAATACCGATATTTTAATTTAAAAAATCCATATCTATCTGTTTCTTAACTTATTTTCCATTCGATAACCGAAAATTGTTCGAAGCTATTGGTTTGAGCAATTCTTATTTAAGAAGTATCTTTAGAAGTTCTCGTTTTCAGCTACTACATAAAATAATAAGATTTGTGAACGTGTGAATTTTAAATTTAATTATCTGTGTTTATTTATCCGTTGTAGCTGGTTTAATGCAATGGCAATAAGATGAAATATTCATTTAATGCCTCTTTTTCATCTCTCTCTCTCTCTCTCTCTCTCTCTCTCTCTCTCTCTCTCTCTCTCTCTCTCTCTCTCTCTCTCTCTCTCTCTCTCTCTCTCTCTCTCTCTCTCTCTCTCTCTCTCTCTCTCTCTCTCTCTCTCTCTCTCTCTCTCTCTCTCTCTCTCACACACACACACACACACACACACACACATCATCATCATCTGTGCTGTTCCCTTCGTTCTTCTATCTATTTCTTTCAAGTTTTAATATATTTTTTTACCCATTTCACGATTTTATTTAAATTATTATTATTATTATGACTTGAGAAGAGCGATTGAACTTGAAGTTACTTAATTATTTTATTATAACACGCACACACACACACACACACATATATATTTATTATTTATTATATTTATTTATTTATGTCATAGTCATCTAAATGTGAATTCTACGGTGCCTAATAAACAATATCCGCTAAAACATGCTAGTTTTTCAATGGAAAAGGAACGTGATAGTAACGGTATACAAAGAAAAATGGTAGGCCAATGAAAAAGACATTAGAGCCAGTAGTCGAACAGACAAGAGAGAAAGTTTGATCCAAAAAAGGTGTTGCCATCGCTTTATATCAAATTAGGGATCATGAAAAATCTGTCCAACTATTATCAAACCAAGTGAAACGTTTTAAATAAGTTTGCGACCTCTTCTCTTGTTCGTATTAGACGCAATTTGAAGAAGGAAAGTAAACATTCATCATTCATACAACCGTAAACAGTGGCGCCAACTGAAAACAATTGTATAATAATATAATAATATAAAAATTAATATTGATGAGGTATAGTTGACTGTTTAGTATTTAGAGAAGTAGATAGTTGGGGTATGCAGTCATAAAGATACACAGCAATTAAAAAATAAGTTTTTTAATTTGTAACGCCAACGTTTCAACTTGCATTGAAAGCCTTCTTCAGGGTTTCTGTTTACATATGTCACATTGCAATGCAAGTTGAAACGTAGGCATTACAAATTGAAAAAATTATTTTTTAATTGCTGTATATCTTTATGACTGCAAAACTAATACAATCTACTACTCTAAAAATGAATACAAAAAAAAGTTTTTTATTCATCTATTCGAGTCTGACTTCATTATATGTCTTTTTTTAATTTATGTTTTTCAAATATGTATGTCGGTATATAGAAGATGGAGTGTTAATAAAATATTTTGCCATCCAAATGATGTTTGATGGCATTATCAAACGTTATAATAAAGAAACTTGTACGATTTTTTTTTTTTCCAAATTCATTTCTGCATTTATTTTTTCTTTTAAATATTTTATAGATTATTTATTAAAATATAAACTGAATACATTTTTTCCAGAAAAAAACTTCTCTCCTATGTTCTTCCTATGAATTAACGTCAATTCTAGAATCAGTTGTGAAAATTACTACGCCACAAAGCCTGTAGTATTACAATATCATCAAATTCACTTATTGTTACTCCAAAAGCAAGTGTGAATCAAAATTTAAAAAATAAAAAAAAAAATAATTACGGTTCATTGATATTTATATTTCGATCAACATTATTAAGAAGCTAGTTTCAGGATTATTTCGAGTAGTTATAATTGCATCATGCGCTACACACATTATTCTTTATATAAACCCGTCTACCGCTTCCTCAACTAACGGCAACCGACTATTAAATAGCCCTGGGATACTCGCAGATATGGGAGACCTCTCCAACACTCACAGATGGGTACATGGCATCCACTACACCATATCCGGCTGGGTGACGTCAGGCTAAGACAGACACATGGTTACGCACTAACAGATGTGTTGCACTGAGCCTTGCAGGGCAACTGTCATCGCTCCACTCAATCAGTGTGCATAGAAACCATATTTTATGATAGGAGTTTTCAAAATTATATTCGTTGTATTCATCAGCCTCTACAAGGTTGATTCATGGCCTATTTTAGCATTTACCGCCAATTCTTTCTGTCGAGATCTTCTAACTTCCTACTACGGACATCCATCACAAGCTTAGATAACTGAACGTAATGTTTGATGCTAGAAAATGGTCTTATAATGACTCATATTCCTGAAAAAATTCTAAACATTTAAAATACCCAAGGATGTCTTCCAATGGTCCTTAAATCCTTCCTATAGCGACGATGTTCGGAAACATGTGCGCTGATCGATAGTAGGGAATATTTATTAACTGATGTTTCAATGTTTCGGGGAGGACATATGCAAATTCATGCATGGCCACTCCCCTTCAGTCCAAATGTCCCATGTCCACTTTCTAACAGGGCCCAATTTCACAGGGCGCATATTTCATATCATATATGCTTTTAATAACTTGAATGATTCCTCGCTTATCTCTGGACGTCCCGTGTCCTAACCAGTCGCTTAGTGAAAGTTAATTAATTTGAGAAGTGCTATCAAAACCGCAGATAGGATGCACTGAGAACTCAGTGTGAATACTAAACAAGAAAGAAAAATATAGTAGCGTTCATAGCTAGAATACAAAAATAGCTGGAAATGATACATATATATATATATATATATATATATATATATATATATATATATATATATATATCCCGAAAAACATCATCAAAACTCACAATTTCGTTATAAAATGAGTAATAAAAAAAAGTAATACTGCCACAATAAGAAACGATTCAAGGTATCACAATCTAAAAAGGATAATTAATAATGTTTCAACAAAAATTTTATTATAAGACGTCAAGTGCTCAAATATAAGAGTAATTGTTGTAATCAGACATTCGTAGCCCATTCTGAAAACTACAAATTTTTGGAATGTGATGACAAATGAGATGTCTTTTTCCGTGTCAACAGCATAATAAATTCTTATTCCTTTAGTAGAACAATGTAGTTCTGGAAATCATAAAATTAAGATGGGTTAATAGTTTAAACAATATTTTTTAAATCAAAATAATGACATTGATATCGATCTTCAATTATGGCAGGTCCAGGAAAAAATTAAATATCAAAACTTTATGTTTAATCTTATGTGATGATTTTTCAAAACATTTTTAACTAAATCTAATTTTTGCTTGTCTGACCAAGAAAAACACAATATATTTTTTTTTTTTTTTTAAACTGGCTTGTTAATAGTTATTAAGATTGTGGCTGTACGATTTTAAAAAAAAAAACAGCTAATTAAATTATCTTTAAAAACGTATATAAGAAGGTTACCATCCTCGATGAACCTTTAAGTCAATAATAAATAAAACATAACCTGATAAATAATAACTAAAGTTTAAATAGATGTAATCAATCCTTTAAATCAATATTAAGTTTAAATTACTATATTTCAGCTTAATAGCAGTATTATGTATAATTTTTTTTCCTTCCCGATATTAAATTCTAATAATATGCTATTTCCAAAAAAATATTTTCCTACTTGAAGGTACCCACTGTGGATCAGACAACGTGGGAAGTTGTGCTCCTTGGGAAACAGGACTTGTTCAGGTCATTTAAAAATATAAAATAAACATTCCCAGCAAAACATCTGGCAATTTTTTTTATACACAGCAAAATATTTTTTTTTTCGACTATGAAGTACATCATTCATGATTCTATGAGAGTTGATAATGAGGCTGATACAATAGCATATCAATGAATTCAGTATACAAAAGTTCTCAGCTAATTATAAATCATGAATCAAACAAAGAAAAACAGTGCTTCATATTACAAGATCTGTCCCTCACTTAATCATAGATCATTAATGTTAATTTAATATTTTAACATTCAATACAATTTTTGCTATTTCTTCGTACTTATTAAAATATAAAATAACTATTAAAATACTATACAAAATTATCTATCGCATATCCTAAGCTTTTCATACAAGAAACATTACAATATAATCTTCACGATAGGCCGATATATATTAGTTTAAAAAAAAAAAATTGCGGAAAAACGTATTGCTATCGTAATCAGATATTAATGTTTAATTCATGAATCACAAATCTTGCCCTTACAAATTCATATGCCTTACGTAATACGGACAAAGAAACATTTGTCAATGACAATGATTTACAATTATTTAAAAAATACACCTGTAGTGTTATAAGAATCACAGTGTTTGAAGGAGACGAAATCTAGAAAAACAATTGTTTAAGAAATAGATCATAAAATAAATACAATTCATGGCTAACCTAATTTTTCTATTTCTAGAACTTCAGAAAAATTAGGGTTAATTTTCTAGACAATGTTTATTTTAAATATAGATTTTTGTGGGATGATTAAGAAAAAAGGAAATTTATTATTGTTAATAAATTATTAATATTTATTAATTTTTCAAAAAATTTAGTCAATGTTTGATTTTACGAATCTTTCTATTAATATAAGATCAATTTTTTTCTGATTTTTTCCAAAATATGTATTATACTTCGACCTCTGTGCAATTTTGATCAATATATTATAATTATTCCAGGAGAAATTTACAACTTAGGAAAATATGCAAGCATCACCCAGTCACAACTTAACAAAGCATTCTAGAAACAAAGGAATCCAGGAAAAAGAAGCCACAAAAATATTAATCCTTCTAAAACTTCTTAAACGCGACGCCTTTAACTTTGCTGTGAAAGGTTTCTAAAATTATTCACTTAAATTTAAAAACACTTATTTACAGTTATTTTTAAACATTTTTAAAAAAACATAATCTGGTAAAAGTTTAACCATTTTTTAATTTAATTTTACAGAATAGAAAAATTTAAATATATGCATATTGAAATATTTTGGTTCACATATTGTTTCACATCATTATGTAGATTAGACATTCAATTCATAATGACATTCCTTATGATTCAATCTATTATTCTGGTATTTACTATTAATATTACGTCGAATGGTACCTTTGATGACACAGTTGTTAATCTTGGGTATTCCCGTGATTAGAACAGATATACATCGATACGTTCTCTTAAAAAACATTACTCATGGTGAAAAGAATACTCGTGAAATCGCAAATAATAAAATTAAAAAAAATGAGTCTAACTTACTAAGTGAAAATATTCCTATAGTTACAATATGAAAAAATATATTTTTTGTATTTCCTCCTTCTAAGCAGAAGTACAATTGAAGGGTTGTGTGGATGAAGGAGTTATAAACACAATTTTGAGTAATTTATGTTTAATATTTATTTTTTTATACTTTCCATTAGGAGAAAAATTTTACCCTTCATCTTCTTCACATCTCTTTTTCTATTTGCTTTGAAATATTCATATTTTGCTAATTAACACTTCTTCTCATAAATCCTTTATACATTGAACTAGATTGTATTTTTTTAAAATGTGACCTAACCCCTTCATCCACCAAACCATTCAATTGACGAAATCAATGGAGGTGATAATTTACTAAATTCCAAATCCGATATTTTAAAAAATTATCAATTGGCCGTATGAATTTATTAACATACTTTTAAAATAGAGGTAATATGCAATTCCTCCAATTTTACTATTCATCAAACAAAATAGATATAATATATAAGTTGCTTTCATATATCATTCAATTGCTCTTTATATACAAGGTGAGTATCTCTTAGTGTAAAAAAAAAAAATTGGGTTAAACTAGATCAAAAATGTAGCTAAATGCCGCAAATCTCATCTTTCTATTCCAATCCGTTTCTGATATACGATAAATCAAAGACTTTTTTGAGGAAATCACGTTTTTTCCCATAAAAAACTGTAATATCTCGTTGGTTTATATTTGTATTGCTTTCGAATAATGTGGAGGAACTCCATGTTGTTGGAAAATCATATTTTGCCAAACTTTAGTTGGAATATCGTGATGAAGTTGGGGTAGAATATTTGTAACAAATCTTAGTAATTTCATCATTCAATCTGTTGAGCAAACTTTGATTTTTCAACACTATTCGACAGCGATACAAATATGAATATACCAACAATACTCCACATAGAATGGTAGAAATCCCGTGTAAAAATGAGACTAATTTAGCCATAAATTCACCGCAAAAAGTCGTATTTTTTAATATCATCTGCATTCAGAAGCTTATAGCAAAATTGAGGTCTATGTTCATTATTATTCGTTAGTTTCATTCTATGTTTTATGTTCATTGAGTTTTAAACCTTACATTGAAAAACTAATAAAATAAATCCTAAATAATAATAATAAATAAATAAATGTAATAACATAAGATCCTCTGATCTGGTGTCACTTTATTGACAGTTTTCCTTTATTTTCTATTAAACAATAATTTTTTTTTTTTTTGCTTTTTATCCCAATAAAGAGTTTTTTATGTTTAAAATGCACATTTCCATTAAGGGATTGTCATAATGTTTTATTTACCCAAGTAACCGATTTGTATACCAAATGAGAACACCATGTTTTTTCGGTTTCAAAAGTAAATATCTCCATGAAATTGAAAAAAAAAATCATTACGTTTAACATATCATTCGAAAGCTGATTAAATTTGCAAGTTTTTGTGAGATTTGACGTTTTGTGGATAGTTTTTACGAAAAACGGTGAGCGTTGAAGTAAATAAGACATTGTGACTTCCCCAAATAAGGTGAAGATCAAGCTGTTCTTAAGATTCTAAGTCTGTAAAATTCAAGGTTACGTGTACTCTGTTCTTATAGGAAATTTAATGCTAAATCCGAAAATGTGGCAAAATATTTAGACAAAATGGAGATATTACAGTTTTTATGGAAAAAAACTTGATTTGCTCAAAAAAGTCTTTGATTTATCGAATATCTAAAATGGCTTGGAATAGAAAGGTGGGATTTGCGGCATTTAGCTACATTTTTGAACTAGTTTAACCCAATTTTTTTTTTTACACTAAGAGATACTCACCCTGTATGTACTTATATTAGGTGGTGAAGATCACGTCAATACATGATTGGACATCTAATTTTTAATTTTAATGTTTTGAGTTGGTAATCCTGATGGACAGAAAATATTTATTATTATTTGCTACATATCGGTCGCATTTCAAATTATGAATGCCGCACCACGTATGTATCTCCAGTAATTGAAAATAAGTCAATTTTATTATGAAGCTCTAGATAGCTCCGTACCATTATAATCTCTCTTGAGAAATGGCGCTCAACAATAATCGGTCGATTTTCAAACATCACTTGAATCCACATGTTTTGCACTTTTAATAAATATTTAATTGAAATCAGTAAATTTTATTATTAGCTAAACCTTGTATGAACTTATGCAAGTGTGAATGAATTTTGGAGGGAATATAGCGTTCAAAATTGCTGACATCTTGAAGATCGCGAAGCTATTCGCTTCAGTTCCTGAATTTATTAATATTCTAAGTTTTGAAAGCTACCATATACTTAGAGCCACAGACATCCTCATTCTTATCTAAATGCCAATCCACTACCTAAAGCTGATTGAAAAAAAAAACTGAAGAGACTAGCAAGATATCCCTAAACAAATAAATAAATGAAGAGCCGAGAGTAAGATAATTAGCTGAAGTCAAAACAGCTCCTTCCGCCGTTAATGAAATATTGACTGCGCAGACAATCTAATTACCGGGAGCCTTAGAGAGGTTCTGATTAGATGCCAGTGACCTTCTATTCAGCACACCCCCAACAACAACCTCTGGTTAATTTTCCTTCCTTAATTGATTGTCGATTTTGAGATGAGATCTTTTTATGATCTATAATCTCCAATTTAGGAATATAATCTAAAGTATTTATTACATAGACTGTGAAAAATATTTTTTTGAAGCATGAGTAACATTGGAAAGTTGTCAAGTACCCATTACACAGTTACCAAAAAACCCACTATAAAACCACACTAAAAGCTCCAGCACTTAAACAAATTGTAGACAAATACGGCATTTTTCATTCAAACCAATGAAGCTCCTAAACGGTAGGTCTCAGCGACAAATCTTATGCAACAAAAAAATATTTCTGTTTAAATTTCTGACTAGGAATCTGTCGGAAAATTTTCGATCCCAGCAACATCTACAGAGCAAGAGCGTGTCAAAATATGATATTTTTTAATGTGAAAAAATGTTACACAAAGAGGTACAGACCTCCAACTAGAAGCCATATCAATCAACAAAAATTTTAACGAATAGTGTGCCATAATTGTTTAAATAATCTTAGTGATAACGAGGGAACATTCTAACCGAGCGGTACAGGTTACAGAATTTAACTAGGGTGATAAAAACTTCAAAAGTAAGTCGTGTTTATGGATTTGGTCTCTATAAGTCTCTATAATGGAATTTGGAAGGATTATTGAATTCCAGACTAAGAGATGCATTCAAGTAATAGAAAGTTATACCAAAATCAAGAAGATAAAAGTTAATGGCGGGATAACTTTCAATTTTTCTATGTACTTATGAAATGCTCAAACATTCTAAATACTAATATAAACTCTATCATTTGTTTTCTTTTAGGCAATAAACTGCAACTATGATATAGGGCACATAATAAAAACTTTCTTACATCATAAAACTCGACATGTTTTTCATGTTTCAATAAGCGTGTTAGGATCGGAACATTATAATGACATCAAAGTTGGAGAAAAAGTTCCATACAATACGCGACTGAATGCTGGATCAGTGACAGCTGGAGCATTGCCCACTGGAGTAGAGGGATGAGGAAGGTTTCAGGGAGCAAGCGGATTGTTAGGGACAGGATCTACAAGGCTCTGGGAGGGAAGCTGTTTACTGGCAACCAATCTCATTGAACGAGACGCACAACGTCACGAGAAAGGATGCTTTTCCAAATGCATCGGACCCAGTGTCCTTCATTCACTTCGTGTGAAAGTAATAAGTGAGAGTGTGGCTTGATAGATTAAACCGAAAAAATATCTGGAACTTTCCATCACGTACGCCTCCCCCATTCGTTGTTCATGTATTGACAAATTTCATACAATTCACCTATTATAAACCATATATGCACTTTCTGTAGTAGATCTCTAGGGGAAAACAAATTCAAGATGTCGGCAGAGGAATATTTACACAATAATGGCCATGAAACTTAATAATGTGACTTATTTTAATTTTCGTTCAGTTAAAAAATTCATAGGATATTCGCAAGTATTCATGTCGTATTACTAATAATTTACAAAAAAAAAAAAGAAGTAAATAAATAACAATAAAATCCGGTTATAAATTAAAATTAACTATACTATAAAAATAAAAGATATTTTATACAAAATGTTCATATCTTATTTTATACTTTAAAATATATTTATACACACTCGAATTTATTTTGTTTTTCGTGTTTGCCATGACAGCCATTAAGACATAGATCATGGAGAGAAAATTATAACTTGTGTTATCAGAATAGAAAAAGAAAAGCGACAGGGGATATATAACATATATATATATATATATATATATATATATATATATATATATATATCGATAAATTTCTTGACTGTTACTATTAAATGCTTAGTTAGGTTCTTGAGGTTCAGTTAATTATTAAAAACAACTGTTTTGGCGACGTTTCGAGACTACCATATATTGCCCTACTGTGTGTTTTTCCGCTAAATAATTATAATTATATACAAATATAATTAATACTATATATAATTTATACCATACCCACCAGTAACATTGTAATTAGTTTCATACTCTGTAATTATATATATTTAATTATTCCAACGCAAGACTAAAACGACAAGAAACTGCCCGTCGTTTCAGACTACTTTACATTTACTTGACAAACGTTCAAAGCTCCCAATTAATTATAAAAGACTCATATACATGACTGTGACTAGTTCTTTTCAAGTTTTAACATGTAATTATAATCGCTGTCAATTTACTTGATGTACATATATATTTCGTTTAACGTACAGTTGTAAATTTCAATAAATGTATATATAAAAAAAAATATTTTAACCTATGCATGTTGTTTTATATTTTTTTTATATCCTAAGTAACGAACTTTTTATGTTTTGAAATAACTTGTTAAACTTATATAATTTTATATTGTAACCTATTTTTTGTTAAACACTGTAGGGTATGATTATGAGAACAATATAGTTTCGAAATGTCACCAAAATAGTTATTTTTATTTATTGACTGAACCTCAAGAACCTCACTAAACACATATATATATATATATATATATATATAAAACATGATATACTCGAAAATTGTTTTATGTTTAAAGCTTAAGGATCAATAAAATACACCTGCCAAGACAATCTTCATTTTATTTGGAAATACGAGTATCATATCCCCAAGATTTTATAATAAAATAATTTATGTTAAACAAATATATCCTAAGTCGATGTAAAATGGATGGAACAGACAACAGCTGACTTCAGAAGAAGGTGACCTTCGAAAGGAATGTAGCAGGAAACTTGGTCGTATCGTATATGGAATATAGCACTTATACCGGTGTCTGCTTTTTATAAGGCTCGGCGGTGGTCCAGTCTGTCCTCTAGTACTTGTAACTTGAGTAACATCAACACCTCTTCTGGGAGAGTCCTTCTGGGAAATAATTATACATGTAAAACCTTGCTATCATGAACTAAAATTAATTTCCACTTCATCCTTATATTAATTTTTATAAAAGAGATTCATAACACTCTTAATACATACTTAAAAATTATATTTTTATAGTTCTTTAATCTTACGGAGGATACTCCGAATATTAGAAAAATAAAGATTTTTATTCATTATTGAAAGCGAGTACAATCACTATTTACTTTCAGATGCTGGTCAGTGTTCATTGTGTTCAAAATGTTTTAATGATCTTAATGTTAAAATGATTTATAACCTTATAATCTAAATACAATCACCAGTCGCGGCTTTGCCAGTTCTAATAAATAAATAAAATTGTAACTAACTTTGGAGTTTTATTTGTTTATCGATATAAAGCTTGTATTGTATCAAGCGATCATGTGATTACCGTGGTTAAAATTGAATTGAGTAGGAGGTCGAAGATTACGTAAAAGCATAATTAGACAAAAAGATTTTTTGTCTGGGTTGGATGATCCAGATGTACTGAGACTATTAAGAAAAACTCTTGCAGGTATTATACTGCATTATTAGTGCTTACAACTAAAGGCATATGCATCATATTATTACACGCAATATCAAAAGCGAAGGATTGACGTTTTGATTTAGTAATATAGTAATAATTTTTATTCGGCAGAAATAATTTTATTTATACCTTCTGGTAGGATCTTAATTTCGAACCATGAAAGTATATGACAGTGTGGAAAACCTCGTTCCTGACACTCAACATTGTACATTTAAATTTTTATAATTGTAAATTTTACTGTTGCTAAACCTTTCTAGAACTATGAAAATGATGTAGTTACAATTAGGTACAGATATGTTCATAAATATCGCATCATAAATTTAAATCTCTTTTAATGATTTAATTAAATATAAATAAATTTTATTATAGATTTTTAGCTCACTAACTATCGGTAAATTTTTCAACTTCAGTGTTATCCACATATAATCGCTATTTTTAATAACAAATTATTTGAAAATCAATAGCTTTTATTATTGCTAAACCTTTCTATAACTATTAAGATGGTGTGGTTAAAATTTGGTACAGATTAGTTCATTTTTTTTTTTTTGCGGTTAGTGATGTTTTGTCCATTTATATAATAGTATTATAATTATTAATGTTATCATTTTTGTATTTTTTGTTTAAAACTGTATGATGAATAGAGTAAATAATGTTAATACAATACTTACTAAGCACATGTGTGGGGGGACAGTTTGATTGAATTTCTTTTCAATTTAGTGGTCCTCTATATTCAATTAGTGGAATCTAATTACATTACTGAAATTACTTTTTTCATTATTATTCTTACTGTTACTAGGCCAAGTTAAAATATGCAAGATTCACTCATATTCACTGTGAAGAAAATTATTTTCACTTATTTAATACCAATTCCTTTCACACCCGCATTGGTTTTAATTTACAAAAATTGATTCCATATTAGTATAAAACGATGTGTCTGAACGAGACATTTTATATTAATGTTTTTTTTTCTTTTAACAATTCCAGACAATTTCAAGAAGTATCCGTTATTTGCAGAGATCATAAGATACATTAGTTTTGTTAGATGCGTAACCCTTAGTTGCGAATAAAATAAATTTAAAATTAAAACCAAAGTGAAGAATAATTGCAGAATATTGACCTGTTTCCTGGTAGGTCAATCTTATCAATGAGTATAATAAAGAATGGACTATAAGATTACAGATTGAAAATGGAAAAATACTATTGAATGCTCAACAAAAGAATACGTGATCAAAAAATACTTTCTAAAAAAAAAAATTGCCGGAATCTTTAATCCTCTTTAAAATCTAGGTTTCTCTAGCACTAGCACATCCACATTGACCCCAGGGTCGCCAATATCACAACAAGGGTGGCTGATGGAGAAAGCTAGACCTCCTTCCAAGAACTAACTTCAATGGATCTGATAGTGCATTTAATTATCCTCAGTTAAGAGAAGGGTCTTGGCATCTGAGAACAATTATAGTTCCATTCTAAACTTACGAAGGGTTATATTTTTATTTTATTACACAGATAAGCGTTGATGACCCTTAGGTTTTACGCACAAAAATCCGTCCATTAAATGAAAAATGAAGGGTTATTCGATACAAGACCCAAAGAACATACTACATTTTTTTTTTTTTTTTTTTTTTTTTTTTTAATGATGATTCATACAAATTAAGGAATATAAATATAAATATGTGAAATCGAGATGTGAATACCATTAATGATGAGTCATAAGTATTAATTTAAGTAAACACATAAGAAACTGACATGAAAGTACTTTTCAGTTTGTTTTTTTTTTGTCTTACAAGGGGAAGTTTGACTTGTAACTCACAAATTTGAATGCTGATTTTCGTGTAGATAGTATAGGTCGTTCTATAATAGCCTCCAATGAGCATTGGGAGCCATGAAAACAAATAAAATATGAAAATCACGTTTTATTTTTTCTCAGCTCTCAGACAAGATATTTCTCTATCTTGTCTGAGAGCTGAGAAAAATTCTTTCACGTTAAATTGTAGTTTTGTATGATATTTGAAATAAAAATATTTTCATTATGCTCAAGACACGGCCCGGCTTTAGGGTGCTCAAAAAATGATAAAATTCCAATGAAATCCGCTGTAAATTTTTTTTTTTTCATGAAAACCTGAACTCAAATCTTGATTTAACGCACTAAAAAACCCTTATATGAGAAGTTTTATCGAAATAAAAAATATGGATTTTTTACCCCTTTAGGGAGGACTTTAAAATTTTGAAGTTGAGATTTCATCAACTTCTGATGGCTATAACAACTGCTGTGTTCAACCGATTACGATTGTAATAACATCACAAGAATCAGCGTAAATTCTGTTTTTTAAGTGCGTTCCAGATTTAAGTGCACAAAACCTGATGTGAATAAAAAATTCCGAGGTCAACTATAAGTTGAGATATATTAATAAGGAGAAATTCTGCAACCTCCCGATTTGGGCTAAACTATGCAGTTTTACAGATTCTAGATCACCTTAAAAATTGTTTTCAATCGGTGGCGAAATATGTGAGGTAGCGAGATTTTCATAAATCGACAACCTTCTAAGAAAGATCCAATAAAATTTAGATAAAATAAATAAGATAAAATCCTAAAAAATTGTAGGGTTAAAAATATTTAATTTTTGATTTCGACAAAATTTGGTTTCTACAAGTTTTCTGAGATGAGGAATCTGAAAATTATATCAGTTTTTAGTTTAAAAATTTACCTTACCTCGTTATATATATGTGTGTGTTTTCTTTGGGAATACCACTAGTCCTTTTAACTTAATTTTTATTTAAGTTAAAAGGACTTTTTTTTTTATTTAACTTACTAAACATTTAATAGTAACAGTCAAGAAATTTATCCATATATATATATATATATATATATATATATATATATATATATATATATATATATATATATATATATATATATATATATATATATATATATATATATATATATATATATATATATATATACCTCCCAATGCTCATTGGCATCATAACTCTAGTTTTGCACTTTTATAGGTCCCTGCAACCCACATATAAATCGGCATTCAAATCTATGAGTTAAAAGTCAATACGTCCCGTTGTTAGTTAAATTAATGAAGCGATTTTTGTTTTTTTGATACTTTCCTAATATTTTTGGTAATATAATTTTTGTAATAATATAATTAAAATCAGTTTTATAACTCAGGCTAAATAAATCATCAAATTAGATATATTTAGAAGTAAAGGAAAAAATCTTCATTTGGTATTCCAAACTCGTTTAAATTACTGCTGCTATCAAATGAGCTGCTACCAGCACAACCGGTGCAAAATACGAACAGGTTTGCCAACCTTGTCGAGATCGCAAACCCGCTCAGACATCATCTGTTTTGGACTGAGATAACTTCGACCTGTCTATACGTTGAATGCATTTTTGATGAAAATAAAAAGATAAGATGAAAAATCCACATGGAAAGAATCAAACCTCAGATGTCAATGATACATATGTTCTTATCTAGCGTTAAAAAAATTTGAAGATAATGCAATATAAGCCTGATTTTATATATTATTAGATTATTATATTTCTTTGTATCACATTAAAAAAAAAAAAAAAAATTATTTAAAGAAGTAATTGACCTTCGTATTAAAATCATAAAAAAGTTATAAATATTAAAATATTTTATTTTCTTTCTTATTATTATAAAATAATTCCATAAGAGGAGAGTTTCTCAAACGAATCCTTAGGTTTATATATACACACACACACACACACATATATATATATATATATATATATATATATATATATATTATATTATAAAGCTGTATATGTATAAAATATAGAAAACAGCTAACATGTTTACTCATCCTACATCATTATTGAACCATATTGAGATAATTTTATTATATTTAAAATATTTTTTGTTTTATAAATGTATATGTATATTATATATTATTATATATATATATATATATATATATTGATGTTGATATATATATATATATATATATATATATATACATTACATTTATAAAACAAAAATATTTTAATTCTTATAAATACAAAAAGTAAAATTAAATATAATATAAAATAAATATATATATATATATATATATATATATATATATATATATATATACATACATACATACATACACGCACACACACACACACTCTCACATATATACATACATGCATAATTTTAATAATTGAAACCTTTTCAAAAGTCAATAATACTTATACAATCACATAGTACATAGATGAACATTACAATATCCATAATATAACATTATAATATAATAGCTTATAATAAAATAAAAGGATTATAATAATGAGTTAAATCTGATTTATATGTAAAACAAATATTTAAATTTAAATTTTTCCTGATTTTCCGGTTCAAGTTTATGTTATTTAAATTTTTTTTTTTTTTAATTTTCTCATTACAATAAGATAATGGTAAATTACTTGAAGGATATTTATCAGAGGTTTTATAAATTACGGGCAACAAACCTGATTTGCCATCATAACCTCAGAGACTTCAATGTTCATAGTAACAGAAGACGTGTGATTCTCTTTGATCTTTTTTTTTTTTTAATATTAAAAACTTAATCCTTCACAACAAAATCAATTAATTATCAAATATGTAAAAAATTTATTTGTTATATAATTTATTAAATATAGAAGATAAATTAAACATTCTGTAAATATTTTCAGATAAGAAAAAAAATTACTCCAATTTAATAAATACAAATATTTTAAACCTGATCTGTGTAGAAATCGAACGAAATCCGAGTGTAAAGCACAGAATGTTTTGAAATGAGTTGAAATGCTTCCCGAAAACATCTGCTCCGAAAAAATGTAAATAAACAGGGAAATACGGTTTCTTGGCCTCAATATTCAGTATAGAACGATATCAGAATGGGGAAAGAAATGGATAAACCAAGCCAAAACTAAATTTATGCCCCTAGTATTATCAAATAATGAAAACGTGTGCGGCGGGCTGGCTGCGTTATGAAACTAATCCTTAATAACATTGCTCGGTTACCAACAGATTTCCGAGTTGTTTTACCAAATCGGCAACAATTGGAGAAACAGAAACAAAAACAAAATAAGGGTCATCGGTCTTATTTGTTAAGAAATAATGGTTCGAAATAAATTTCGATCCTTGATTAATTGTAATCGAATCATATGATATTAGAGATTTAATTTTTGTTTATGAGAAACCAGCTACCATCACGCTCTGTTAATGTCAACATGCCATCTATCACAGGGAAAAAAAATCGTTCTTTATCAAGTTATTTTTTTTACAATGAACAAGATTCATAACAGAGGTATAATAATAATCATTGATTATAAATTTAGGCCAAGTTATATAGATATAACTAATAATATATTCAAACCAGCGGTTATAATAAATTTTAATTAAAACAGAAAATTGGTAAAAATTATATTTAATAAACTGTGTAAAGTGATGTCTTTTTCTTGTAAAATTTAATACAAATCTAAATTATTACTTTATATATATCGACAGATTTTCTAGAAAAGCATCATTATAACAATAGAAATAAAATGATCAAAGACATTGTAAGCATCATATGCTATTATTTATAACTATGGCTAATTTTTATTTAAATGATATATGTTAACTCACCAAAAAAATCCTCCCAGGTAAGAGAGCTATCCGAGTCGTAGGCGTCCATCGCTGTAGTTAAAATATATAAACACAACAAACAGTCAAACACAAGACGTTTATTAACAAAACTAACACGTCCGACCTGGCCCGGAGCCGGCCGAGTACTAAATCCCCTCCATCAGCAGCCCCACCATGGCCCA
This sequence comes from Euschistus heros, assembly GCA_003667255.2. NCBI lineage: Eukaryota > Metazoa > Arthropoda > Insecta > Hemiptera > Pentatomidae > Euschistus > Euschistus heros. Next base: position 611,305 of record RCWM02000341.1, on the reverse strand, counting down.
CCCCCACTGCTTCGATACTTTCACATCGATGTATGTCGACAATCGATCTCGTCCACTAAAAGGAAAGAATTATTTCCGAATTTCGTGTCAGTGATGTCAGTGGGTAGCAGTCAATTGAAACAAATAGACGAACTGCTAGAAATACCCAAGGTACCTGTTTCGTGAACCAACTTCCCGGCAACTTCAACAATAATACTACAAGAATTTAAAGTATAACTAATATTTTAGCTTAGATTATTTAAGTTTTGTACAAACTAAAAAAAATAGATGTATATCAGACTGAAAAACTAAGAGTATATTATAGCTAATTCAAAATTAAGGAGATGCTTCAAAATAATTCAATGCTTAGGGAGAGGCAAGTTGGAAGACTAGTGGATTTGAGTATACTATGAAAAGAAAGGTATCAGGTAAGGACCAAATCAGCCCTGCTGGGTACATTAAGAGCTGTATGGATAAATTGGTGACATAATAAGGAGTATTAACGAGTTTATGAAGGATTTTGGATTGTAAAGAATAATTGGAAGGATACGAGAAGAATTCGAAGGATAAGTGGAGCCCCAAAGCTCATTTTTTTATTCGAGTAGAGGAGGAAATTTTCTCCAAAATTGTTTTTGTTTTCAAGAGTTCTGAAACCATTCTTTTTATCATAGGATTTCACTATTGCATTCGCAATGTATGTTGATTCTTAAATATCCCTTAGATTATTTTATTCATCGAAGAATACTCGAATTAGCATTTGCACTTTGAAAACCCCCTACCTAACAGATATAATACAATAGAACTAACCATATAAAAACCCGTCTACAAGTACAAGGAAGAACATAAAAGAAATACAAATCTTTCAACATCTAATACTTTCACAACTGTTATTGATTCAGGAGCTATTGTTTAGCACTACACAACGTTATAAGCATGCCTTCTGATAAATCTGATACATACATGTATAATATGCGTCACTTTTACACCCGAATCAGTGGGTCGGTATTTTGCAGGCTATTCTGTACTCGATGAAGACAATGCCAACAAATCTTTTAAGTCCAATTTTTTTCTTGTTTTCATTACCAGTTAAGAAATTTAAAACACAAAAAATCACTTGATGAGTGAATTGCAAATGATTAAACAAATACAAATTTATTTTCGAAATGAAACACGACCATATACTACAATGAACACAGGTCTTGTTTGTCAAATAAGTATTTTTTTTTTTTTTTTTTTTAAATTTGTGTTTAGACTAAAATCGTGAAAGGGCTAGTCATTTTTTGTTTTTGTTTTTTCAATGAAAAAAAACAAAAACATTTTCACTCGTATATAAATCGCAAATGCGAATATAAAATTTTATTTATATATAAAATATAACATTTAGTTTCGAAATAAACATGTCCTCATTCTAAAATGGGCACAAATTTTGTTTTCCAACTTAGCATTTAAAAAAAAAATATCTGATCAACCTACTCAAAAAGGGGCTAGTTCTACCAAACTTAAGCCCGCCATTTGGGAAAGGATGTGCTGAACTGTATACCGGCCAGCCGTACCTAATTTATTTACTTTTAAGTTTGTACATTCATAACTCTCAATCCTAATGAGAAGTTAAAAAGAAACTAGTTTCAGACCTAAAGTTAATTTTAATTACAGTTATGACAGTTTCGCGATAAATAAATATAAACTTTCCAGTATTAATTTAATAACAGCTCGAAATGCTAAACAAGAACCCTTGTTAATCATAATAATGTCAATATCCTAAATAACTATTACTTTACTTTGTTTAGTTGTCCTAACTATAAAAATTATTATGAACGCCAGAAAAAATAAAAAATAAATGAAATAAATAAATAAATAATAATAATGATTTCTAGTAGAACATAAAAGTAAGTATACTGATATATTTATAAATATATACTACCATCCCCCGTTGCTATTCGTCCGCTCTCATAAGTAATGAACTTACAAGGGGACGTTTTGACTTGTAACTCACAGATTTGAATGCCGATTTTTTTGTGGGAAGTAGGGTTCTATAATAGCCTCTAGTGAGCATTGAGAGTCGAGATAAAAAAAATGAAAATAATGTTTTATTATTTTTTTTCTCAGCTCTCAATCTAGATAAAGAAATACCTTTTTCACGTAAAATTGTAGGTTTCTATGCTATTTGAAATGAAAAATACTTTCGTTATGCTCAAACACGACCCGGCTTTATGGTACTCAAAAACTCCAAAAAAAATGACAAAATTCCAATGAAATCCGCTGTAAATCAGGAAACTGGCATCAAATCTCGAATCAACGCACAAATAAAAAAAAAAACCCCTATCTGAAATAAAAATACACTAAGGAATCTAACGTTTACAACAAAACTCATAGTGGGAAAAATATTGGGTTCTCCGAAAATTAATGCAGGATTTCATGTTTAAACCAAAACCTGATATTATTATCAGAGAGGTTATTCATCTAAAGAAATATAATTAAAAAACATTAGGTTTCGGTTTAGACATGAAATCGTACATTAATTTCTGGACAGCCCAATAGATCCCTTAGTAGTATATAGAGTCTTTGTTTTTAAACAAAACCTGATATTATTTTTAGATTATTCATCAGAAGAAATATTTAAATATTGAATTCGACCGAAATAAAAAATTTTCGTTTTTTACAACAATATAGGTGTGGGAAATTTTTTAACTAAAAAATGATATCATTTTTAGATTCCTCATCCCAAAAAAACATGTAGAAACCAATTTTGGTTGAAATCAAAAATTAAAAATTGTTTACCCCTGAGATTTTTCAGGATTTTAAAAGGCTGTAAATTTGTAAATAACTTGCGCTCATAATCTCATAGATTTCGCCACCGATTGTAACCAAATTTTAAGGGCTTTTAGAAGCCGTAATACTGCATAGTTTAGTCCAAATGCGGAGGTCACAGTTTTTCTCCTAAATAATCTCAAGTTACAGTTGACCTCGGAATTTTTTTTCGAAATCAGTTTTTGGCCTCTAAAATCTGGAGTAAATCCACTGTTATATACATGGATTGAAAACAGAATACACGCTAATTCTAGTGATGACTATGAAATTTCAAAGAATGAGGGGAAGAGCCATCAAAAACGAATCTGATGAAGCTGTTCATAATTCGTTTCAGTCTGTCCCTTAATCCTGCTCCCATATAGCCATAGCCAAGATAGAAGTGAGGAAAGGTGATAGAGGAAACTAGGAGTTACGCGTACATTGAGGAAGGATTTGGCGAGAATGATGGAATAGATAAAACAATATCAATAAATCACAAAAACGTTTATTCAAAAAATTTAAATGAAATAAATATCAAGTCTTTACATTTGTCAGAAAACCTAAGGTTTTTTTTTTAATTCGTCTTTGGAAAATACGTATTTCAATCAGATTAAAGTAAATCATGCATGTGTTATACGAACTAACATATTTTAATTGAATCGAATGTGTTTTTCATGGCAACATCTTAAACAACTAATGAGATGTAATCAGTAAGATGTCATTTTCCTGATGATAGGTTGAGAAATCAGCATTTGAAGGTCGAAAATTGGGAGAATAATAAAGAAATAACTGTTGCAATCACTATTTGAAACCTGATCAACTTTTTAAAGAGGAGAAATTCTAAAAAGATAAAATGATAGTGGGTTACCAATTATGTTTATGGATTAGTTTAATAAAATATAAATTAATTATGAGTTGCAATAAATTAGCATATCCATATATTCACAATTATATCCAAACCATACATTATTTATTAACTTGCATAATTATTTTTAAAACCATATTGAACGTAAAAATAACAGGGAAAATAAGATTTGTATAGAGAAATTTATTAATGCGTTACTTATGCCAGTTATACTATCTAAATATCCGGAGTTGTTAAGAATGTAGGTTGTCAAAATAGTTACGGCTAGTTCAATGCTTTATAGAAAATGCCTCCCGCATTCTAAGAAGGGGTTCTGCAAATATCAGTTCTTCAAGTTCAAATGTTGCATCGTTGATAAGCACTATGAGAAGGAAAAGTTGATATTACAATAAAAAAAATTTCATTTCATTTTGAACAACTAAATAAATAAGGCTATGGCACTGGTTTTTTTCGATTATTTCATTACCATGTTCATCAGAAGTAGTACTTTTTCTGATGTGAAGAGAATAACATGGTTTTATTGTTCTGTTGAAATACTTTTTTTTGAAACTGTCCCAGAATATAGTGTTTTAATCATTGTAATTATAGTGATTAATAACACACTCCAACAAACAGAGGATTGTTTTGGTCGGTGCGGATGATATTCCAATCACTGGGGAGAGGGGGGAGGTGAGTTAACAAAGGAAAAAATTACAGATTTTTTTCCAAAGTGATTTTTAATTATGAAACCAACGTTAGAAGTTTCATTTACATTTAGAATTAGCTTCCATTACAGTCAATCAACTAATTGAGTGAAATGGAAATCCAATATAGTTTCGTTCCAATATACAGCACAATGATAACTTAATTACATCAAAACTAAACCTTATAGACACTAACTGATAAGTGCTCCATACCTATGTTTTAGAATAAGTGACTATGTTAAGTATTATAGGTCAATTTTCCGGACTATATTTAGCCGATTTCGATCAGTATTTTTTTGGTAATTCTACATTGAAAAAATCTGTATTTATTTTGGAGTTTCGTCCAATTGTCCCTAGGAGCTGATAAAAAAAAAAAAAATATACGAGGATAAAATGCTTTATTTTATGTATCGAGTTTGGACAAACACACTCTATCAAAGCGCAATGGCGGCCGAACGAAGTGGAGAGCAGAGGAACTTAGGAACAGTTTAAATTGAAAACAGTTGTCATCTAAAACTTTATATTCTACTTAGCTATTGGATAAAAGTTTAAGTTCTAAATTTATTTATCTATAAATTTCATTTTTCATTAGTAACCAGTAATACCTTCTTTCAATTCACATAATTTGGGCAAGGATAGGGGTCTGTTAAGATCTGGAGCCCAGAGCCTAGCAACAATTCAAGGACAAATATAAAAGCGGATAAAGCAAACATATAAAATTTTGAAAATCATAACTGTTTTAAAAATAAATTTGTATAACTGTTCACAATATAGGGTAAAGAATACGTCTTTTTATTGCTAAATGATGTTTGATAAACATTATATCCTTTTGTTAGTTAAAGCTATCTAGAGATTTTATTCATTAATTTACTTTTTTTAAATTTGGATAGTCTAAATTTTTAAACTTAAAATTCGATTAATCCTGGGTTAATTTTAGATAAAATATTTGCATAAAAATTATAAATAATGTAGGTTGGTTGATCATATATAAATAGGTGAAATAAACAATTCCTGACGCATCTTCAATCATTATCTCCTCAAATTTATAAATTATTCCAAATAAAAAAGTAATAAAATTTAATTATGCTTACTAAAACTCATTTCTTAATTGTATATACTTAACACAGATGTAATATAAATAAATAAATAAATAAAAATGTTGTTTACATAAGGTATTTTAGATTACTAAAAAACTGTTTTAAAACAACAAACTTTATTTAAATTTCGGTTCAACAATAAATGTTATTCACGAATTGTTTGAAGAAAGGAAAATGTTATAATCCAAGTAAATCTTGGTAAGCCCTAGGCTTTAGTCTTCTTGGCATGGAGTTTCCAAGTTTATACTCCACAGCTCCAGATGCGACGTGGAGAAACTCATGGTGTCGCCTTGTGAGCCTGTTAAAGACCTCTTCGAGTCGATCAACTCCCAGTTCCCGGTGAAGCTGGGAATTCCTTATAAACCAGGGTGCGTTAACCGCCATACGCAGTATTCTGTTCTGAAATGTCTGTAGTCTCTTTTTGGTTGATTTTGAAGTGTTGTACCAGACAGAACAGGAGTATGTCAGTAGGGGCCGCAACATGGTTTTGTATACTAAGATAGCAGTTCTGTGTCGAAGTAATGATTTTCTGTTTAAAAGAGGGTACAGAAGTTTAAGTCTTGCGTTAGCTTGTTGTAAGATGTAGTTAGTGTGTAATCTCCAAGTCAGTCTGGTGTCAAGGTGTACTCCTAGGTAACGCACTGCCTGGTCTTTAGGATTCCAGGGGACTGGGAGGTTATCGAGTCGAAGTGTAATCAGGTCAGTGATGTTGAAACGACGTAAGGTGAAGATTTTCGCTTCTGTCTTCGATGGGTTTAGCTGAAGTTTCCACTTCCGGAACCATATCGAGACACCGTTGAGGCCACTCTGAAGTTTCCTGATGGCTTCGTGAAGGTCGCTATCTTGGGACAGGAGTGCTGTGTCATCAGCGAATTGTGCCATAATTGTGTCCTCATCAAATTGGGGAATATCTGAGCAATACAGATTGAATAAAATAGGACTAAGTATGGCCCCTTGGGGTACTCCGGCAAGGATAACTTTTCTCTTGCTGATAGAATTGTTTATTCTTACCTGGAACGTCCTGTTGGTCAAAAATGATTTTATGATGCTGAAAAGGTAGAGCGGAGGCCAAGTCTTCTTCAGCTTGTGCAGTAAACCACGGTACCACACCGTGTCGAACGCTGCTGTCACATCTAGGAATACTCCCGTGTTATATTTTTTTGCCTCAAAGCCACGGTAGATTGCTTCGACGACTCGTTGGACTTGGTGTGTTGCCGAGTGGTGGGGCTTGAAGCCAAACTGATGTTGTGGGATTACATTGTTGTCTTCTAAATGTGAGCGGAGACGCTTCTCAATAATCTTCTCCAGTAATTTCCCCAGTGTGTTGAGGAGACTTATTGGACGATAACTGTCTGGTTCGTGCTTGGGCTTCCCCCTTTTGTGAAAAAGGAGTACTATAGCGTTCTTCCAGGCGTGAGGATAGTAACTAAACCGGAGACAGGCGTTGTATATGCTGGTTAGTAGCGCAATCGTTTTCCTAGGCAGCCTTTTGAGAACTACGTTAGGTATCAGATCATCTCCTGGAGCTTTTTTCCTTGACAGCCTTCGTATGAAAAATTTCAGCTCAATTGGAGAGACGAAGGGGATAAAGGGTTCTACTGTTGTGGTAGGTGTCGTGAGGTATGTGTCTACTTCGTTGTCAGTTAGTTCATCTTGTCTGTCAAAGTCTCTGAACTTATGAGACAGATGTTCAGCGAAGGTTGCACACTTTTCGTCATCAGTCGTTGCAGTGTCTGTTCCAAGTGTTAGAGGGGGATCTGTGTGGTTTGTCCAGTCAACCGTTTGGTTTCTCTCCAAAGCCGTTGGTCTCCTGGCACGAAACTCTCCAGGTAGCTGTTGTATTCTTGGAACCGCTCTTTGTCTAGTTCTAGTCTAATTTGCCTAGAGAGTCGGTTCATCTCACGTTTGTGATCCGGTAGTCTGTAGCGTTGCCATTGACGTCGAATGTGGTTTTTGTGGTGTATAAGGTCAAGTATGTGTTGTGGGGTCTTATATTGTTTGTGTGAGTGCGAGTACGTACGTGAAGTCGCTGTGTTTATGGAGTTGTATATGTGTTGTGTGAGTAGGAATATGGTTGCGTCTATGTCGTCAGTCGTGTAGTAGTGTGAGGGGATGGGAAGGGAACACGTTTCCTCGGCGAAGATCCCCCAGTCCACCTTTCCCGTGATGAGCCGAGGAAGAGAGGGTGGTGGTTGGGCTCGGGCGCCAAGATAACAGATCACAGGGAGGTGGTCCGAATCCAAGTCTGTTACGGGAGTTTGATGTATAGGGGTGGCAAAGTTACTGACGAGACCTATGTCTAATATGTCTGGGCGGTAGCCGTACTGGGTTGGATAAAACGTGGGCTCTTCTGGAGAACTTATTTAGAGACCAAGTTTATCAGCGATTTTTAGAAGTTTGGTCCCATTTGAGTTTCGGGTCCGGCAACCAAAGTCTGTATGTTTGCTGTTGAGGTCTCCGAGTAATATCGTTGGCTGTCCAGTAAATATCAGTTCGAAATCTGTGTCTGTCAGTCGTTTGCTAGGTCTTTGATAGGCCGAAACAATATTCAATAATGTATTATCTGTTAGTTTCAGTCTAGCTGCTACTGCGTCTAAATTTTGAAGTCGGGGTAGAATTTTCTCAGATTGTTCCAGGTCTTTCCTAATAAGAAGTGCTACTCCTCCAAATCTATTCTCAGTGTCAGTTCTGTATATTGTGTAATTTCTAATTCGAAAACTGTCACCGGCTTTGAGGTGGGTATCTGTGATAAATGCTATGTCTATTTTCTAGCGTGCCAAAACGTCTATCAGTGTGTTTTGGCGTTTTTTAACACCGTTAGCATTCCAGTTGAGTTGTGTTAATGTGTGAGTCAGTTGGTTATTAAAATTCTCCATTTTCATTTATAAACATCTGGGAAATTAACTGCATAAAAAATTGTTTAATTTGTGGTAGTACCGGTTTTAAGAGGTTAGTCAGAATGTTAGCTAAGTTTAGATTGTCAAGATCGCTAGTATTTTCGTGATTGGTTGGCTGAGTGGTCTGTTGATTATGAGATGATCTGCGCTGAAATATGTTGGGGAGTCTTGGGGGCACAGGGGAACGTGGAGCAGTAATAGGTTCATCCTGGGCACATGTGCTAGTTTCGGATCGAGTATTATTATTATTGACTGGAATAGTTTGTATTTGTGGTATGGATCTAGTAGAGGAACTGGGGAATTTATGTTGTGTATTTTGTGGAGGTTGAGTGGTATGGTATTGTACGTTTGTGTTGGAAGTGGGTGGTTTGTGTGTGTGTGAAGGTTTCATCGCTGGAGGTTTGTTTATATTCCTGGCTCTGTATTGTGTGAAGGCAATACAGCCCCTGTACCTCGGGCTGTGATTTTCACCACAGTTCACGCAGGTTATAACCTGAGGGTTGTTAGTGCAGCTGGATGTGAGGTGGCCCTCAGAACACTTCCCACATCGCGGGTCCAGCCTGCAGTAATTTTTAGTGTGGCCTACCCTAAGGCACCTTCCACATTGAGCTACCTGGGTAGAGATTTTACGGGGTTCCACCGTTACTATGGTGTGGAACAGTGACTTGAGAGATAAGATATTCATACCCGCCTCATTATTCACCAGTTCTACGGCACAAAGAGGGGTTGGCTGTCTGTACCTGTTATTAAGCCTAAGGACTTTAATAACGGGGTAAGTGGGGGGTCAGTAATTCTTGAATTTCTTCGTTTGTAAGCGAGTAAGGCACACCTCGGATAATAACGGAAAGATTTCTTTCCTCTGGGTTCACGTACGAGTAGTATTTTTTGTGGTGTGTGTCATAATATTTTGTCAATGATCTAAAGTCATGTGTTGTTGTCAAGGTTATTTTGAGTTTTCGGTTACACTGTTTGGTTAGAAATTCATTGATAACATTTTCTTTTATTTCTCTTACAATATGTTTGTATGGTTCGTCGCTAAGGAGAAATATTGGTGGTATTTTTGGTTTGGTTTCTGTTTCGTCATTATTTGGGTCCTCGTCCATATCTGTCTGTAAGGCATCAAAACTATTGTGAGTCGGTACTTGGGGGAGGGTCGTTGTACGCGATTTCTTGGCTCTTTTGGAGGGCTGTGTGGTTGATTCCCAACCGTCATCATGGTCACTGTCGACTGGGGGCGAAGGGAAATTTGATATTGTAGATTTACTGGAAGAAGGCTCACCTTGATCAGGAGGTTGTTGCTGACGGGATTGTTGTTCCAGCTTTCAATAACTCAGGTGTGATGGTCGAAACTGTTCTTCGCTGGGGCGGGGGTGGTTTCATCTTTGTTTTTCATAAACGATTTTGTCATTAACCCGCTCAAAAATACTCAAGTATCTCGGAGCTCAAAATATACGTATCTATCACTTTTGATGGCAACAGCTGTTTCCCCTGTTTTAAAAGGATTCTTTGTTCTAAAGACATTTTTAGAAAAAAAGTAATAAGAGATTTATTTTTAAATTAATGATATAAGCACAGGAGAAATTCCAGAATATGATTTCAAAGCTTTATTAAATTCAATGTTTTTCAATACTATATACTTACGAAGCATAACAATTTTATTATAGGACAATACCAAATGATACTATAGCTTCATTTTTCAATTAATTATTTTGATTAATTTCATTTAGAAATGAAACAGTCACAGCATTTTACAACAAAACCAGAGGCGTCTTGAATAACGCACACTACACGGCTGAAAGGTAAAAATAGTAAGAATACAACAGGGGGTTGATATAAATAGTTTAATCGCTTCCAACATAGCAGCACTGGTGGAACATTATGGAGGGCGCTTTATCTAAAGGGGTAGTTATTTCAGAACTAAAAATAAACTCGGAGGTACTTGACGGTGGCCTGTATTTATGTCCTGAAAATGAAAGGAATGGTCTGACCAGTCAATAAAGATCTTTAAGGAGGGATAAATCTTGAAAGGGTTTCCTTTGTCGGTGCTCAATAAGATGATAGTCTAGATCTGACATTGATTTATCTATGAAAAATATTTTAATTATTTAGCCGACTTGCAGTATCGACTATATTGTTACAATATATCTATTATATTAGCATGGTTCAATACATTGATCCAATGCCGATTGATTAATTATTATTTATCAGATATGATAGCGCAAAGAAGATTAACTTCAGGCAAAAGGAGATAAGCTGTATATTTTTATGCATATCGATACTATGTGGCCATAATTATAGGACAAGATGTCCACTTTTTAATGAACTTGAATCAGCTTCAATGGCTAACGTTTTTTGAACCGCTGAATACAACGGTGCAGAAACTATTGCCAGCTAGTAAAAATAGCAGAGAGTCGATTCTGATATCTGGATAAGTTTATACCGCGATTCGTTTAAGCTTGAAAAAATAAAAAATGTTTCTAAAACAATAGCGGCTTGGTCGAGATACACTCACACACAAACTCTCTCTCTCACACACACACAAAACAGCTGTATTTTATTATTGAGCTAAATATTTTATGTATGGAAAAAATTAAGAATACTAAAATAATAAGACCAGTATTATATTACACCATCTTTTAAACAGGTAATAGCCGTCAATGTAGAAATTATTATGGCACCTACCTCCTTTATGTGGCGTATGAAACAATATGTAAGATATTACTCAGAAGACTATAGGGTAAAACCTCAATAATCCGAATACATTACGTTCCGAACGACTACTCTACTAGGCTCACCCCGTCATAGCTTTTCTTTTCTCCTTCTAACTTTCTCGACACGTTTCATTGTGTTGTTTTCATAGAATTACGTATGAGAGTTTTATTGTAATGACCCCTCGTAAACATACAAGTGTCACATTGAAGGGAAGCCTGAAATCCTTGACTTAAAAGAAAAAGGTATTCGTTATTCGGTGATTGATTGATGATTGTTACGGTAATG